>JAJHZJ010000133.1:2731671-3137994 GCA_023548195.1 Bettongia penicillata ogilbyi
TTAAGAGTTACAAATACTGTCTTTCCATGTAGGAATGTAAACAGTTCACCTTTGCTAAGTCCCTTATGACTTCTCTTTACTGTTTACTTTTTCATGCTTCTTCTCATTCTTGTGTTTGAAAGTCAAATTTTCTTTTCAGCTCTGGTCTTTTCATTAAGAATGCTTGAAAGTCCTCTGTTTCATTGAAAGACCATATTTTCCCCTGAAGTATTATACTCAATTTTGCTGGGTAGGTGATTCTTGGTTTGAGTCCTAGTTCCTTTGACTTCTGGAATATCCTATTCCACACCCTTTGATCCCTTAATGTAGAAACTGCTAGATCTTGTGTTATCCTGATTGTATTTCCCCAACACTGGAATTGTTTCTTTCTAGCTGCTTGCAATATTTTCTCCTTGACCTGGGAACTCTGGAATTTGGCCACAATGTTCCTAGGAGTTTCTCTTTTTGGATCTCTTTCTGCATTGATCGATGGATTCCTTCAATACTTATTTTGCTCTCTGGTTCTTGAATCTCAGGGCAGTTTTCCTTGATAATTTCATGAAAGATGATGTCTAGGCTCTTTTTTTGATCATGACTTTCAGGTAGTCCCATTTTAAATTGTCTCTCCTGGATCTATTTTTCAGGTCAGTTGTTTTTCCAATGAGATATTTCACATTCTCTTCCATTTTTTCATTCTTTTGGCTTTGTTTTGTGGTTTTTTGGTTTCTCAGAAAGTCATTAGACTCCTTCTGTTCCATTCTAATTTTGAGAGAACTATTCTCTTCAGTAAGCTTTTGAACCTCTTTTTCCATTTGGCTAATTCTGCTTTTGAAAGCATTCTTCTCCTCATTGACTTTTTGAACCTCTTTTTCCAATTGAGTGAGCCTATTTTTCAAGGTGTTATTTTCTTCAGCATTTTTTTGGGTCTCCTTTAGCAAGGTATTGACCCGTTTTTCATGCTTTTCTTGCATCTCTTTCATTCCTCTTCCCAGTTTTTCCTCCACCTGTCTACCTTGATTTTCAAAATCCTTTTTGAGCTCTTCCATGGCCTGATCCCCCTGGACATCCACCTGGGGTGTCTGGGATAGAGAGGCCCTGCCCTTTACGTCTTTCACTGTTGGTAAGAATATTTCCTCGTCATCAGAATTGAAAGGCGGGAACATCTGCACCCCATCAAAGTAGCTCTCTATGGTCTTATTTTGCTTCCTTTTTCTGGCCATTTTCCCAGCCAGTTACTTGACTTTTGAGATTCTTCTCCACCCCCGCCTAGATCCGCCCAGCTAGTGCTTGGGGTCTGAGATTCAAATGCTGCTTCCCAGCCTCAGGGCTTTCTACAGCAGGAGCGGCTGCTATTCAATGTGAGCTTAAGTTCTGGTGCTCTGGTGGGGGCAGGGCTGCCTCCCAGGCTCAGTTCCTCAGGGGCTTTATGCAGATACCTTCAGTAATGGGGTGGGTGGGGGCAGGCCCGTCTCCCAGGCTCAGTTCCCTCAGGGGGTTTATGCAGAGACCTTGGGTAATGGCCCTGAACTTCTGCCTGCTGGTCCAAGAGTCCCGGGGGCTGCCGCTGGTGCCTCTGCCGCTTCCTCCCGAGGTGGCCCAAGCCGCAGAGACGCCCCACTCCCCTCTCGGGCAGCCCAGAAGTCTCTCTCACTGACCTGTAGCGTCTTTGGGTGGAGGGACCTTCCCGGACACCAGAGATTCCGTCCCTGAAGCCTGCTCGAATCTGCTTCTCTCGGCCGCGTGGCCAGGGCAGCTCAGGGGTGGGCTCTGCTTTCCGAGGCGTGACAGACCTTTGGGGACCTCTCTCCAGGGCTCTTTGGAATGGAAATCTTTTCTCCTGTGTTTCTGTGCACCTTGCAGTGAGCCAGAATTTGTGGGATAATATGCAGGAAATATATGGGCTGTGGGTTCGGAGCTAGCATGTGTGAGTCTTTCTACTCCGCCATCTTGGCTCCACTCCCCCCCCAGTGAGATATTTCACATTGCCTTCTATTTTTTCTTCCTTTTGGTTTTGCTTTGTAATTTCTTGGTTTCTCATAAAGTCATTAGCTTCCATGTGCTCCATTCTAATTTTTAAAGAACTACTTTCTTCAGTTAGCTTTTGAACCTCCTTTGCCATTTGGCTAATTCTGCTTTTTAAAGCATTCTTCAACTCATTGGCTTTTTGGGCCTCTTTTGCCATTTGAGTTAGTCTCTTTTTAGAGGTGTTAATTTCTCAATATTTTTAGGGGTCTCCTTTAGCAAGCTGTTGACTTGCTTTTCATGATTTTCTTGCATTACTCTCATTTCTTTTCCCAATTTTTCCTTCACCTCTCTTGCTACTGACCTGCACTCTTGTCTGGGAGCAACTACAAGCACTCTTTTCTGCAAGTAGAATTCCCTCTCCAAAGCCTCCATCAGCTCCACCAGTCTTATCTAGCCCATAGTCTTTGAATGCATATTGCCTGGGACAAACTGAGGTCAGGGGAAAGACCTTTAAATTAAAAAAGCCAAGGTCATCCACTGCATCCTGGACCATTGCCAGTTGTCTTGAATTTTGGGACTGACAACTTTGCTTCATTTAAATCCAATTCACATTCAAGTCAAGATATTGCCCATGTGATGTCATTGGTCTTCTTTAAGAACAAAGGACAAACAACCAGAAGTGTTTGTTAAGAAAATAGAAAGAGGGAGTAATAAAATCCTTTGTCAAATTTCCATCATTGGGTGCTTCTGGATATTCCAGAAGCTGATGTTAACTAATAAAAATTCTAAATTGCTGGTACACATAAGTCAGTATTTATTCTGATGTTTGATCTTGCATCCACAGTGGGTTATTTACTTGACTGATTTTCTCAATGTCTGGGTGGTCTTTTGTTAAAAGTGTTTATTTACATGGCAGATGGTTGTTGCAATGACTCACTGTCAGGACAAATAGTCTTGGGTCTGTTTTGGTCCTAGAGGCTCATTAATGTGAAGATATGGGGGCCCCTCAAAGTGATTATCACCTTGAATATTTCTGCTTGGTACCATTTATAATTAGCTCCAATGGCCTTACTTGGTGAATTTCTAATGCAAAGACAAATGCATTATTATTTTCTTGACACATCCAGAGAGAAAAATTTTCTTTTGAGTCATGCCCCACAATCAAAGATGAAGATTTTTATTTCTCCTAGAATGAGAAAACTTACTATATAAATTATTTCCTTTATGTAAAAATATTTAACTGAGTGCCTACTTTTGAGGCATAGAAGATACAATAATGGAAAAAAGAGGCATTGCTTGTCCTCCCTGTACAACAGAAATGACCTCAAGGGAGGCAGAAATTTATGTCTTTTCATTGTCAAAAGGAATACTGGATTCTGTTTTGAAAGGGTATAAAGAGATGAACAGTTGACAAGGGTCAGTTAATTACATAGAACAAGTGGATATTGACTTTGGAGTCAGAGGACATCAGTCAGTGATGAATGTTTAATAACTACCTATCCAGAAGAGAAAAGATACGTGTGTGTATGTATATATGTATATGTGTGTATGTATGTGTGTGTGTATATATAATACATATGAATGACACATTTTTCTTCAATTTTTTTTAAAAGACAATCAACAAAACAATTAATTGACACCTGATCCGTAGTGTTTGCCAATTTCTGTGGTGTAAATGAATATTCACATTGAAAATTTCAACAATTGACTTTTTAGAGCCAATAAGGAGCTAGTTCTAACACACCATTGACTTCAGCTGTACCCATTATTCCTACACCATCTTGGGTATATCACCTCACATCTTTAGACCTCAGTTTCCTAATTTGTAAAATAAAGGGTAGATGACTTCCAAGAGGTCCCTTCTAGCTCTAACACCATAAGAATCAGGGAATTCCATTTTTAACATAGTTACAAGCTCAGGTTGTTGGTGCTCTAGTTATTAGGCGAGTCCTTAGGGAAAGGATCCTCTCTTAAAGCTCTCTTACATGAAATGGGCCTAGGTAAACAATCCCCAGCTTGTTCTGTGATGTGAAAGAGAACTCAAGTGTGGGTCAAATGACAGGATTCAGTCTGGTTCTAGGTAGGTTTGAGAGAGCCCATTGGGTTTTTGACATCTCCCAGGGCAATATCCTCTTGGCAGAAACTATGAAACATTTACTTTCTCATTTATTTTGTTTCTACTGGAGATGCATTCTTTTCATCTAAGGTTATTAAGGAAGCTTTGAACTGAAGCCATTTGGAACTGATATTGTTCCTGTATCTTGATTCTGAAACACTTGAGATACTTTAAGTTCTCCATCATGTCATAACTCCTCCTGGTAAGAGAGACTGTGAGGTAACCTGCCTATGTCCCTCCCAGACATGCCCAAGCTCAACTCTCATTTAATTTAAAATTAAAGAACCCCATCTGGGAGCTTCTTTTACGATGAGAGTTAAAGTCAGAGATTTGTCTTCTCTTATTTGCTAAAAATCCAAGGAAAGTTCTTGAATTTTTATCAAACACTTCAACAAGGCAATGTGGTATGTTACCAACATGAATCCTTTGAATGAAAAGGAGAAAAAGCAGGGTTAGAAGCAGTCTTAACAGGTGATCTAGGTAGTATTTCCCAGCTTATTAATATAGTCTATTCCTAGTTTATTTAGATAGCATCATGAAATTCTATATGATTTCAAATTGTATTACTTGGGAATAAAGAATATATATTTGTATGCTTTCTATGTTCAGTTATTTCAGTCGTGTCTGACTCTTTATGAACCCATTTGCGATTTTCTTGACAAAGATACCAGTCAGAGATTTGCCATTTGCTTTTCCAGCTCATTTTACAGATAAAGAACTAAGGTAAACAGGGTTAAGCAACTTGCCCAGGATCACACAGCTAGTAAGTGTATGAGGTCAGATTTGAATGCATGAAGATGAATCTTCTAGATTCCAAGTCCAGTGCTCTAACCATTGCATCACCTAGCTGTCCCTGCTTTATACATACAGATATGTGTGTATGTGTATATGTGTGCATATATGTGTGCATATACATACACATATATGTGTGTATATTAGGGGATTGAACCTGAGAACTTGTAGCATCTTTTTACAAAATCCATTACAAAAAATTACAAATGACAAAAATCAGCAAATTATAAATTTTTTTTTACAAAATCAAAGAATGTCTTAGGGAACTTGTTTTTCAAGGAGACTTGAAAAAGATACTTCCCAAGAAAGAAATATCCCCTGAACTGACAGGATGATATTAGAAAATCCCAGATGATGTATAATTTTTATAATAATAACATTCAAATAGTAACACTTTTGCATATGCCATTATCTTGTTTGATTCTCACAACAACCCTATGAGGTAGGTGCTATCATTATCCCCATTTTACAGATGAAGGAAACTGAGGCACTGTGAATCAGCTGACTTGCTATGTATTAGAACTCTTAAGTATATGAGGCATGTTTTAAACTCAGATCCTCCTGACTCCAGTCACTGCACTATGCAGATACTTAGGATAGCTTTTAGTTTAAGGCCACAAATCCTGCTAAAATGCCCCAAGAAGGGCAAGTCTATATTTAGTCGGCTGTTTGCACCTCCATGTTAATGCGTTTCTCTATTTCTTTCTTTAAAGAAGGCTTTCATAAAGGTGACAGCCAAAAAGGTGTAGAATGAACGATAGGAATCAGAGTGGAGAAAGAGAGGAGGCCTTGAACCCATATTTTGAGTCTCATATGGTAAGGTAAGCATAGGACAATTCCCTTGCTAGGTGGCACCATAGTGCACAGAGTGCCAGGCCTGGAGTCAGGAAAATTCATCTGTCTGAGTTAAAATCTGGCTTCAGACACTCATTAGCTGTGTGACCCTGGGCAAGTCATTTCACCATGTCTGCCTCAGTTTCCTCATCTGTAAGTGACCTGGCAAAGGAAATGGCAAACTATGCCAGTATCTTTACCAAGAAAACCCCAAATGAGGTCATGAAGTGTTGGATAACACTGAAACAACTGAAAAACAGCAACTAGAGAATTAGAAACAAGTGGAAAAAATGTTTTAAAAAGAATTATCTCAGGGAACATAAGCCAGGCTATAATGACAGTGTAGCTATCATAGAGTCTTTTCTCTTTTAGCCTTTTGGGAGCCTTTCTTTGGGGCTTAGTGGAACCAAAACCCTTAGCACTTACTTGTCAGCATTTTATTTTTTTCCAAGGAAATCCTATAGACACCAGATGGGAAGAAGACGGCAAGGATTATTTCCTAATGGTAAGAATTTTGACTTTCAGTAATCTCAGATGGGAACCATCACCTCTCTCCTTCTGGATCATTTCTCCAGGGCACCTAATGCTCTGCTCCTCAGAATCAATTCTTGCTCAATATGTGACCTTAGGACAGTTCACTCTTAATCTCCATTTCCTAGGTTTGAGTTCTATCTATCTGCTATTTGTTAGCCTTTCAGCGAGACCTTTAACCTCTCTGTACCTCAGTAATCCTCTTTTGTAAAGTGGGAATGATAGTACTTATTATACTCCTTGTTTTCAGAAAAGCAAATCTTTTTAAATAAATAGGGGAAATGTCATTTTTACGATTTTGATATGCCATTTGCCCAAGGTGGATCAAATGAGGCAAATGTGAAAAGTACTTCAGAAATTATAAAAGCATTTATTTACTAGGAATATATCCTGGCTCTCTAATCAATAACTGCCTTTCCTGTACTTGCTGTATGTCATATTTCCTTGCTATCACTCACATGGTCTCTCCTTTAGCTGCAGATTTGGTCCATTTCCCTCGGAAAGCCTTCTTTAACCAGGCAGCATCAGTGCTAGTACCCTGTCCCCCGCACTGGATTTCACCACTGTGGAAACAAGAATACCAGTCCAAAGTTGAGCAGATGCCCTACCTCAAACATGAGGCCAAAACCAGACAGTCATTAGCCTATCCCTATCACAAAGCCAAATCTGTCCCTGCCCAATGGCCTAAACAGTCAGGCATATCTTCACAGATGCTCTACATGGATCACAGGGCTGTGCCCTTACCCTTTCTTAATCGCCAGGGTGTGACTAAAACATCTCTACTCTATAAACACCATACAGCCAACTCAATTTTAACAACACCTAAGTTGGACCTCAGATCCAGGGCAGTAACTACACCTCTGACATCTGCCAAACAACATCTCATACCTTCTCTGCTTGACTCCAAACACCAACATGAGGCTCCACTGGACTCCAGCCATAGGACGGAGGCTGCTTCAGGTCCTAAACACCTTCCCAAGATTTCTGCTGACTGTGACCATCTATCTGAGGATCTAACTCATGCCAACCAGTATGCCTCATCTTCAAAATTGCTTCACTACCAGTTTCCATTCATGGGCAACAGGACCATGACAGGAACTGGAACCAAAGCATTTCCTAAGTACCAAGCCAGGGTGGCCACACACAAACCAGTGAAATCAGTTCACTCATTTGAAGCTTTGCCAAAGGCCAGACTCCAAGACAGATTTCTAACCACTGAGCACCATCCCATAGGTGTGCCCTCATCATCTTGTTCTGACGATTGGTCCAAGCCCATATCATTTAAGGCATCTGACTTGGACTACTGGGTCCAGGCCAAAACTTGCAAGGTTTTACCACCCGAACATGGTCCAAGGGAGACAGTATCATTATTAAGAAGCTTTGACAACCATTCCAAAGATTCATCTATGCTTTTATCAAATATGAATGGGAAAACCAGGGCCATGACCGCATGTCCATCCTGTCCACAGCATTGGACTATAGCCACAGCTTTGTCATCACCAGGTCCAAGTCATCAGACCAGTACAACACTTACGCCATCACAAGACTTCCAGCCATTAGGAACTCCTTCAACATGCCTGGAAGACCCCTGTGCTAAAACCACCTCTCTTCATTTCACTGAGGCTCCATTGGGTCCTGATTATAAGGCTAAGGACACATCTGGGCTATCCCAACTCTCTAAACGCCAAGTTGCACCAGTCATAATTCCAGTATGTTTAGACCACTATAGCAAGGCAGCACAAGACTCTCAACTTGAGGCCACAACTCTGCTCTTCCCGAGCACCAACTCAGGGTCTGATGTACAAGTCACCCACTCACAGCACACCCCAGACCTGGATGTCCAGGCAGCACTATCCTTAGTATGTCACCAGGATACAGAAGTGATAGGAAGTCAGGGTCACCAGGTTGAGGTTCTACCAGACAAGAACCCAGAGGCACCAACTCCGAAGGGTCTGGACCATCTGGCCATAAATCCAGTTGACCTGGACCCTTCAACAATGTCACTACCAAAGCCAGACTACAGGGCCACACTACTACCCAACTATGAACTCAAGGCTATAGCTCTACCTAGAAATGAATACACAACTGAACCGGCTGCATCAGACCCAGATAACCCACAGACCACACCACCAACAGATCATAACAACCAAGAACTATCTCAACAAAACCCATACTCACTCCAGATTTTAATTCAACTGAACTCTGACTGTAGAGTCACATATTCACCTAGTCCTGATTATCATCAGATTGAAAATGTACAAAACTGTCATAAAAAATTCACATCTCAAGATAAACTAGACCAGAGGGAAACAGAACCACCACCACCAGGTCACCAGGCTATAACTCTCTCAGACCAGGATCATGAATATAAACCTTCAATAGATATGAAACACCAAGACAAAACAGACCAGGTTCATTGGGGAGCACCCCCATTGGACATAGAACAAAAGGATACAAATACACCTGGTCCTGACTCCCAGATTACACCTCCATCTAGTCATGACTACAAAAATACAGCTGTACCAGGTCCAGATGGCCTGGTCCATGAAGAACAAGAATGGCAGGCAATAATGCCACCAGAAATAGGTAATAATACTCACCAGTGGCCAGCTTCCACAGGCCAGACAGAGTGGGAAATATCTCCACTGAGCATAATAGATTCCAACAACCTGATTTTCCCTAGTCCCAAACACCAGACAACACCTCCAGCCAGTCCTAAGCCAAGGATCGTAGTACCACACAGCCTTGACCACCAAGTTGAAGATACCCCAAATGCCAATGCCCAGTCCATACTTCAACCTGAACAAGATGTGTTCATATTTCAAAGTGAACAAGAGTGTGAACTATTGCCCCCAGGAGTAAGCCATCAGGTCATGACTCTTGAAGACTTATCTCACAAAACAGTGACTCTTCCAGGCTTAGATTTCCAGAACATACCTCTACCTGAGCCAGAAAAGCAAACCCCAATGCCACTACATGCTGACCAACAGACTGAGGATGCACTGGATAGCAATAGTCAGGACTCACTTCAGACAGAACAGCATCACTGGCAAGCAGTGCCACTTGAAACAGATAATAGGGTCAGAACTACAGAAGTCTGGGATCACAAAACAACACCCACCTTGGACCTAGACCTAATGGACACAGCTCTACTTAACCCTGACCACAGGGCAACACATCCACTAAGTTCAGACTTCCAGGTCACTCCTCTACTGACAACTGAACACCAGGAGGACTTGATTTCAGATGCCAATAATGAGATCACAAAGGTTCAACTGGAACAAGGTTCACAGGGAACAATACCATTAGAAGAAGACCACCAGGACACAACTCTTCCAAGCCAGGATCAGGGGGCAATACCTGCACTAAGCATAGAACTCCACGAAGTAACTCTATCTGGTCTCAGTTCTCAGAATGAACTGCCATCTATCTCTGACCATCAATCAGAGGCTGCCCTAGACCCCAATACCCAGGTCACACGTCCATCAGATCTGTGCCACTCAGCAAAAATGTTAGTGGATCCAGGGCAAGTCATACCTTCATCTAGTCCCAAGCCCCTCTCTGTTCTTATTTCCAGTCTTAAAAACCAGACTGAGGCTAAATCAGAGGTCACTAACCCCAAGGGCACAAATCCATGTCTAGATAAAGAGGCAATAGCACCACCGAGCCTTATATATAGGGCCAAAACCCCATCGGGTCCTAAACAGCAAACTGAGGGTCCAATAACATGTGACCACCACTCTGAGGCTGAACTGACCTTGGAGCAACCAGATGAGGTTCAGCCTGGGCTTCGACACCAGTTGTTTTCCAGGAAAAAAAGACAAACTTTGCAGCGTTTAAATTACATCAAGCCATACACCATTGAGGGAGGTGATGTCCCTGAAAAAACTATTGATGACATCATTCGTTCCATCCCTCGGGATGAAATAAAAAATGATATCTGTAGACAGACTATTTTGCAGAAGATGAAGAGGGTATCCACTCCTCATTGGGATTATCAACAAAACATCCCACTGGATTATCCAGTGTGCCTAATTTGTGTCTCCTGGATCCCAAATGGCTGTCCCCATGTTTGGGGGATGAAATATCCTTGTGAATCACAGCTGTTGGCCATACCAGTGCCTCTGTCCAATTCAGAGGAGGAGATAAATGTGAAATTCATCCTCCAAGTACACCGTACAAACACACGTTCCATTTTTTCCCTCCCATATCCCTATTACAATATGCAGGGATCCTTAGCTCATCCACTGAATTCTCCAGTATCTTCCCATTCAGACCTGGGGCTCCCTGTGTCTGCCAGGGGAAAATGGCTTGGCTTTATACTTGGCAAGGACTCTCAGCCAAGGGGAAGGACACTACCTACAAGCCAATGGCATCACAAGGGGAAAATAGACATTAAAAAGGACAACAGCAGACAGGAATCAACATCAAAGGAACACAGGACATTTCTCAGATCCATATTAGACATGTTTCAAAAAAAACAGAGGAAGAATTAAATGACCATATTTTCTCTCAAAAAGGAATTGACTCTCCTCCATATCATTGAAACTTGTTTCTGATTTTGTGTCTTACTTTATTATTCTACATACCTTGATGGGGAGATGACAAAACTCTTATATTTCTTTTTCATTTAGGGCAGGGAGAAACAGTTAGAGACTTTTATAGTATAATGAAAGGAGAAAATCTTCATCCTTTTCCTTCCTTCTCATTCTATATTTTAGCTTCTAAAAAAGCAAATTTTTCTCTGAATGAGTCCCCATAGAGGAGAATAGCCTCATTCTCTACCACCCTCTCATATCCTATTTTATATGAATTTAGTGAATAAGTTCTTCTCCCAATAAGGCTTAGTAAAACACAATGTATTATTAAGAAACTTCTTTATTCTGACCTAATTCCTCACCCAATCCTCACTTCAAATGCAATTGCAATTAAAATTCTATACTTGAATATTTCAACATTTCAAATTCCATGATTTCTTTAGAACTCAATTCAAACCTGAGGGAATGATAGATGGACATATTCACCTTTTATTAAGGCCAAAACCATCTTACTTTTTTGATGATGAGCCCATGGTTTCACTAGTGGTGTGAGATAGTTCATTGCCAGAACCTAAAGGGAGGTTTCATAGAAAAATTAGATAAACTTGCCAGTGCTGAAAGCAATCAACTCTTATTTGGAATGTTTTAGATTACAGGAGTAGGTTATGTGGCTTAAGTGGAGATAACCAAGACTGGAAGCATGGAATGAAGAGACCAGAAATAACTAGTGAAAGGGAGTAGGGCAGCATCATTTTTCCACTCCCATCCTAGAGCAACAGAAGACACCAATAAAATGGGACTTGGAAGAACAGGGAAGGGATACTTCTAGGGATGTTACCAAAGACCCAGACTTGATGGTCCGCAGGCCATGCATAAGTAGAAAGGAGTCCACAATGGGTCTATGACAGGCCACACCTTAGATTCAGTACAACAACACACCAGTTCCATGGATTGGGCTCCTGGAAGTTTCTAGTCGGACAGATTCTGCAAAAGGTGGGAGTCACCTGGAATACTCTCCCTTCCCAACTATGCCTCTCAGAATCCCTAGCTCCCTTAAAATTCAGTTAACAACACCAGACTCTACTTGAGGCCTTTCTGGACACTCTTTCCTACCTTCCACTCTCTTCTACCCCCAACCAATAATTTTCTATTTCTCATTTTCTTTTTTTTTAACTTCTATGCACACAGTGTGTTATTCCAATGGAATGTTAACTGCTTAAGGGAAGTATCCTTTAATTTTTGTGCCTAGCATAGTATCAAATAATATATAGGAATACCTCATTGATATTATGGATTTAGTTCTAGACCACCAAAATAAAGTGAATTATCACAACAAAGTGAGTCACATGATTTTTTTGGCTTCCTAATGCATATAAAAGTTATGTTTACACTACACTGTAGCCTGTGTGTGAAACAGTATTCTATCTAAAAATACAATGTATATGCCTTAATTAAAAAATACTTGCTTAAAAAATGCTAACCAAGGAGAGAAGTAAGCACCTCTCCTTCAATTGTGCCACTTTGGAGGAACTGAAAACTTACAGGTCCCCAGAATATACCCTCCTCTTGACAAAGGTCTCAAAAGTCAAGTAACTGACTGGGAAAATGCCCAGAAAAGGGAGAAAAAAATAAGACTTTAGAAGATAACTTTCTTGGTGAACAGGTATTTTCTTCCATCCTTTCAGGTGAGGAAGAACAAAGCACAACATCAGAGGAAGTCAAGGCTTCTGGGTCCAAAATCTCAAAAATAAATATGCAAAGGTCTCAGGCCACAGAAGAGCTCAAAAAGGATTTTGAAAATCAAGTAAGACAGGTGGAGGAAAAATTGGGAAGAAAAATGAGAGCGATGCAAGAAAATCATGAAAAGCAAGTTAACAGCTTGCTAAAGGAGATCCAAAAAAGTGCCAAAGAAAATAACACCTTAAAAATAGGCTAACACAATTGGCAAAAGAGGTCCAAAAAGCCAAGAGGAAAAGAAAGATTTAAAAAACAGAATTAGTCAAATGGAAAAGGAGATTCAAAAGCTCACTGAAGAAAATAGTTCTTTAAAAATGAGAAACCAAGAAGATACAAAACAAAACCAAAAGAATGAAAATATAGAAGATAATGTGAAATATCTCATTGAAAAAAACAACTGACCTGGAAAATAAATTCAGGAAAGACAATTTTAAAATTATAGAACTACCTGAAAGCCATGATCAAAAAAAGAGCCTAGACATCATCTTTCATGAAATTGTCAAGGAAAACTGCTCTGATATTCTAGAATCAGAGGGCAAAATAAATATTGAAAGAATCCACAGATCACTTCCTGAAATAAATCCAAAAAAAAAAAACTCTTAGGAATATTGAAGCCAAATTCCAGAGCTCCCAGGTCAAGGAGAAAATATTTCAAGCAGCCTGAAAGACACAGTTTGAGTATGGTGGAAAATACAATCCGGATAACACAGGATCTGGCAGCTTCTACATTAAGGGATTGAAGGCTTGTAATATGATATTCCAGAAGTCAAAGGAACTGGAATTAAAACCAAGAATCACCTACCCAGAAAAACTGAGCATAATACTTAGGGGGAAAAATGGTCATTCAATGATATAGAGGACTTTTAAACATTCTTGATGAAAAGAACAATTTCTGAATAGAAAATTTGACTTTCAAAAACAAGAATCAAGAGAAGCATGAAAAGGTAAACAGGAAAGAGAAATCATAAAGGACTTCCAAAGGTTAACTGTTTATAATCCTACAGGGAAAGATAATATCTGTAACTCTTGAAACTTTTCTCAGTATTTGGGTAGTTGGAAGGATTATATACACACACACACACACACATAGAACATGGTGAGTTGAATAAGAAGGGATGATACAAAAAATAAAATTGAGGGGTGAGAGAGGAATATATTGGGAGGAGAAAGGGAGAAATGGAATGGCGTAAATTATCATTCATAAAGGAGGCATAAAAAGCTTCAGAGGAGGAGAAAAGAGAACATATGAGAGGGAAAAAGGGAAGCTTACTCTCTTTCCATTTGGCTTGAGAGAATGACATGCTCATTCAGTTTGTTATGAGAGTATATCTTGCACTACAGAAGGGTAGGAGAGAAGGGGACAAGTGGGGTGAGGGGGATGATAGAAAGGAGGGTAAATAGGAGAAAGGAATAATCAGAAGTAAACACTTTGGGGAGGGGCAAGGTCAAAAGAGAGAATAGAATAAATGAGGGGCAGGATAGGATGGAGGGAAATATAGTTAGCCTTACACAACATGGCTATTATGGAAGTCTTTTGCAAAAGTACACTTATACAGCCTATATTGAATTGCTTGCCTTCTCTGTAGGGATGGGTGGGAAGGGAGGAAGGGAGAGAGGTTGGAATTCAAAGTATTAGGAATGAATGTTGAGAATTGTTTTTGCATACAACTGGGAAATAAGAAATACAGGTAATGGGGTATAGAAACTTATCTTGCTCTACACAAAAAGAGAGAAGGGGATAAGAAGGGGAGGGGTGTGATAAAAGGTAGGGTATATTGAGGGAAGGGGTAATCAGAATGCAAGTTGTTATGGGGTGGGGAGAGGGGAGAGACAGGGAGAAAATTTGGATCTCAAAATTTTGTGGAAATGAATGTTGAAAACTACAAATAAATAAACATTAAAAAATTAAAAAATAAATTTCATGTTTTTGCATTAAAAAAATGCTAACCATCATCGGAGTCTTCAATGAGTTATAGTCTTTTAGCTTGGTGGAAGGTCTTATTTCGATGTTGATGACTGCTGACTGATGAAGGTGGTGGTTGCTGAAGGTTGGGGTAGCTGTGGGACTTTCTTAAAATAAGACAACAATGAAGTTTGCCACATTGATTAGATCTTCCTTTCACTTGTTAAAATAAAATACTACTATGAATTGCTAAAATGGAAGAAATTCCAGGTCCAAAAGAAGAGCTGCATTTATTGCCTGAGAAGAATGGAAGCTGGAGCAGTAAAACAATTTTCTCATCTGTTCAAAGGAAGTGAGAAAAAGTGAGGTATTTATGCATATTTGAGGTATTTAGGAATTTTTGAGGTACTTATGACTAAATAAGGGAGAATCAATAAATTTTGTATCGGGAACTGTACTAAACATCTGCTAAATATTGTCGATTTCAATCCTCACAACAGTCCTTCCAGGTAGGTGCTGTTGTTACCCTCATTTTTGAGTTGAAGAAATTGAGGCAAACAGAGGTTAAATGACTTGCCCAGGGTGATGTAACTGGAATTGAATTCAGATCCAAATCTCAGTCTATTGTACCATCTAGCTCCCTCATTCTTCTGAAACTGTGTCTTACTCTACAAATCCTTAATGTTGAGTCGTTCCAGACACTCTGACATTTTTTGGTTCTGTTCTGGGGACTGGTTCAGAAAGAGACTGACTTGGATTTATTTTTCTTTATTATTTTGATATTTATTCTGTGCATGCTTCTGTGTTATCTTCCCCATTAGAATGTAAGTGCTTTGAGAGAAGTGATTATTTTATCCTTTATATCTATCATGTCAGGCATAAAATAAGGGCCTAAATGCTTGATGTTTGCTTGATGTTATAGAATCCATCACTACATGTAACCTCTGTATTTGATCTACTGTATGCAACTCTTAACATGGATGCTATATACTATGTGTTTAAAAGAAACCTATGTATTTGGTCTACAATATAATATGCTGTGGGGGAGGAGCCAAGATGGCAGAGTAGAAAGACTCACATATGCTAGCTCCGAACCCACAGCCCATATATTTCCTGTAAAAAGAACTCCCCACAAATTCTGGATCAGTTCAAGCCACGCAGAAACACAGTGGAAGAGATTTCCATTCCAGAGAGTCCTGGAAAGCTGTCCTCAGGGGTCCATCATACACTGGAGGTGGAGGCCACTCCTGTGCTGCCCTGGTCGTGGAGCCCACCCCTGTGCTGCCCGGGCCACACAGCCCCAGAGGAGCAGATCCGAGCAGGCTTCAGGGAAGGAATCTCCGGTGGCTGCGAAGGTCCCTCCACCCACAGGCGCTACAGGTCAGTGAGAGAGATGTCTGGACTGGCCAAGAGGGGAGCAGGGTGTCTCCGTGACTTGAGCCCCCTCGGGAGGCGGTGGCAGAGGGAGCGGCAGAGGCAGCAGCTGCCCAGGACTCCCGAAGCAGACAGGAGCTCCATTGTTGAAGGTCTCTGCATAAACCCGCTGAGGGAACTGAGCCTGGGAGGCAGCCCTGCCCCCACCCGAGGACCAGAACTTAAGCTCACATTGAATAGCAGCTGCGCCCACCGCAAAAAGCCCTGAGGCTGGGGAGCAGCATTTGAATCTCAGACCCCAAGCACTAGCTGGGCAGATCTAGGCGGGGGTGGACAGGAATCTCAGAAGTCAAGTAACTGGCTGGGAAAATGCCCAGAAAAGGGAAGAAAAATAAGACCATAGAAACCTACTTTCTTGGGGGACAGATGTTCCCTCCTTTCATTTCTAATGATGAGGAACAATTCTTACCATCAGGGAAAGACGTGGAGGTCAGGGCCTCTGTATCCCAGACATCCGAGGTGGATGTCCAGCTCAGGACATGGAAGAGCTCAAAAAGGATTTTGAAAGGCAAGTTAGACAGGTGGAGGAAAAACTGGGAAGAGAAATGAGAGAGATGCAAGAAAAGCATGAAAAACGGGTCAATACCTTGCTAAAGGAGACCCAAAAAAATGCTGAAGAAAATAACACCTTGAAAAATAGGCTCACTCAATTGGAAAAAGAGGTTCAAAAAGTCAATGAGGAGAAGAATGCTTTCAAAAGCAGAATTAACCAAATGGAAAAAGAGGTTCAAAAGCTCACTGAATTTAATAGTTCTCTCAAAATTATAATGGAACAGATGGAGGCTAATGACTTTCTGAGAAACCAAGAAATCACCAAACAAAACCAAAAGAATGAAAAAATGGAAGAGAATGTGAAATATCTCATGGGAAAAACAACTGACCTGGAAAATAGATCCAGGGGAAACAATTTAAAAATTAAGGGACTACCTGAAAGCCATGATCAAAAAAAGAGCCTAGACATCATCTTTCATGAAATTATCAAGGTAAACTTCCCTGAGAGTCTAGAACCAGAGGGCAAAATAAGTATTGAAGGAATCCATCGATCACCACCTGAAAGAGATCCAAAAAGAGAAACTCCTGGGAACAGCCCAGGTCAAGGAGAAAATCTTGCAAGCAGCTAGAAAGAAACAATTCCAGTATTGTGGAAATACAATCAGGATAACACAAGAGTTAGCAGCTTCTACATTAAGGGATCAAAGGGTGTGGAATAGGATATTCCAGAAATCAAAGGAACTAGAACTAAAACCAAGAATCACCTACCCAGCAAAACTGAGTATAATACTTCAGGGGAAAATATGGTCTTTCAACGAAACAGAGGCCTTTCAAGCATTCTTGATGAAAAGACCAGAGCTGAAAAGAAAATTTGACTTTCAAACACAAGAATGAGAAGAAGCATGAAAAAGTAAACAGCAAAGAGAAGTCATAAGGGACTTAGCAAAGGTGAACTGTTTACATTCCTACATGGAAAGACAATATTTGTAACTCTTAAAACTTTTCAGTATCTGGGTAGTTGGTGGGACCACACACACATGCACGCACACACACACGCACACACACGTACACGTGTGCACGCACACACACATACACACATGCACGCACATACAGAGACAGAGAGCACAGAGTGAATTGAATAGGATGGGACCATATCTTAAAAGAAATTAAGGTAAATGATGAGAGAGAAATGTAGTGGGAGGAGAGAGGGTGAAATGGAATGGGGTAAATTATATCTCATTCAAGAGGCAAGCAGGAGACTTTTTAGTGGAGGGAAAAAGAGGAGAGCTGAGAAAAAAACATGAAGTTTACCCTCATCACATTCAACTAAAGGAAGGAATGAAATGCACACTCATTTTGGTATGAAAACCTATCTTACAATACAGGAAATTGGGGGAGAAGGAGATAAGCAGGGTGGGGGGGCATGATGGAAGGGAGGGCAATGGGAGGAGGGAGTAACTTGAAGTCAACACTCTTGGGGAGGGACAGGATCAAAAGACAGAATAGAAACAATGGGGGGCAGGATAGGATGGAGAGAAGTACAGTTAGTCTTACACAACACGGCTATTATCGAAGTCACTTGAAAAACTAAACAGATATGGCCTATATTGAACTGCCTGCCTTCTCAAAGGGAATGGATGGGGAGGGAGGGATGGGGTGAATTTGGAACTCAAAGTTTTAGGAACAACTGTTTAGTATTGTTGTTGCTACTAGGACATAAGAAATACAGTTAATGGGGAATAGAAAGTCATCTGGCCCTACAGGACAAAAGAGAAGATGGGGACCAGAGAAGGGAGGGATGATAGAAGAGAGGGCAGATTGGTGATAGGGAAAATTAGATTGCTCGGTGTATTGGTGTGGGGGGAGGGGATAAGTGGGGAGAAAATTTGGAACCCAAAATTTTGTGAAAACGAATGTAAATAGTTAAATAAATTTAAATTTAAAAATATATATATAATATGTTGCTCTAACATGCCCACTTGTAACCTGTATTACAATATGAGACAATTGGGCTGTGACAATGCTGTTCTAAATCACTAGATATTAAATAATGGGCACCTGTAACCTATACATATGTATTAGGCATAACTGGGTTTTTGTTTTGGTGGGGAGGGAGAAGGAATTATGATCTACAATGAGCATCTAAAAACATAGGTCTCAGCTAATTTTAGAATTTCCCAGTTTTTGGAGTGGGTGGGTCAATCAAGTCAAGATCAGTTGTGCTACCATTGAAAGTCCCCACAATCCAAGCCTAGGTTCACATGAGTTCACACAAGGAATTTTTCTATGTAGGTTCACAAAGCTTCTGAAATACAGTCACTCAGGGATCATTGGATTTTTCATTGGAGTCTCACTGAACAGAGTTTTTTAATCTTTCAAATTCTGTTCTCCTATTCTTCTATAGAGTTATTTTTTAAAAATTGCATCTCCCTAGCTCTTCCAGACTAGAAATATAAGTGCTACCCATGGCATGGGCCCACTCTGGTCAACGTGGGAGCTTTGACCTGCTCCATTTTTTACCTAAGCCAGGTCACTCCTCCTTAGATAACTTGATGGACCTTCCCCCAGCCACAGCTCCAGGAACTCACTACATTAATACCTAATTTACTGTAGAATTCCAGTTGGTTTAGCCTACCACATTTCTCTCAGGACTCCTGAGATCAAGTGATCCATCACTCTCAGCTTCTCTGAGAGAAGAAATTCTAGGAACGCCCACCCACATCCAGTTGGTCATCCATTCTCACATCTCATAAACTTCCCAGATTCACATACAGAATGAGCTTCCTTCTTGCCTTCCTCTACAGTTTTCCAAACATTTTAATTTAAATAGTTAACCAATGTATAACAATAGACTTCCATGGGAGTGGTGAGTTGGAAAATGTTTAACAACCAGCTCTCTAGGGGAAAACAGTGAATGCACAATGCACTAATAATGCTATGTGTTAGATTTGTGGTGATAGCTTCCTGAGCAGTTGCCATCAAACTTGATTTTTCCAACTAAGGAATATATAGTTTAGAAGTGGGGGTCCAGTAACAGAGGAAATAGGAAGGATAAATTGAACCCAATAAAGCATGAATGAAAGACTGATGATAAGCCAAAGTGAATTTAAGGTTACATTGTCATTAGGAAGGAAAAACTTGAAAAGACATGGGAAAATCACCAGCTTTATTAATAAAACAGAAAGGAAGGTTAAATAGATTCTTCTGGTTTTGCCAGAGGAGCCAGAGTTTGTAATTGTAAACTGGCTCTTATGACTATTAATGGAAGTATTACTTTGCCTATAACCCTTGGTCCAAGACGTCCAGGTATGTACAAGATCTGCTGATGTCAGGATGCAATGTAAGGTCCTAACAAGATATTGTCTTTTTTCTAATGCTTCCCAGGGAAATTGTGATTAGTCTTTAAGCATCTGTTGGTTGAGGTTCAGGCAGTGACAAGTGAATAAGACTTGGACAGACAAGGACAAGTCAGGATTAGGGATCTCAGAAGACAAAAGACAGAGTTGTGGGGAAGATAGGAGAAGGTGAGAAAGAAGGAATTTTTGTTGCTGCTGTTCTGTCATTTCAGTCATGTGTGACTCTTTGTGATCCCATTTGGGGTTTTCTAGGCAGAGATATTACAGTGCTTTGCCATTTCTTTCTCCAACTCATTTTACAGATGAGGAAACTAAGGCAAATAGGGGTAAGTGACTTGTCCAGGAATGTAAATGCTAGTAAATATGTGAGACCAAATTTGAAATCAGGAAGGTGAGTCATCCTGACTCCTGCTCCTGGCATGCTATCTGCTGTGCTATCCATCTAGCTACCCCAAAGAGGAATGGAAAGAAGGTTTTCAATAAGCTATTCCATTAGTTCCAAATGGAAATGCAAGAATGGTAATAACGCAATGTCCTACCAAGAAAAGAAACCACATGTCCTTGGAGAGGCCTTTTCTTTTGTAACTCATACATATCCCAAAGCTCCAAGAAATAGTCTACAAAATTCCTTTGGCATACCCATGGCTTGCATATAAATGTTCCCTAAGAGTAAAGGAAGAGACTGCGACTAAAACAGTTATTATATTTTATATTATATTATTTTACATTGTGTTAATTATATTGTGTTATATGTTTTATTATAGTATATCCTATCATATTATATCATAGCATATTGATCATATTATATTATACTATGTGATATGATGTGGTATTATATATATTACATAGCTAAGAAATATTGAGTCCAAAAGATCTATAGAAGGGTGGGAGGGGGTGAGAACCAACAGTAAATATAAGGTCTGATGTAACATCAAAGGACTGT
This sequence comes from Bettongia penicillata ogilbyi, assembly GCA_023548195.1. Classification (NCBI taxonomy): domain Eukaryota; kingdom Metazoa; phylum Chordata; class Mammalia; order Diprotodontia; family Potoroidae; genus Bettongia; species Bettongia penicillata. The sequence goes on from JAJHZJ010000133.1 coordinate 2,752,292, forward strand.
TTGTATTCAGTGTAATGAGCAACAGAAGAGTTAAAAACTATTGTTGGGGGGCGGAGTCAAGATGGCAGAGTAGAAAGACGCACGTTTGCGAGCTCCGAACCCACAGCCCATAGATTTAATGTAAGAAGAGATCCCCATAAATTCTGGATCACAGCAGGGTGTGCAGAAACAGAGTAGAAGAGATTTCCGTTCCAGAGAGCCCTGGAGAGCTGTCCCCAGGGTCCGTCGTGCCCGGAAAGCAGACCCTACCCCAGTGCTTCCTTGGCCGCGGCCACAGAGAAGCTGATCAGAGCAGGCTTCAGGGACGGAAGCTCCAGTGGCCGGGAAGGTCCCTCCGCCCACAGAAGCTACAGGTCAGTGAGAGAGACGGCTGGCTGGCCGAGAGGGGAGTGGGGTGTCTCCGTGACTCAGGCCCCCTCGGGAGGAAGCAGCGGCAGAGGTGGGGCGGGAAGCAGCGGAGGCAGAGGCGGGGGTGGCGGCGGCCTGGAACTCCCCCGGCAGCAGGCAGGATCTTCATTACTGAAAGTCTCTGCATAAACAACCTGAGGGAGCTGAGCCTGGGAGACGGCCCTGCCCCACCCTGCTCCATTACTGAAGGTCTCTGCATAAAGCCCCTGAGGGAGCTGAGCCTGGGAGGTGGCCCTGCCCCCACCCCAGCACCAGAATTAAAGCTCACATTGATTAGCAGCTGCGTGGCATGGAAAGCCCATTTGAATCTCAGACCCCAAGCACTAGCTGGGCAGATCTAGGTCGGGGTGGACAGGAATCTCAGAAGTCAAGTAACTGGCTGGGAAAATGCCTAGAAAAGGGAAGAAAAATGAGACTATAGAGACTTTTTTTGAACAGATGCAAATGATCCCGACTTTAGGATCTGACGACGAGGACATATTCTTGCCATCAGGGAAAGACGTGGAGGGTGGGGCCTCGGTACCCCAGACATCCCAGGGGGATGTCGGGTGGGCTCAGGCCTTGGAAGAGCTCAAAAAGGATTTTGAAAAGCAAGTTACACAGGTGGAGGAAAAACTGGGAAGACAAATGAGAGAGATGCAAGAAAAGTATGAAAAACGGGTCAATAACTTGGTCAAGGAGACCCAAAAAAATGCTGAAGAAAATAACACCTTGAAAAATAGGCTCACTCAATTGGCAAAAGAGGTTCAAAAAGCCAATGAGGAGAAGAATGCTTTCAAAAGCAGAATTAGCCAAATGGAAAAAGAGGTTCAAAAGCTCACTGAATTTAATAGTTCTCTCAAAATTAGAATGGAACAGATGGAGTCTAATGACTTTACGAGAAACCAAGAAATCACCAAACAAAACCAAAAGAATGAAAAAATGGAAGAGAATGTGAACTATCTCATTGGAAAAACAACTGACCTGGAAAATAGATCCAGGAGAGACAATTTAAAAATTATGGGACTACCTGAAAGTCATGATCAAAAAAGAGCCTAGATATCATCTTCCATGAAATTATCGAGGAAAACTGCCCTGACATTCTACAACCGGAGGGCAAAATAAGTATTGAAAGAATCCATCGATCACCACCTGAAAGAGATCCAAAAAGAGAAACTCCTAGGAACATTGTGGCCAAATTCCAGAACTCCCAGGTCAAGGAGAAAATCTTACAAGCCGCTAGAAAGAAACAATTCCAGTATTGTGGAAATACAATCAGGATAACTCAAGATCTAGCAGCTTCTACATTAAGAGACCGAAGGGTGTGGAATAGGATATTCCAGAAGTCAAAGGAACTAGGACTCAAACCAAGAATCACCTACCCAGCTAAACTGAGTATAATACTTCAGGGGAAAATATGGTCTTTCAATGAAACAGAGAACTTTCAATCATTCTTGATGAAAAGACCAGAGCTGAAAAGAAAATTTGACTTTCAAACACAAGAATGAGAAGAAGCATGAAAAAGTAAATAGCAAAATGAAGTCTTAAGGGACTTACCAGAAGTGAACTGTTTACATTCCTACATGGAAAGACAATATTTGTAACTCTTAAAACTTTTCAGTATGTGGGTAGTTGGTGGGTCCATACACACACATGTACACGCATGCACGCACACACACATACACACATGCACACACATACAGAGACAGAGAGGACAGAGTGAATAGAATAGGAGGGGACCATATCTTAAAAGAAATTAAGGTAAATGGTGAGAGAGAAATGTAGTGGGAGGAAAGAGGGTGAAATGGAAGGGGGAAATTATATGTCATTTAAGAGGCAAGTAGGAGATTTTTTAGTAGAGGGAAAAAGAGGAGAGGTGAGAAAAAAAATCAAGAAGTTTACCCTCATCACATATGACTAAAGGAAGGAATAAAATGCACACTCATTTTGGTATGAAAACCTATCTTACAGTATAAGAAAGTGGGGGAGAAGGAGATAAGCAAGGGGGGGATGATGGAAGGGAGGGCAAAGGGTGGAGGGAGCAATTTGAAGTCAACACTTGGGGAGGGACAGGATCAAAAGACAGAAGAGAAACAATGAGGGGCAGGTTAGGATGGAGGGTAATTCAGTTAGTCTTACACAACACGACTATCAGGGAAGTCATTTGCAAAACTACACAGATGTGGCCTATATTGAATTGCCTGCCTTCCCAAAGTGAATGGGTGGGGAGGGAGGGATGGGGAGAATTTGGAACTGAAAGTTTTAGGAACAACTGTTTAGTATTGTTGTTTCTACTAGGAAAGAAGACATACAGTTAATGAGGAATAGAAAGTCATCTGGCCCTACAGGAGAAAAGAGAAGATGGAAACAAGAGAAGGGAGGGATGACAGAAGAGAGGGCAGATTGAAGATAGGGAAAATTAGATTGCTTGGGGTATTGGGGTGGGGGGGAGGGGATAAAAGGGGAGAAAATTTGGAACCCAAAATTTTGTGAAAATGAATGTAAAAAGTTAAATAAATAAATAAAAGGAAAATTAGTGTAAAAAGTTAAATAAATAAATAAATATTAAAAAAAAAGAAAAAAAAAAACCATTGTCACTATCTAGATCGATAGATGTGCTGGGCCTAAAATCAGGAAGATCTGAATTCAAATCTGGTCCCAAACATTTACTAGCTGTGTGACCCTGGGCAAGTCACTTAACCCTGTTTGCCTCAGTTTCCTCATCTGTAAAATGAGCTGTAGAAGGAAATGGCAAACCACTCCAGTATCTTAGCCAAGAAAACTCCCAGTGGGGTCGCAGAATCAGACATGCCTGAAATGACTTAACAATAGCAATAAATCAGTTTCTGAATACTCTAGCAGCTCTGACTGTTCCCCTAGAGACAGGTAGTACAGCTCTTACTGCAAGTAGACAAAGGACATCTGGTGCTTTATGACGGTTGGGCTACCTCAGAGCCCCTCCCTAGGTTAAATACTCAAACGCTCAGTCTTGTTAGAGTAAATATCTGAGGAACTACATACAGTTTTCTCCGCATCCTAGGACCTAGTTTTTACAGGAGAGAGTATAATGCTAGTTTTCGGAGAATATTAATTTTATTCTGAGTTATTTTTGCTGGGGACGCCCAACCTCTTTAACCTCCCCTTCTTGTTGGGGTGCATTTGCTGTTACCAAGAAGGAAAGGCAGGAAAGTGCCAACTAAGAGTCCAGGATCTCTGAACCATCTGATACTCCTGCTCTGAAAGCTCTTTGGTGAACCTCCCCAGAGGTCTTCATATCCCTCTGTTTTCTCAAAGAAATTCTTGAAAATTGGAAAAAAGAATGGAGAAAAAACCCAGAATACTTCCCAAAGGTGAGTACTTAGGTTATTTTGCAGTCATCCTGAATGACGCTCCTCTCCCATTTCTAGAACACTGTTTTGGTGGTGCTGAATCATATGATCCCAATCCTATTACACATCTCAGAATGACCTTGGTATAGTGGAAAGAATGTTTACTGTTATCCCTTCTGCATTGAGACTTACCCCATTGCAGTTTTGATGTATCATGAGTTGGCAAAAGAAATTAAATTGGAATTTTGGGGACGTTTTGTGGAATCTGCAGATGACACAGAAAAAGTTTAGAAACTCAGAAATGCATAAAGTATACTTATAGAATTGTATAATATCAACATTTTATCTTTTAATACCTTAAACATACACAATTTCTTTTTTAAAGCTAAAATAAGTACGAAGTCAAAGTTTGGGCAAAGAATGCAACACACAGCAGATAATACACAAAGTGTCTAGTATTTTTACTTAACATTGACCTACATACAACCTATGACCAAATACCTAATTCAAATTCTGCAATAAGGTACTGTAAACAACCTATAAAAGAAAAATAAAAAATTCAGAGTTCTCTGGTATGAAGGGAGGGCCTAAAAATTTTATTTGGATTTCTAGATCATGGGGCACTGCTCCTCTAACCCCCACCATGTGGAAGGGATAACTGTAGTTCTGAAGTCAGAAGTCATGTGTTCTAATCCTTTTTCAGACACTTAAATAACTATGACCCTCATCAAGTTGCCCAAATCCCCCTGAATTTTGGTTCTCTATTTCTGAAGCCTTAACCATTTTATCAACTAACTTAGAGCAAGTCATTTAATCTTTCTCGCTGCCTCAGTTTTCCTTATCTGTGAAATGGCAGTAAAAATACCTTGCCTGTCAGAGTTGCTGGCAGGAACACAAGAGATCTGGAAAGAGTAAAGCAAGTGCTATTATGTAAATGTGATTTCTCCCTGACACCCACCTCCTGCCGGTGAGGTGATGGACCTAGAATTCAGAATAAGACACATTTTTGGACATGGCTAATTGGTAATTTGTTTCCCTGGACTATGCATATTTTTTATGAGAGTTTTCTTTTTCATTTTTATTGTTCAGTTGGACAAAGGGGAGAGTCAAAGGGGAGGAAGGGATAATAAATGCTTTTAAAGTAGATAAATGGGCAGCTGGGTGGCATAGGGGATAGCGTACTGGCCCTGGAGTCAGGAAGACTCAAGTTCAAGTCCAACCTCAGACACTTACTAACTGCATAACTCTGGGCAAGTTATTTTACTCAGAGTGCCTCCCCCCAAAAAAGTAGATGAATAATGATAATACAAAAAATAAAATTTAATACTGAAATAAAGACTCAGGAAAAATATATTTTTAAAAACGTATGATTTCTTTTCTCATTTGTCAAATAAGGAGAATGATATTTGCTTGATGTACCCTATGGGCTTCCTGCATGGATCCAATATGTATCAATATACATATGAAAGTGCTGTGAAAACTGTCAGATTTCTGTAATAAATGTCAGAGCGATTGTATCCTAGACATCCTTCTGTTGCTCACCACTCCACAGATGCCTTTCACATATACAATATATGTAGAGACTGCATTTGATTACTTTCACTCATACAATGTCTTCTTCATTAGCAGAACTGGTCCAGTACCCTCGAAAAGATCTCTATCAATGGACCTCGCCAGTAGTGTTACTGAGACCCCCACGTCAGACTTCACCAAAATGGAAACAAGGTCAAAAGTCCATGGAACAACTGCCCCAATTTACCCTCAAAGCTAGAACTACCCAGTCATCATTTCATCCTTCCAAGTGGAGTGATTCAAAACCTGAACCATGGGTCAAACATCTGGTCAGAGCTGCCCAACATCCCCACACTGACCATAGGGCAGTGGATGTACCATTACCCTATCTTCAACAACAGGTCAATGCTAAATCAACACTATACCTTAAAAAGAGTGCAGGTATCTCAGTCATGTCCATACCGAGGCCCAACATCAAGGCCAAGAAAACAGAGGGATCATTAATAGCCACCAAATATAGTCTTATACATCCACTCAGCCCCAAACATCAACTAGAGTCTCCATGGAACCCTGACTCACTCAACCCAGGGGATTCCCCTGGTCCTGACCACCTTCCTAAGATTTTTCCAGACTCTGCTCATTCAATGGAAGACCTAATACAACTCCATCAGAAGCCTCCTTCTTCATTACTCCCCAGTCCCCAGACTGAAATTCCACCAAGTGAAGGCCATAGGTCCAGGACTGAAGCTGAATCCCAAATATGTCCTGACTTTCAAGCTACAGCCATATCTGTGCCAATGAGACCCTGCCTACAGGATAAAGCATCACCAAAGCCCAGATGCCAAGTCAGGGCCACAACTTCCCTAGGAAGATTATACAGCCAGGAGGCCAAGGCCACAGCTGCACCATCATCATCTTTTCCTGATGACTGCCAGTCCAGAGCCATACCTTTGAAATCATCAGGTCCTGTGGGCAAAGCTTCAAAGGAATCCTGTCCCAACCTCAGATCCACAGTAGTGATGTCCTTGCTTAGATTATCTGACTACCAGTCCAGAGCCATGGCTGCATCTTCATCTCATCTAAATCAGAGACCAAGAGCCAGAATCTCAAGTCAGGCTGAGAAGAGGTGTGGGTCCATTGCCCAAATTTCATTTCCAGTGGGGAAAACATCCAGGGAAATAATTCCAGCTGCAGAAGACAACCAGGCCACAATTCCATTAGACCCAGATCATGAAGCTACCCTGCCTCCCCAGGCAGTAAAGTCACCAAAGATAGATCACCAGACAATTTTCATAGACGAGGACCCCAAATCAAAACCTCTGGACTTAGACCAGGAGGAAAAAACTCAAACTCGTCCTGAGCCACTGACCACACTTTCATTCAAAATGAACCATGAGGCTGAGGAAATGACACCAGGCTCCACTGTCCATTTCTCAATTCAAACAGACCAAGAAAAACTGGAAACAATGTCAACAAAACCAGAAAGCCTAGACACAATTTTGACAGTCTGGAAAGATGAGGCAACACCTGTAGTGGGCTTAGACAATCAAGGCAACATTGCCACTGACCCTGAAAACCGCTCCCCAACTGCAGTAAGTCTTGACCATCAGAATAAGGACATACTAGACCACAAAGCCCATGTTTTATTTCCATCTGGTCTGAACCACTGGGGAACCATATCACAGGGAATAGACCAGCAGCTTATGGAGTCAATTGATTGGGATTTCTGGGAATCACCTCTTTCCCTGAGCATAGGCACCCAAGAGAGAACACTAATTGACCCTGACCATTGGGATACACCTGCCCTCCACCCTGGTCACCAGACTGCAAAGAGTCCAGGTCCCAATACTCTGACCTTTCCTCAAAGACAAGAATGCTGGAAAACAATACTACAGGGAAGTGGCTATAAGGCTACAATACTGTCAGATCAAGATCATAGGACTACCACATCTCCTTTGACCTCATGTCCACCTCCCCCTGACCACCAGAACATATTCCAAAATAACCTTGAACACTGGGTTGAGATTCTACCAGACCCCATTGGCTATTCCCTTCAAAAGGAACAAGAGCCCTGGGAAATAAAACCATTTAGAACTGGCCGCCAAGACACAATTCTGTCAAACAAAGGTTTTACAAGGCCTCCAGCGAACTTAGATCAGAAGGGCAATACTTTATCTGGCTTCAACCACCAGAGTATATCTTTCACCAGCCCTGATAAACAGCCTGAGGATTCAGCAGATCCTACTGCCCATACCTTCCTTCAAACTGAACAGCAGCATCCCGGAACAATGCCAGCTCATCAGGGCACAGCACCGGTAGTCCAGAATCACTCATTCATAACTCCGCTATCATTAAACTCCCAGTACACAACTCTGTTTGACCCTACACCTGAGGCTATACTTCTGCCCAGCCCCAGTAAGCAGAAGGAAGACAAAGTCCTCATTACTCATCCCTCAGTTCCAATTGAATCAGACCACTGGGCAATAAGGCATTCAAGAACTCATCAGGCTCCAACTCTAACAGACCAGAATGAAGGGGCAGCAATTTCCCTGAGTTCAGATCCCCAGGACACAAATCTAGATATTCCCAAATACCCTGCCGTATCTTTACCTAGTCTCGATCACAAGTTGGAGAATGCTCCAGACTCTCAAATCCAAGCCATGCCTCTTTCAGACCAATACCATGTCCAAGTATTATCAGTGGATTTAGACCATGAAGTTACTCCTCTATCCACAACCAGGCCACAAATATCTCTTCCATGCAGCTCTGAGACACAAGCTGAAGTCACATCCCATTCTGTAAAGTGTCAGTGCAAACTTCCAAGAAGTCTGTTTCATACCCAAAGGGCTTCACCAAGTCCCAGCTACAGGGTCACACCTCCACTGGAGGCTGGCCTCCAGGCTGAGCCTTCAAAAGACCAAAGCTATCAGAGTAAGATCCAGCTGAGCTCTAAGCATCAAGACCAGGTTCAGATCAAGTTCCAAACCCAGCCTCAGACAGTAAGAAACAGAAAAATCCCATGGTGTTTAAATTACATTAAACCATATAACATAGAGGGGGGATTTGTCCCTACTAGAACCATTCAAACAATTGTGAATTCCATCCCTCAGCAGAAAATTAAAAATGACATCTGTAAGCAGATTCTCCTGAGGAGGATGAGGGTGTCTCCCCTTTCTCGTAAAGGCCGACGACTTTTAACGACTTATCCGGTCTGTTTAATCTGTGCCTCCTGGATACCAAATGGCTGTTCTCACATTCAGAATGTGAAACGCCCTTATGTGGCCCAACTTCTGACCATACCAGCTCCTCTGCCTGGTCCTAAGGAAGAGCTGGGAGTGAAATTTGTTCTTCAATTACCCAAGGCCAAATTTCGTATTTACAAACACCCAAACATTCATTGCAAATCCCATAGGCAACCCTTGTATAATAGTACATCATCAGGCTACCCACCACATTCCTCTTCACCGTCTGTGCTACCCCTTTCACTAGCAAGGGGAAAATGGTTTCAGTTTGTGCTTCACAAGGATCAGCCGCCAATGGGGAGAAACCCATCCAGAGGCCAAACTCCTTGTGTTGTAGGGGAAATGTCATCAAAGAGGAATGACAGCAGAGGAGAGGGGCCCAGGGCCCCTAGGACACTTTTCAGATCTCTCATATATTTCAAATGAAGTAAAAGGGGCATGAAATTACCATCTTTTTCTCTTTGAAAGCAATTGACTCCTAGAGTGTATTTGAAACCTACATCTTATTTCTTGCTATGTTTTGTTTTGTTTTAATGTAACCAGCCAGAAATACAGGAATTCTGTCGTTTCTTGTCAGTTCATGGTGGGGGCCTATTAAAGACAGTGTTAGGTAAATCAGGGGGAAGATCTCCATGTTCTCCCTTCCCTCTCATGTCCCAGTCTAATCTCAGAGGGTCAGACAGAGTAGACCCAGAATAGAGCAGAAAAACCTTCATTATTTGCTTCTTCATTTTATTTTTTTAGCACATTAATAAATGTCTTTATCCCTATAAACCTCAGTAGGGCATAGCTGTATTATTCACTCCCTTACCCATATGCCAATTTCAAAGGAAATTGTGTTCTTGGTTCTGCAATTCCATATTTCAAAAGGTCTACACTAGTTAATAGAAGTAATGCCCACCAGCGAAAGTCCAACTGAGCTGAAATCAGTCAGGTTCGAGCTAGGGTCCAATAATAGAAAATTGCGTGTGTGTGTGTGTGTGTGTGTGTGTGTGTGTGTGTGTGTGTGTGACTGGTGGGGGGAGGGGAGGAAGGAGGGCGGAGATGAGAGGTGGGGAGAGAAGGAAAAGTTCAATATGCCACTGAAGAGGAAATAAAGGTAAGATTTATTGTTAAAGCCTAGATTGAACCTAATTGGAGCTCAGTTCAATCTTATGCTGATGATCAAAGGCTCTGGAGACCTCAGGCAGGACCTGATGAAGGTGTCCTGTAGGTGAGATTTAGTGAAATCTTTTGGAGGACAAAGCAGACTTAGAAATTTGCCCAGGGGGAGGTTGGTAGAATGTGATCTGGCTTCTGGAAACATCCAACACAATTGAAAAATTTGTGAAAATTTAATTAGTTGATTATCCTTCTACAAAGGTTAAAAAAAATTCCATCATCTGATTTTCTCTCTTTTGGTGACGTTCCTATAACCACAGATGAGTATAACATACTTGTCCAGGTACAATACTTGAAGTCTTTCCAGTTTGGTTTAGTAGTTTTCAGTCTTGTCCAACTCTTTGTGACTCCATTTGGGGTTTTTTGGCAGATACCAGAGAGGTTTGCCATTTCTTCTCCAGCTCATCTTACAGATGAAAAGAACTGAGGTAAATAGGGTTAAGTGATTTAGCCAGGGTCACCCAGCTAGGAAGGGTCCCAGGTCATATTTGAACTCAGGAAGTCTTTCTGACTCCACCATCCAGGCCAGATGCTCTATGCACTATGGCACCACCTAGCTGCCCTTTCCAGTTTGGTAGGACTTGCCAAATCTAGCAAAGCTTTCCAAATTCAACTCTATGATGTGACATCAGAGTAGGATTTTACTGGAGGCTTTATCATCTGGGAGATAGAAAATATGAAATCCTCATGACCATGAGGATCTAAATTTATGAAATGAAAGTACTATCTCTCAGTCTTTATGCCTTAAGTATTATTTGTAGAAAAACCTTCATCTGCTACAATGTGAATCTGACTGTAAAAATCAAGATGAGTCCATAGCTCTTTGAGGACCCAACCTACCTTTTCAGCCCCTACTATCCATTTTGTTTACTCAGTAGTCTAGAAGAACTGGTCCTCTTATTGACCCTCATGGCTGGCATTCCATCTGCCACCTTATCACCTTTGCACAGGCTTAGAATACCCTTCCACCCACCACGGGTTCTCAAGCTCAAGCATGGCCTTCTCCATGAAACATCTCTGATATGTCTTCCTCACTCCACTGCAGCTGCTAGAGCCTTTCCCAACAAAAATTAACCTTTTATTAAGGTTATATATACTTTGTATTTATTTTTATACATGTTATTTTGCCCAAATAATATAATCACTTGCTGTTATATCTCTTATCCCACAGCACAGTGCACAGCATATATTGCTGATATACTTCTAATAATAATGCCTAAAATACAAAAATACCATCTTCTATTGATATAGCAGAACCAAATTTTCCCTTTCAAGGATTTCTGATTAAAATAAAAAATGACCCAGCAAAACTGAGTATAATACTTCAGGGGAAAAAATTGGTCATTCAATGAAATAGAGGACTTTCAAGCATTCTTGATGAAAAGACCAGAACTGAATAGAAAATCTGATGTTCAAACACAAGAATCAAGAGAAGTATGAAAAGGTAAACAAGAAAGAGAAATCATAAAGGACTTTCTAAAATTGAACTGTTTACATTCCTACATGGAAAGATAATATTTGTAACTCTTGAGACTTTTCTCAGCATTTGGGTGGTTGGAGGGATTATACACACACACACACACACACATGTGTGTGTGTGTGTGTGTGTGTGTGTGTGTGTATATATATATATATATATATATATATATATATATATATATATATATATATATATATATATATATATATATATATATATATATATATACTCAGAGGTAAGTTGAATAAGAAGGGATGATACCTGAAAAAATAAAATAAAATAAAATTGAGAGGCAAGAGAAGAATATATTGGGAGGAGAAAGGGAGAAATGGAATGGGGTAAACTATCACTCATAAAGGAGACAAGAAAAAGCTTTCTCAGTGGAGAAGAGTAGGGAGGAGGTGACGGAAAAAGGAAAGCTTACTCTCTTCACATTTGGCTTAAGGAGAGAATGATATGTTCACTCAGTTTAGTATGAAAATATATCTTGCACTACAGAAGGGTAGGGGAGAAGGGGACAAGTGCAGTGAGGGGGATGATAAAAAGAAGGGCAAATGGGAGAAGGGAGTAATCAGAAGTAAACACTTTTGGGGAGGGTCAAAGTCAAAAGAGAGAATAGAACAAATGGGAGGCAGGATAGGATGGAGGAAAATATAGTTGATCTTACATAACATGTCTATTATGGAAGTTTTTTGCAAAACTACACATATATAGCCTATACTGAATTGCTTGCCTTCTCAGTGGGGATGGGTGTGGAGGGAGGAAGGGAGAGAAGTGGGAATTCAAAGTATTAGGAATGAATGTTGAGAATTGTTTTTGCATATAACTGGTAAATAAAAAATATGGGTAATGGGATATAGAAATCTATCTTGTCCTACAAGAAAAGAGAGAAGGGGATAAGGGAAGAGTGGGGTGTGATAGAAGGGAAGGCATATTGAGGGAAGGGGTAATCAGAATGCAGGGTGTTATGGGGTCGGGGAGGGGAGAGATGGGGAGAAAATTTGGAACTCAAAAGTTTGTGGCAATCAATGTTGAAAACTAAAAATAAATAAACATTAAAAAATAAAAAAAACAAAAATGCCCCTCTTAAGAGAAATTCGTCCAGAGAAGCAGCAACCTGAAATATATATATATATTTTCCCCCAGAACATAGTCACTCCATCAGATCTGGAGATCTCTTCACCACAATGGGTGATGTCATTTTCATATAACTGTCCAATGAATGCTAAGAACTGGTGATTAAACCATTTGGTACAAGGATGCCTTGTAGTGCCTCAACAAGAGTTTGTTTTGTCTTTCTGACACTTCCAGGGAACTTGTCCTTGGCCTTTATGCTTCTGTCCTGTGGATTTGTGGGAGGGACAAGCATGTAATTGATGATAACCATGAAAACTTAAGTGTTTGATGCAGTTTAAAGGTGGGCTGCTTACTCTCAGTGTACCAGCATGGCTCCACAGGCCACCATCATAGACGTCTCTGAGTACCCCTGCCTGTAGCAACAACTGGTCCCCTGGAAATGGGGTGGGGCAGCTTGAGTGAAGGAGGACAAGAGAGAAACTGATGCTTTATGATGTCAGGGCCCCCTCAGATCCTCTGTCTGGGATAAATGCACTGAAGTTCAGTCTTGCTTTGGGTGTCTGGGGAAGCACACATCTAGTTTTCTCTGGATCCCATGTCACAATCCTCTTGGGAAGGAGTGCTTATCTTTATGAAAAAACTAGATTTTGCTTTTAGTTACTTTATATTTGTTGTGGATCCTGTCTTCCCCCACCCTTTTTTTTTTTTTTTTTTTTTTACTGTGGGTAAAGTTGTAACCAAGAAGAATCATAAGCGAGAATTGGGCTGGCAAAAATTGCTGAGTATTAGAACATCGTGAAATACCCTCCTCATCTTGGAAGTTCTTACGGTAAGATCTTGGTCCTATGGTACTCCCTCTGAGTATATACAATAAAGTACTTTGCACCCCTTTAAAATACTATATAAATGCTAGCTACTATGATGGCAACCTTATATTGGAACTATTTAGGCTGGGTGATAGATTTTCTTCACTAAACTCTCTGTTCAAACCCAGAGAGAAATTTTTGTTTTGAATCAAGACCTTCGAGGTCTGACTTACATCCCCCTGAAACAAGGATAGATGCTATTTCCAAATTAAAAGAGAAATGCAGCTATTTTGGCAAATTATTCATATAAAATATAGCCAAATAGTTTTGTGCAAGGCGCTAAGTTCATACAACATCAAACAAAATAATGGAAAAAGCACTTGCTGCCTGTCCACACAGTTTACTATAGTAGTTATGATAACAAAAGGGACAGTTCCACTCATACTTTTTGTTCTTATTGAAAGAAATACTGACTCTTAGTGAATGGAACGATGGAGCATCCAAGGACAAACATGAAATTCCATTTTTATTTTTCACGGAATCGGAAGATTGTTTTTTGTGTTTTGTGTCCCTGGAAGAGTCTTCCAATGGAAAAGAATCTTAAATCACCCTGACCCAAACATATCCATATGGATGACAGATACTGTTTTGTGATGTCAGGACCTCAGGTCCCCAAAGCAGTCCTACTATAAGGATCCAAGAACACCTAGTTTTCTCTTCCTCTTGGGATTCAACCTTCTCAGGAGGAATAATTTTTTTGATTTGTTTTTTTCCTGAATAGTTTATTTTTATTTTCTCAATTACTTTTTTCTGCATATTTGTTTTTAAGACTACAAATTAAAGAAACTTTACTATTAATTTACTTAATTAAAGGCCCCTTTACTATTTTCAAGTCATTGGTATTAGGAAACACTCTGTTTCCTGTTCTCCTTGTGGATTTTATTGGTGAAAATGCTGAGGGAGGAGTACAAATGACCTGTAGAGATGAACAGAGTGTGGGATCACTAGGATGGTTAAGAGAAAAAAAGAAGGGTTTTGAAGAGGCCTAGTAAACCCAGTCCTGCCCATCTTAGCTCTACTTATGAAATAATCAAAATAGTTTCTGATTTCTTGAGGAAGGCATCCCAAAGTTCTCCACAACTTCAAAATAAAATGTATTCATTACTGTGGGAAATAAGAATATGATTACATGCAAGAAAACTCCTTTGGTGATATGGAGGATTGCAACAGGTCTTACGGGGTGAGGCTCAGCTAGCCCATGGACAATTTGTGATCTCCTCTGACTCTGAGGAACCTTGATTTCCCTGAGGCTAGAAAGAGATGCTGATCTAAGAAATGCCACCATCACAGGGGTGAAGAAATCTCTGTCATGAAACTTCGTCCTTTTAGCTTGTTAAAAATGCCCCCTGTAAAGGGGATAGCTCTTCTCTTCTCAGTGAGTCCGTCTGCTCACACAAGTGAGCTTTTTGGATCTTTTCCTTAGAAGGAACTATTACTGGAAGGGGGCCAATCTTGGCTGAGGAGGAATTGGATGGAATGGAAAGGAATGTGTCTTAGAGAAGGTTTGGAAGGCCTGGAAAAAGAGACAGAGAGAGATAGAGATAGAGACAAAGAGACAGAGACAAATTGCTGCTTAGTCAATTTTACCCATTCTATTGCTTTTAGTGGTAAGATAAGGTAGAACAACTCTATCCCAAAATAGGAACCACAATGCTCCCAGGCATTCAAGGGTGGCCCTAGAGGCAAAAGTGAAGTGAGGCATCACTCCAACCAGATTTTTAACTTCAATGATCTCTTGAAAAGTTCACTGGAATCAGAGCTCTTTACACTTTTCATTAACATATTATTTTCTCAAGGAGACCTTTTGGAAGAAGAATGGAGAGAAGATCTAGGATTTTTCCCAGAGGTGAGAACTTTTGTTTTCAGTCATCCCAACACTGCCCCCATCACATCTCTCCATCACTACTCTTTTTGGATGTGTGTGTGTGTGTGTGTGTGTGCGTGTGCGTGTGCGTGTGTGCTTATTCATCTATCTGACCCTGATCCTACTGAAATACTCAAAATAAAATTCAGTGCAGTGGAAAGACCACTGACCTTTAAAAAAAAAAGAAAGACCTGAACATAATGTTTCAGCCCTATTCTGTCATATTAGCCATATGGCCTTGGGCCACTCACTTCAAACGCTCTCATTTTCTATTTCCCAGGTCTGAGTACTGGCTGCCTATTATTTACTGTTCATAAAAACCTTGAGTTAAGTGAGAGTAACTTCTTATAACATTGACAATAAAAACTGCCTCTGGGGAGAGAGAGGGCAGAAAATGTATGGGACAAAAGGGGAAAGGCAGAATAACATAATAAAATATAGTCATGTTACATAAAATAATAAAGCATATAATATATAAAGTATAATATATATAAATATATATATAATATATAAAGTATTTTCTTTCTTCATCTGTCATATGGAAATAACAATGCATATGTTGTCCCATAAACTTTCTTTCCTATGTGGTTCAAAGGAAAGGAAGACACAGAGAGTGCTTTGAAAAAGAAAAAAAGATGACAAAAAATTTCAAAAATTAAGATAGCTTTATAGATAAAGATGCACACACACACACACATATATATGTATGTATATATATATATATATATATATAATTTCTTTTTATTTCAATTTACTAAGTACTTCTTTAGAAAGCCTAACTATCCTAGCACTGTATTGGGTCATGCAAAGACAATCCACACCTTCTAGTAGGAGGAAACAACAACATATATACAGCTAAGGAAATGTAAAATACATGTAAAGCAAAAACAATGGAATTCCCAAGAAACTGAGTAGGGGCTAGGGAAGAGAGTCAGAGTAGATATGAGAGGAATAAACAGGAGATCTGGTCTATGTAGAAAGTAGCAAATGAGCTAAGCCTTGAATGGAGTTAGGGACTGCAAGAGTTGGAGATCCAAAGGGAAAGCATTCCTCCAGAGGGCATAGGGGACTTGGATTGCGTGCACCAGGAACAATGAACTGATCAACTTGGCTGGAAAGTAGAGTATGATGAAGTAGAGGGTGGGGCGGAGTAATAGGACATCTGCCAGGTTATGAGGCACTTTAAATGACAAAGAGAAAAGCATTGTGGGTTATCTTAGGACAGTACAGAAGTTATTGAGCTTCTCAAGCTGGAGAATTATTTTGGTCAAATTGGTGCTTTAGAAATATCAGTTTGGCAGCTGCTTACTTGCTTTTCCCATACAACATAGTAGATGTGCAGAATGTTCTATTAAACTTATACCCATTATCTTCTTTACCAACAGAACTAGTCCATTTCCCTCGGAAAGGTCTCCAAAACAAAACACCATCGGTGCTATTACCTTGTCCCCCACATCGGATTTCCCCTCTGTGGGAACACAGCTGTAAGCTCAAGACTGAGCAGGTGCCCCATCTCAGCTACCAGACTAGAATCATTGAAACATCATCTGTCCATACCTTCCTCAAGGATGCTGATAGAGCATCCTCAACACAGGTGCTCAAACGTCTGACCATATCTTCCCATGTGTCCCACATCGATCACAAGACAATGACTGTCCTACTACCCCTTCTTCACCACCAAGGTCTGGCTAAACCATTCCCCCTCCATAGATACCATGCCTTGGCTGCAGTCATGCCTTTTCCTAGGTCTAACTTTAGGGCCAAAAAAACAACTCTGAGGTTAACAGTTGATGAACAATATCTGATGCCTCTACCAGGTCACCAAAACCAGCCTAATTGTCTACTGGACACTGGCTACCAGTTTTTGGGTCAATCAGGCCCTGACCACCTTCCTAAAATTTTCCCAGACTACAAAAATTGTACTGAGGCTGTCACACACCTGGACCAAAAGTCTCCATCTCCAACAACTCCTTCCCACAAGGCTGAAGTTCCCTTATGTGAAGGTGAAAAGACCAGGTTAGGACCTATATGCAGACCCTGCCTAGAATCCCAGACAGAAGCAGCTCATGGGCCATTGACCACTACACAACAGACTAAAACTTCCCTGAGGCACAGAAGAAACCAGGTTAGGGCTGCAACTATGTTGTTAGGATTTACCAAGAAGGGAGACAGACTTACAGCTTCAACTTCTTCCTACAATCTTAAAGACTGGTCCAGGGCCAAAGGTTTAAAATCACCAGACCTGGCCAAAGTGCTGAAAAAATCACATTCTGACCCCTGCCCCAGGAATACAGTATCACTGGTGGGATGCACTAACCCTGAGTCCAGATCCCTGACTTCATCCTCATTACATCATGATCAGAAGACCAGGGTTACAACTTCACCCAATCCTGGCCATCAGGCTGAGGGTATACAAGCCCCCACTGCTCAAGTAACACTTCCAATGGAGGTAGAATCCTGGGAAGAAGGAACACCCCCAAGGATAGATGACCAGGCCACAAGTGTAGCAGGTCAAGATCATGAAGCAACACCTCTACTTAATCAGGACAGCCCAGAACACTGGACCATACCAACATCTGTCTCTGAGGCTAAAGATTTGCCAGACCCAAATATTCATTTCACACTTCAAGCAGAAAAAGACCAACAGGAACAAATGAATGAGGAAATAGAACACCACGCTAAAATTCCAGCAAGCGAACACCCTGAGACAACATATCCACCTTCAGTTCCACAAGCTTCTTCATCTGATCCATGGCTCAAACTTACACCAAGCCCTCCTCACCAGGCTAAAGTTACACAATGCCTGTTTGTCCATGTTTCAGTTCAAACAGACCAAGGCCCCATCACTCACGCCTCAGTTCAGACAGAACAAGAGAGCTGGCAAACAATGTCATCAACAATAGATCATCAGGCCCCAGCACTCATCAGCTCAGATCATGGGACAATACATCCAATGGACTTAAATTCCAAGATGATATTCTCTGGTTTCAACCACCATCCTACATCCACACAGAGCCTAGACCAACAAGTGAATGAAAATTTAGTAGATACTAATCCTCCTGTCACACTTCAAGCAGGGCAAGACCACTTGGGGGAAATGGAACAAGAAATAGACCCAGAGCGGACCATATTTTTCACAGGTCAGGATCATGGGCCATTGGATTTAGACCTCCAGGACAAAACTATGCCTGTTTCTGAAGATACTACAACATTGATTGGCCAGGATTCTGGGGCAATACCTCCAAGGGCCTTAGACCCACAGAAAAAACTACAACCTGAACCTGGCCAACAGGCCACATCTCTAATAAATCCTCACCACTTGGCCAAAGAGACACAAGGCCATCTTGCCTGTGTTTCAGTTCAAAAAGATCATGAACCCTGGGAAATAATGCCAAAAACAGATCAGCAGGATACATCTCTAATAGGCCAGGATTGTGGCACAGCATCTTTCCTAGATTTAGACTCCAAAGTCACATTTCAACCTGATCTTGACCATCAGACTACATCTCCGCCTAGCCTTGACCATCAGGCTGCGAATTTTTCAGTATTAGGTACTCAACTCATGCTTCAAAAAAAAATACTACCCTTTGAAGAAATAGCACTGGGAACACACCACCAAACTGAATTATTAATAGACCAGGATCCTGAGGCAACTCCTCCTTTCAATTTAGACCCCCAGGATAAATCTTTACCTGCCTCTGGTGACTTGGTCATAACTCCATCAGACCAAGACCATGGGATAACACCTCTACTAACCTTAGGTCCACAGAACAAAACCTTGCCTGAACCAGATTCATTACAGCCCACACTTCCAACAAGCCCTCATCACCTAAACCAAGCTATTCAAGACCACATTCTTGAAATCTCAGTTCAAGCAAATCAAGAGCTCTGGCAAACAATGCCACCAAGAAGAGGCCAGCAGGCCACAACTATAATAGGCCAAGATCATGAGGTAACAACACCTTTACTGGTGTTAGACACCAGGGACACATTTTCACCTAGCCTTGACCATCAGGCCACATTTCTACCTGACTCTGACCACCAAACTGAAAGTATACCAGATCCAAATGTCCAGTTCACAATCCAAGAAGAGCAGGACTCTTTTAGAGAAATGGCAAAGAAAACACACCACCAAACCACAATGTTAGTACATCAGAGTTATGGGACAATAACTCCATGGAACTTGGACCCCCAGTATGAAACTTTATCTACCCCTGACCCTCAGACCACAACTCTAAGAGGCCAGGATCATGAGACTACACTTTCATTCACCTTAGGACCACAGAACAAAACCCTGTTTCAGCTTGACCAACAGGTCAAGGACATACAAAGTCATGCTGCCAAAGTCTTCATTCAAACAGAAAAAGAGTCTTGGGAAATAACACCACCAAAACCAGACCACCAGGCCATGACCCTTACAGACCAGGATCATGGGGCTACCATTCCAATGCATTTAGACCCCCAGGACAAATCCATTCCTGGCCCTGACCAACAACAGGCTTCAATTCCTACAGATCAGAATTATGAATCAACCCCTCTACTGAACTTAGGCGCACAGAACAAAACTTTATTTGAGCCTGAAAACTGCATCAAACCTCTACCACACCCTTACCAACTCTCTGAGGATACTCAAGGCCAGATTTTCCAGGCCTCATTGCAAACAAAACAAGAACCCCAAGAAACAATGCCAGCATTAACAAATAACCAGACCGCAGTATTAAATGACCAGGATGATGGGACTATACCTTCACTTGTTTTTGGACCACAGAACCAAAACCTATTGGAGATTAATCAGCAACTCTCCACATCACTACCGCCTCATCACCAGGCCAAGAATACACCAAATCATGTAGCTAAAATCTTAATTCAAACAGAACAAGAGCCTTTCAAAACAATACCACCAAGAACAGACCACCAGGCCACAGACTTGATAGTCCAGGATTATGAAGCAACATCTCCAGAGAGTTTAGACCCCAAGGACGAAAGTCCTACAGACCTTGACTACTGGGCCATATCTCGACATAGCCTTAACCAACAGGACAAGGTAGTCATAGACGACAATGCCCATGTCACACCTGAGGCAGATCTTAACCCCTGGGAAGCAATATCCCAGGAAAAAGACCTGAATTATATGAATCTAATAGTTGAGGATTTCTTGGATTCACCTTCTTTCTCGCCTCCTTTCTCAGGTGTAGATAACCAAGAAAAAACACAGGTTGGCCTTGACCACTGGGATATATGTCCACCCAGTCCTTACTGCCAAGTTGAGGATATGCAACATCCTAAAGTAATGGTCTTACCTCAATCAGAACAAGGCCATTGTGAGTCAATACCACAAGGAATAGAACCCAAGGCCATAACTCTCACAAGCCAGGCAATACCTCCATTGGCCTCAGATCTACAGGATCAGACTCTACTACCTTTTGACCACCAGGTCATACCTCAAACCAACCCTGAGCACCCAGCTGAGGATATGCCAGATTCTGATGTTCATGTCTGTCCTCAAATGGTACAAGAGCCCTTGAAAACACCACCAACAGGAAAAAGACTACACGTTTCAACTCCATCACAGCAGGATCCTGAGGCAGCACCTCCACTGGGCTTAGAGGAGGATAAGATACAACCTGGTGTCTATCATATCACATGTTTATCCAGCCCTGGTCATGAATCTGAGGATACACCAACATCTAATGTCCATGCCTCAACTCAAACACAACAAGACCCCAGGGAAACAATGCCAAACGGAAAAGATCCTCAGGCCAAAGCACAGACGGACTTGGATCATGAAGCAATACCTCTTGTGGATTTAGACCAGGATGAAGCTCTTACTGGACCCAGGCTCCAGGCCATAATTTCACCTAGCCCCTATAAGCAGGCAGAGGATACACAAAGCGCCATTGCCCATTTCTCATTTCAAACTGACCCAGAGCCCTGGGAAACATTTTCACCTAGAATGGACAACCACACCACAACTCTCAAAGATCAGAATAATAAGGCAATATTTCCAGTAAGCTTAGACTTCCAGAACATAACTTCACCTGACTCCAATTACCAAGACACAAATACACTCAATCTTGACCAGCAGACAGGAGATAAACAAGGGCCCACTGCCCATGTCTTACTTGGAACCGAACAAGAGTGTTGGGAAACAGTGTTACCAAGAATAAACCAACACCAGCACACAACTCTCAAAGGCCAAGGTAATGGGGCAATACCTTTACTAAGCTTAGACTCCCAGGACAAAACTCCATATGGCCCCTGTCTCCAGGACTCAAGTAAATTCGTCCCTGACCAGCAAATGGAGCCCATGCAAAGTTCCAATGCCCAACACTCATTTCAAACTGAACCAAAGTCCAGGGAAACAATGCCACCAAGAAAAGTCCATCAGGCTACAAATGACATGGGTCATGTTAATGGGTCACCATCTCCACTGAACTCAGTTTCCTGGAATTCAAATCAATCTGGCTCTGATCACCAGGCCTTCATACCTCCAGTCAACCCCAACTACAAGCCAGAGATTTTTCAAGACCTTCAAACGTATGCCACAGCTCCCTCAAACAACCATCACTTGCCAAAACTGCCAATGACTTTCTATCACAAGGCCATGTCCAAATCCATTACTAATCCCAAGCCTAGGCAAAGGAAGCAGGATCCATGGTGTTTCAAGTATATCGAACCATACACTGTTAACAGAACAACTATTCCTACTGAAATTATCCACACCATCATTAATTCCATTCCTCAAGAAAGAATAAAAAATGATATCTCAAACCAGATCCTCCTAAGGAGGATGAAGTCCTCTTCTACTCTAAGAAGTGATCAACAGATCTCCTCTAGTTATCCAGTCTGTTTGATCTGTGCCTCCTGGATCCCAGACGACTGTCCCCACGTTCAGAGAATGCAGTCCTCTTGTGAGGCACAATTACTGGTCATCCCGACCCCTCTACCCAGTCCTAAGGGAGAGGATATAGGTGTGAAATTTGTCCTTCAAACACCCCAGACCAAACACTTTACATTTACTCTTCCAGAAATGCATTACTTTTCACAAATGCCCTCATTCCATGCAGCAGAACCTTCGCCATCTTCACACTTAGGATCTATGAGGGCATCTATGCTCCTGAAACATCAAACCCGTATGCCATCCCCTATTCCTGAAAGGATAAAGGGGCTCAGCTTTTTAATTGACAAGTATCACCAGCCAGGGCAAAGGGCCACATTTAGAAGCCAGCAGCCACTTACAAGCACAAAGCTTATGAGAGAATACCACAACAGAGAAGGTCATCCAAGGGCACATCCAATATTTTTCAGGTCTCTGCTAGAGAGATTTCAGTTGAGGCAAAAAGTAAATTAAATGACTAACTTTTCCTCCTTGAAAAGTATTGACTCTCTGTGTATGTTTAAAGTTTGTATTTTATTTTGTATCTTTTTTTTAATGGACTTGGATAAGTTAAGGATAAAGCTATCTTTTTGATTCAGGAGGGAGCCAGTTGAGGACATTTTAGGTAGTCAGTGAGAAAAACTTTCTGTTTTACTGCTTTGGAAATATGTTTAATATGATTGTTCATGGATAGCCTACATCAGATTGCTTGCTGTCTTGGGGAGGGGAGAGTGGAGGGAGGGAGGGAGAAAAAAATGTGGAACTCAAACATTTATAAAAGTAAATATTGAAAACTATCTTTACATGTAATTGGAAAAAATAAAATACTATTAAGTGGGGGGGGAGGGTCGGGGGAGAAAAATTTCATATTCTTCCCTACCTCTCACACTACTGTCTAGCCTCTGCAGGGGTGAGGAACCTGTGACTCAAGGCCACAGGTGGCCCTCTAGGTCCTCAAGTGCAGCCCTTTGACAATCAAAATTTTATGAAGTTTGGATTCAGTCAAAGGGCCACACTTGAGGACCTAGAGGGCCATCTGTGGCCTCAAGGTCAGAAGTTCCCCACTCCTGGGTCAAACAAACTATACTCAAAAAGAATGTATCTCAAAGCAGAAACCTGGTTTCATGAGCTGACTCCCCATATCAGAGGTGTGCTGGAAAATATCCAACAACCAACTATAAAAAAAACCCCCAAAAGTATGCATGATATATTTTTAAGCTTAATTTGTATGATTAGAATTTTCTCATCACTTTTTAAAGTCTAGAAATCAACAAAAATAATTAATAAAGCTCTGATTTGTAGCATTTGCCAATTTCTGAGGGGTAAATGTTCAAAATGAAAGTTAACAATCTGCTTGCAAGCTGATTTGAGCTGGCTCCAGGATACTCCTGCCTCCTTCCCATAAAGCTTGATGAAATACCAGATCTTTGGATGTGGTATTATCCATACAAATACTCAAATGGATCTATGATCTCATCAATTCAGGAATTCCTGTCCTTGATACAGAATATAACCCATTTATACCTGTCCATCCCTCCTTTATCCCTGTACTTCCAAAAGTTCCCTACAAGGATTCCACCCAATATTCTGGAGCTCTTTCTCTATTTTTTCCAACACTGAGAAAAAAACTGTATGCCTAACCTCCCATCCCTCGCCATAGCCCTGTGACCAGCCCAACGTCTCTTCCTACCATGTAACTGCTTAATTATGACCTTTACTCCTGTTTTTCACAGTTCCTCTAGGATAATAGGTTGTAGTCTACTCATGCCCACCATGTGCTTCTTCATTGCTCCACTATGTGATAAAAATTTTTAGTTCATTGGAGGAAGTGGTGGTCTATATATCATTGCCCAGTAATACTTCATGGGAAGATTGGAGTCAGCCAATGAGTTTTGCAATTTTTTAAAAGCAATCCAGCCCATGCTTTTCCTCCTGTCAAACTCTGGGGACAATTCATTGTCCATCTGCACTATCTGCTCCATATGGAGAGATACTGATGGATAAACTCTATAGAGAATCCATTCACATGCATGATGAAATCTGATCAACAGGTATTCTTCATCCACTTGGTCTTTCTTGAGTGGATGGATGTCAATCTCCTTTGAGTGACTATAGATCTCTTCCAAGGGGCTTTGCAATGTCCTATACCCTGATAAGATCTGTACAATGTCATTCACAAAAAGGAGCATCTGGAAGACCCCATCCATATGGAATTCCTCTTTGACCTGAAGTCGTTGCTCTGGATCTTTTCCTTTACAGTTAGAATCATTCCCCTAGAATAAATCCAACCTAAAAAGCAGCAACCCAAAAGATCACAGTTTTCACTAACAGTAATTATACATTATTGTCAATAAACCTATTTATTCTGACCCATCCATCTCCTCATCTATAATTCTTTCCCTTGAGAAAATCATACTCATAGTCCCATACTTTATCATTTTAAAATTTCAAAAGATCCCTAATGATCTCAACTAAAACACTTCTCCAACAGACACATAGCAGGAAATTGTTGAACCATAAGAGCTATTGTTAATTTTTACCTTTAATTGAGGTTGAAAAAATTCCATCATCTGTTAATGATGTTTATCCAACCATATTTGTGTCTTTTATATGGCATGGCACACTTTTCTGGGTTCATAACTAAAGCCTTTTCAGCTTGGTAAGAGCAGCAAGATTGGGCAAAGTTTTCAAAACCACCCATGTACTTCTGTTCTGTGAAGTTGGCACCAGAATAGGACTTCATGGAGAGCAAGGATCTGTGGAACATAAAAAGATATTCAGGGCAGCTAGGTGGCACAGTGGCTACAGTACCAGCCATGGAGTCAGTAGGACTTGAGTTCAAATTTGGCCTCAGATACTTACTATGTGGCCCTGGGCAAGTCACTTAACCTTGATTGCCTTCCCCCCCTCCAAAAAAAAAAGAAGAAAGAAAGAAGAAAAAGAAAATATATGCTGCACAGCTACTTACAGATAAAACATCATTCTGTCTAATTTCCCAAATGGTAGTATTTACTCTCTGTCAATCTTGGTACCAAAAGTCTTACATATGAAAACCCATCTGATATTTATAGTAATGTCTTCTGCTGGGTCCACAACTCTTTTTCAGACTTCTGAAACCACCTGTAGATAGAAGGTCTGAACAAGCTTCTCTCCCCACTCCAGTTCATTCTTGGGAGAGGCACTCAGCTGCCTCAGTTTCTTAAAGTGCAGGTCTGACTAAGTCACTCCCACTAAATTCAAGTGACTTCCTATTATTTCCAGGATCAAGTAGTTCTCCCTCTCTCCCCCTTTTGGCATTTAAAGCCTTTCTTGACCTGGTCTTTTGCTACTCTTTCAATATTCTTATGCATTACACCACATGTGTACTCTCAAAAGATCAGTGACACTGGCCCCCTTGCTGGTCTTCAAACAAAACGTTCTACGGGCTGACCCTCTAGATATTTTTACTGGTTGTCCCCCATGCCTGGATCTTTCTCCTTCTCATCTGTACCTGCTGGCTTCCTTCAAGTCTCAGTCAAAATTCCACTTTCTGCAAGGAAGCTTTAATGTCTGCTTTCTAAGATTATCTCTGTCTGTATCTTGTTGGTACTTTGTCATTTTCATGTTGCCTCCCCCATTAAACGATGAGCCCCTTAGGAGCAGGGGCTATTGTTCTGCTTTTCTTTGTATCCCCAGTGGGTACAAAGTGGAACATACTAGGAACTAATAAATGCTTATTGTTGACTGAACTCTTCCCAATTATAATAATGCCTAAAATACAAAAATACCATCTCCGTTATTGACGTGGTAGAACCAGAGGCTGGCAAAACCCTAGGAAAAAACCTTAAGAAGGAGCAACATGGAATATCACATGACATCAGGAAGTATCTTTGTCCCAAAATACCACCATCTACCTCTTTACAAGAAATTGTTTGCTGTTTGTTAGGAGCCTAGATGAACTTTTGCCAGATGGACAGTAGTGTTTTAGCTATAGAGTCATAGAATAATATACTTTAAGGCAAGGAGACCTGGATTCAAATGCTGCTTCAGAAACTTTTTAGCAACGTGACCCTGGGCAAGTCATATAACTACTCCAGGCCTTTGTACTCTTTACCTGAAAAATGAGGGGTCAAACTCTATGACTTCTAAGCCATGTTCCAATCTATAATTTTATGATTTTTTTTATATTTTCACAAGTCATGTTGTAAAAAAAAAAAAAAAAAAAAAAAACAGACCAAAACCAAAACAAAACCAAAAACTCAACCAAGAAAGATAAAGAAAGTGAAGAAAATGTATACTTCAATCTACATTCATATTCTATCAGTTCTTTCTCTGGAGATGTGAGGCATTTTTCATTATAAGTCCTTCATGAACCATTGTAATTGCTGAGAATAGCTAAGTCATTCACAGATGATCTTCATACAATATTGCTGCTATTGTGCATAATGTTCTCCTGGTTCTGCTCATTCCACTTTATGTAAGTTCATTTAAATCTTTTCAGGTTTTTCTAAGAGTGTCCTGCTCTTCATTCTGATAGAATAATAATATTCCATCACAATCATATACAACTTGTTCAGTCATTCCCACTTGATGGACATCCCCTCAATTTCTAATTCTTTATCACCATTAAAAGAGCTGCTATAAATATTTTTGTCCATATAAGTAATTTTCTTTTTGTTTTTTAATCTCTTTGGAATACATACCTAGGAGGAGTATTACTTGGTCAAAGAGTGTCCCTGGTTTTATAGCCCTTTGGGCATAGTTCCAAATTAC
This sequence comes from Bettongia penicillata ogilbyi, assembly GCA_023548195.1. Classification (NCBI taxonomy): domain Eukaryota; kingdom Metazoa; phylum Chordata; class Mammalia; order Diprotodontia; family Potoroidae; genus Bettongia; species Bettongia penicillata. Next base: position 2,778,839 of record JAJHZJ010000133.1, read on the forward strand.
TTTACAGAATTGTTGGATCATCGTATGTCACCAACAGTGCACAAGTGTCTCAGTTTTACCACATCCACTCCACCCTTTGTCATTCCCCTTTTCTGTCATATTAGGCAATGTGATAGGTATGGGATGATAATTCAGAGTTCTTTAATTTGCATTTTTAACAATCGTGATTAGAGCATTTTTTCATGATTATAGATAACTTTGGTTACTTTGTCTGAAAACTGCCTGTTCATATGCTTTGACTATCAGTGGAGGAATGACTCTTATATTTATAAATATGACTCATTTCTCTATGTATTTGAGACATGAAGTCTTTATCAGTGAAACGATGTAAAATCTTTTTCACAGTTATGTTTACTGTATATTTCCATCTCGCTTCCCTCCCTATTTACCCTCTTCTCTGTCTCCTTTCACCCTATCCATCCTCAAAAGTATTTTGTTTCTGTCTTTTACCGACTCCAATCCAACTTCCCTTCTACCACAGCCCCCTTCTCTTATCCCCTTCCCCTCTCCTTTCCTGTAGTGTAAGATAGATTTCTATCCTCAACTGAATGTGTATATTATTCCCTCTTTGAGTCAATTATGATGAGATTAAGGTTCATTCTCCCCTCCCTCAGCCCCCCCATCCTGCCTTCCACTGTAAAAGTTCTTCTCTGCCTCTTTTATGTGAGATAATTTACCCCATTCTACCACTCCTTTCCCCTTCTCCCAATTCGCTCCTATTTCTCACCTCTTAATTTTATTTTTTTAATCATCCCATCACATTCCACTCATAGCCATGCCCTCTCTCTACGTATACTCCTTCTAACTGCCCTAGAGTATATCAGAGTGTAATCTACTATAGTATATAATGCTAGTATATTATACTAGTATAATCTCAATTCAGTACTAGTCTTCTTTCCATTAACCTTGAATCGCTTAATTGCTACAAAAAGCTTCCAGATGCTGAAAACTATCTCAGTCACCAACATTACTGACTCCACTTTCAAGAAAAGCCTCCCCATTCTTTCCAGCTAGTTTACTCTCTGTGTTGAATTGAGCTGCAGGCATTTCTAAGCTCTATTCTCTTTTGATCTGAAGTTAGAACCTACTCTTCCTATATAGTGGCAGATGGAGATTTATTCATTCATTCCAGTTGTTATTGCTCAGTCAGTTGAGTCCCATTCTTTGTGACCTCATTTGGGACTTTCTTGGCAAAGATGCTGGACTCGTTTGCCAGTTTTTTTCCAGCTCTTTTTATAGATGAAGAAACTGAGGCAAACAGAGCTAAGTGACTTGCCCAGGGTCACACAGCTAGTAAGTGTCTGAGGCCAGATTTGAACTCAGGAAGATGAATCTTCCGGACTGCAGGCCCAGCGCTCTATCCATTGTGCCACCTAGTTGCTTATTCACTCCTACTTGTGGTAAATCCTGGGACATACTTTTGGTTGCATTTATAAGCTCTCTTCCCAAAATTAAGGAACATGGGGGGGGCGGAGCCAAGATGGCGGAGTAGAAAGATGCACGTTTACGAGCTCCGAACCCACAACCCATAGAATTAAGGTAGGGAGAGATCCCCATAAATTCTGAATCACTGCAGGGGGTGCATAAACATAGGGGAGGAGATTTCCGTTCCAGTGAGCCCTGGAGAGCCGTCCACAGAGGACCCCACCCCAGCGCTGCCCTGGCCGCGGCCCCAGAGGAGCTGATCCGAGCAGGCTTCAGGGACTGAAGCTCCGGCAGCCGGGAAAGTCCCTCCACCCACAGAAGCTACAGGTCAGTGAGAGAGAAGGCTGGGCTGGACAAGAGGGGGAGCGGAGTGTCTCCGTGACTCGGGCCCCCTTGGGAGGAAGCGGCGGCAGCAGAGACGGGGGGTGGGGGGGGTGGGCAGGAAGTGGCAGAGGCAGAGGTGTGGGCGGCAGCGGCCCAGGACTCAGGAATCCCCCAGCAGCAGGCAAGATCTTCATTACGGAAGGTCTCTGCATAAACAACCTGAGGGAGCTGAGCCTGGGAGACTGGCCCTGCCCCACTCCGCTCTATTACCGAAGGCCTCTGCATAGAGCTCCTGAGGGAGCTGAGCCTGGGAGGCGGCCCTGCCCCCACCCCAGCACCTGAACTAAAGCTTGCTGCGGAAAGCCCAATTGAACCTCAGACCCCAAGCACTGGCTGGGCGGATCTAGGCGGGGGTGGACAGGAATCTCAGAAGTCAAGTACCAAAATTAAGGAGCATGAATTCACTCCTTGTTTTAACCCACAAGGAAATACTTGTATTCCAAAAGGATAGGATCCTCTATTGATGAACAAGAGGTATTCTGTTTCCCTCAAGTCAGGAATATAATATTTTAAAACCTATACAAAATCAAAATGTTTTACTCACATCTGAAGTACTTTTACCTCAGGTTAAGGCTCTTGATGCTTCTTTTTCCTCCCTTTTCTACCTTTCTCTACCTCTGTCCTTGGCATTGGGAATTAGTGACCTTTCCCCAAGTAAACTCCTTGAACTTCTGATGTATATGTTAGAGCAGGGGCAGTCTGATCCTAAGGCCATCCAGGTGGTGCAGTGGTAGAGTGCTGGGCCTGAAGTGAAGATGATTCATCTTCCTGAGTTCAAAATCTGGCCTCAGACATTTACTAGCTGTGTGACCCTGGGCAAGTCACTTACAGCCTCTTGACCTCAGTTTCTCATCTGTAACATGAATTGGAGAAGGAAATGGCAAACCACTCCAGTATCTTTGCCAAGAAAACCCCAAATGGGGTTATGAAGAGTTAGACATGACTGAAATGACTGAATAACAGAATCTGATGCTATCTTTTTTTTTTTTTTTAACATTGAAGGATAGGGAAAGGAAAAAAGCAAGATGGGAGCTCAGTTTTCTTTTGACTAGTTGCTCTGAAAGGAAATCTACACAATTCTCTGTTCATCTGTTTTCATGGAACCCAATTGCTATCTGCCTTCAGATCTGATTATATGCTCATCTACAGCCCAGCAGAGATCATATTCCCGTTCCGTTCCTCCTTAGATGTCTAGATATGCAACTACACCTTGGTCTGTATCTGATAAGAATGCTCCTTTGCCCTGAATCAAATATGAGATCCTTGAAAGCAAGACATTTATCTAATAGGGTAGCAGTTCTCAACCTTATTGGTCTTGGGACCTCTTTAAACTCTTAAAAATTGAGGACTTCCCAAGAACTTTATGTTTTGGAGGGCTACATCTATCAATATTTATCCAAAATTAAAATGTCTTAGTATTATTGTGAAGATAATTTTGACTTTTAGGCTCTCTGAAATGATCTGGGTCCCCAGGCTTTATTTTGAGAACTTCTGTAATAGAGGCAAGAAGTATTTAGAGGTCATGAAACCTGGATTTCAGTTCTCTTGCTTTGTTGGGATTATCTGTCCTGAAGTTATCCAAACTATAAAGTATATAACATAATGTCTGCAATACATCACAGGACTAATTCACAGGAATTAAGGCATTGAAAGATATGAAATCACTTCAGAAAAGCAAATTGTACTTCAAAATATCAGGGAAAGGGACTAGACTTAAGATTTCATTGTGATAAGGAACTCCAAAGTAAGGAAATTCCTTCTGCCAGGCCACAGGAGCAGAGGAAGCAGCCTCAGATACTCATCAGAAGTGTGACCCTGGGCAAGTCACTTAACCTCTGGTATCCCAATAGGAGAAAAGCCAAAATATACAGTAATAAGTGAAAAACCATAAAAAACTTATGGCTATGAAAGGTGGAAGCCTAAACATGGTGATCTGCTTAGAATTATAACTCAGATACCCAATTTTATTTTAGACCTCAAGTAATAATTTAAAATATTATGACCTACAAAAGCTGTATCAAGTAATAAGAGTATCAGGACCTATATATGAGTGATAACCAATCAATACACAGACTTATGTTTGGGCATAACATTGGTTTAAATCCCAAGCTCATAACTCATAAAATCAAGCAGAAAGCCAAAAATATCCACCAATCAGAAGTGTCACAATCAATAGTTCTTCCTCCCTTTGTCTTTTCTATAATTATTGCTAGAATTTGCAGGATCCTTAGTGGGGATTCACTGATTGGTCTGGCTGCTGCCCCAGACCAAGGATGATTGATATCTTAGTGGGGGTCCACTGAACTATCTGGCCACCACCTCAGACCTAAGCTTGCCCTGTTTTGTAGTATTCATAGCGATTCATTAAAATATAGATACCTATATTCAATCTGGAGATACTTGGCCTCTTCCTTTGGTATTAAAAAGAACACCCTGCAGTTATGGGGGAAGTACAGGGTTCCCCAGTTGGGGCAATTCTGGACCTTACAAATCTCCAATTGTCTCAGCTTTCCCATTTGTAAAATGGGGATAATTAGAGCACCTGCTTCTCAGGGTTGTTGTGAGGATCAAATGAGGAGATATTTATAAAGTGTGCTCTGATAGGCAGTCAAGCAAGGCCCATTTCCCTGTGCATCAAATAATAATAGCTAACATTTAGGTAGCACTGTGACGTTTGCAAGGTGTGTGTGTATGTGTGTGTGAGAGAGAGAGAGAGACCTTGTAAATTTTCTTAAGCTTTTCCCCATCAATCAATCAACCAAGCAATCAAAACGCATTCTTGTTACGCGCCATGCACTGGTTGTAGAGATGTTGGAGATGCAAAAACCAAAAAGAGGCACAAGAAATTAAATGGGAATTTTGGAAGAGTTTTGAGGAAGCCCCAGACAACACATAAACGCCAGCAGATGACACAGAAAAAGTTTAGAAATTCAGAAATGTATAAAATATATGTATAATATCAACATATTTTATTTCTTTTTAAAATTATTTTATTTGTTTTTAGTTTTCTACAATCACTTCCATACATCTTAGATTTTTCCCCCTCTCCCCTCCATTCCCCCTCCCTCCTCCTTTATTAAATACATTTTCACCTTAGTCATGTTGTATAGAAGAATTAAAATGAATGGGAGAAACCATAAAACAAAACAAACAAGACATAACACAAGAGAAAATGGTCTGCTTCGTTCTGTGATCCAGTTCCATAGCTCTTTCTCTGGAGGTGGAAGGCATTTTGCCTCAAGAGTCCACTGGGAATTTTTTAGGTCCTTGCATTGCTGTGAAGGGCTAAGGCTACTAGAAACATTCCTCACACACTGTGCTTGTTGCTGTCTTATTTTATTTCTCAATACTATAATAATTCAGACTTCTTCTCTGGTATGGAAGGACAGTCAACACATTTGAAGTGGATTTTCCAGATCTCAGAGGTGTCACACCCCTAGACCCCATGATATGAAAGGGATAACTGTACTTTTTCTCCTGTCCTCCTATTTCTTAACTCATTTTGTTGATGTATGCATAAGGATGAGCAGGAGATACTGATACTCCTAAATATAAGGTCGACAGTTTATTGAAATCTTCATCCCCAGGGACCTTCCAATTATACCCCTAACTACAGAGAGAGACTCAAACCCTCTATTCTACCATTAGAGAGACTGAGACTTGGAAGAAGCCCAAATAACTCTAGTGGGAAGGGGAAGATGACTGTACTTAGCCCAGAATCTGGCTAAAATTACTGCAATATCTGTGTCCTGATGAAAAGCTTATTGTTTCAGTTTTAATTCATTGCCTGGTATGTAGAGCCTGGCATCACCAATATCCTCCAATATGTTCTCTTCTGGACCCTCCTGGCTCAAGAATGATTATCAGTTGTAACTCTTGCTATTTCCCTCCCAGCCTGATGTCATTTTTCTTTCTATGCCTCATTAAAGGGTCCATTCCCTGGCTACTTCTTAAAAAGACCTATTCACTGAATGGGTTTTACTTCACCATAAGTGAGCTCCTGAATAGACCTTGGCCTAATGGGGCCAAGGTCTCCCAGTTCATCGTGGGTCATGTTCAGTCATCTTGATGAATATCTAGTCACTGGATTCAGATGGCTCTAGAGGAGAAGTGAGGCTGGTGACCTGCACAGCCTGCCCTCACTCAGAACAAAGTCAAGCGCAAGTCATGTCATCATTTCTCTGATGGCACGGTCTTCTTCAGTAACAAAGGCCTAACACAACAGCAGCAAGACCCTGGCACATAATGAATCCTTGCTGATTGTTTATTTTGAGCAGCATAATAAACCACTGGAAATCTAGGCCTAAATTAACTTCAGAAATTACCAGTTTCCAGACAGGATGGGAGCAAACAAACCACGATAGATGAATTATCAGTCAAAGTCTCCACTGTTGGAAACCAGGCCATTCAGGTCCACAGAGCAGAGAAAACCAAAACTACATGGTGGGAGCTCCTCTGGAAGCACCACTGATGATCCCAGGTCCAGCTGGGATTGCTTACTGTGAGCGCTAATACTTCACTTGTGACTCTAACTCCAAAACAGTCACAAAAGTACAGACAACTGAACTCAGTGAGGGTCCTCTGAAAGGACTGTTCACCTTCCAGTGTTCCTCTGGAAAGCTTGGGGTGGGTTGATTTCAGGTAGTGTCAAATTGGCAATCTTCTAGTGAAGCTGTCAGACACAAGATGATAGCATAGGCATTGTGCTCAGGGGTTCGATTTGCAAAAATGGAGGGTGTCTCCATCCTTTGGAATCCTTATCTTCCTTCAAAGTCCAACTTGAGTCAATTCCCACAACCGCAATTGATGGTGCCAATCCTGAAATAACTTCCTACATATTGTGCATTTAATGATATGAATTCATATAAATTCCTCCAATACAATGTAATAAGATCCTTGAGGGCAGACTGTTTCATTTTTGTCTCTGTCTCCCCAAAAGCTGGCATGATGTCTGGTGTTTAGTTGGAACTAGGTAAGTTATCATTGTTGTTCGGTTGTGTCTGACTCTCTGTGACCCCATTTGAGGTTTACTTAGCAAAGATGCTGGAGTGGTTTGCCATCTCTTTCTCCAGCTCCTTTTATAGATGAGGAAACTAAGGCAAACATGATTTGCCCAGGTTCAGACAGCTAGTAAGTGTCTAAGGTTGGATTTGAACTCAGGTCCTCCTGACTCTAGGCCTGGCACTATCCATTGTGCCACCTGGCTCCCAGATAAATATTGTTGAGTAAATAAATAAATGGATAGGTGATGAAAAATTGGAAGTGTAGATTCAATGCCTTACTAAAAAAGGGGGCCATATATCTATGCATAAATGAACCTTTTTTTCTTCTATCTCACATGTCTCAATGCTTCAGGAAATAGCCAACTCTTGCCTTTCTTCATATCTCCAGCACTTAGCATGGTGCCTAGTATATAGTAGACACAATACATGCTTATTGACTACTGATCATTGAAAGGGACTATATGAAAAAGGAGGGGGACAGCTAACTGATGAGAAACAATGGGAAACTGAGTGTTTGATATAGAACCAAGGCTTGTATCTAGCATGTCTTCACAGTTCCACGGATACTTTCATCTATCCCTGAGGGCCCCTGACCTACCTGCACTGACAGGTCCCCTAAATATGAGCAGCACAGCAGCTCTGCCTGTAGGAGGAGTACAAAGGACAAGTGGTGTTTTATGATGTCAGGGCCACTTCAGGCCCTCTGTCCTGAGGCCAAAGGGTTCAGTGCTGCACTAAGTATGTAAGGAAAAAACATCTACTTTTCTTTTTATGCCAGCACACGATCCTCTCTGGAGAGAGTGCTTACTCTTCTGAAATGACTGGATTTTTCTTTTAATTACTTCATAATTCTATAGACCCAGTCCCTAACTAAGTAAGCCTTTCCTATTGGAAAATCTTGTAACCATCTAGGATCACCAGTGAGAATCAGGCTGGGTGAGACTGCTGGTCATTAGAACATTTGAGATACCCTGCTCTCCTTGGAAGTTCTTAATGGTAAGGTCTTGGTCCTCTTTAGACTCCCTGTGGTTACAGAGAATATTTTCCCCAGGGACAAATGGAATAAATATTCTTATGAGGCCAAAGGAAAGGGAAGGAAATGTGTGCTCAGCAGGGAGAACACATCAGTGGACATAGCCTCAGGTTCCTGTTCCTGGACCCTACATTGCAGCTTCCTTCTTACTTATGGACAGTCTAAGACTAGGGCAGCCTCTGAATGGATTCTGACAATGGGAGAGGGGGGATGCTGGAGTGGAGGTGGAAGAATTGTGTCGGGAGAGTTTAGTCAGTTTTGTGATGCATCCTTTTTGGCAGTCTAGTGAAGCCCATGGACCCCTCCTCAGAATAATGTTTTTAAATGTATACAATAAAAAAGATTACAAAGGAAACTTATATTGAAATATAGTTATTAATTTTTTTCAAGTTCCTAGACCTCTGATTTTAAAGGCAGGACTAGATGACCTAGGACAAAGATCTGAACTGCAGATGTAACATTCCAAAGTAGCTTCAGTTTAATATCGTAGGGAGTGTCCAAGATATTCAGAAAATGAGGATTTTAATTTCAAGGTAAAATCAGAATAATTTCAGGTAATTTCTGAGTTAATTCAGGCCTAGTTTTCCAGTTGCTTATTATGTATTAAGCTCTGGTTATGGTCCAGATACTATCTTAACTGTTGGGAGTGAGGACAAAAATAAGGAGATGCTTTGAAAGTAATGATTAAATTCAATTCTTTTCTCCACACTATTGAAGATGGACCTAAATAAAGTCTTAAGTCAGCATATAAAGAAACTCTAAACCTAGGTAACTAGGTAGCACAGTTAACAGAGCACCAGCCCTGGAGTCAGGAGGACCTGAGTTCAAATCCAGTCTCAGACGTTTACGAGTTGGATAACCCTGGGCAAGTCACTTCACTCTGTTTGCATCAGTTTCTTTATCTGTAAAATGAACTGGAGAAGGAAATGACAAACCATTCCAGTATCTCTGCCAAGAAAACCCAAATGCACAGCACTGTAAATACTCAATTACAAAAAACTGTCAAAAATGATGGAGCAGGTAGCAGAAGAATTAGGTTAAAAAAGATATCTCATGTTGACTGGTTTTGCTGAACTTACTTTTTTTTCTTTTTAATTCTTTGTTAAAATTCTGTATATGTGTGTGTAAGTGTATTGTATTTGGAAATGACAGTGACATAAAAATTAAAGAAAGATATCAACCAAAAAAGAAAAGAAAAGAATTGTCCCAGGCAGGGTAGGGCTACCCTGTAGGGGCCATCAGTCTTTAGTAGCCATTTTGAGAACCAAAGAGAGAACTTTATACTTCTTCATTAATATGTTGTTTCCTCAAGGAGATCCTTTAGGGGAAGAATGGAGGTCAGAAGACCCAAGAAATCTCCAGAAGGTGAGAATTTTGGTTTTCCATCATCTCAGCTAGGCTCTCATCACACAGACATGATACCACAGGGCAGTGTAAAGAGCATTGTAATGAAGTCAAAGGGTCCGGATTCACCTCTCACCTCTCTCATTTTACTTTTGTGAATAAATTGCTTAACCTCTCAGGGCCTTAATTTACTTAGCTGCAAAACGGGGAGATGTGAACAAGATGGTTTCCAAGGTCCCTTCCCACTCAAGATGGAACATCTCAACCATTTCTTGTGTAGCTTGTCCAACTGTTTTAAACACTATAAATTTCAGATATAACATAGTATAGTAGAAAGAACAGTGGTTCAAACATCTAAAAACCTGATGTCTAATGTTGCTGTGGTGTGGACTTGGGTCAAATCAGACAGAGGCAGTTGTCTACACAGTGGTTAGAGTTCTGGGCCTGGAGTCAAAAAGATTCAGGTGCAAATCTAGCCTCAGGCATTTACCAGCTGTGTGGTCCTGGGCAAATCATTTAACTGACTTTTGCCTCTGCACATTCCCTCATCTGTAAAATGTGGATAATAACAGCACTTGTCTCCTAGGATTGTTGTGAGAATCAAATATATTTGCAAAGATATTTAAAGTGCTACATAAATGCTAGTTATTATTAGTAAGTTACTTAAATTCTCTGAAACTCAATTTTCTAGGTCTCCATTTCTGTCTGTGCACCATTTACTAGCCATTTGGATAACCAAGAGCAAATTACTTAAGTCCTCTAGGTCTCAATTTTCCTCATTTGCAAAATGACAAAGAAAAATGCATGTACTTCCTGCCTCACAGAGCTGGAGGAAAACAAGTGTTTTTTGGTTTTATGTTTGTTTGATTGGTTGGTTGGGTGTTGGGGTTTTTTTAGGGAAAAAACAGCATTATTATATAAATGTGATATCTTTCTTTGCCTATTTTCCTTAAGAATAAAAAATAGGTATATGTGAAAGTTCTCTGAATATGATAAAGTGGCTGTAGTAGGTGCAAGCTATTTCCTCGCTATCCCTTCCACTGCCAAATATCACATAGCTGCCTTTCCCATAGCACATATTATATGTATAGATACATACAAATTACACATGTATAAATGTGTATACATATATGTGCACAAATGCATAAATATATGCACATATGTATAAACATATAAAATATATACATATGCATGTTTAGATATATAAAATATGTAATGTGTATAGATATGTGCAAATATAAAAATATATACATATGTGTATGAGTATATGATATATAGATATATAATATATACAGAAATGTATATGAATATACAAATATACATATACATATGCATATAAATATATAAAATATGTGTGTATAGATATATTAAATATACAGTATAACTGTGTGATGTATAAATATATAAAATGTATACATGTGCATTTAAATAAAAATGTATACATGTATATGAATATATACATGTAAATACATAAGATTTGTACATATGTGTTTAAATATATAACATGTATATGAATATATAAATATATGTGTGTGCGAATATATAAACATATACCTCTATGTATAAATATATACTAATATGAAATATGCATATATGGATATATAAAATATATGTATATTGTGTTAATATATAAATATATACATGTGTATAAATATATAAAATATATACATTATATAAATATATGCAATATGAGTGTACAGATATATATTATATATACATGTGGATATATATATATATAAAATGTGGATATATATAAATACACACATATGTATGAATATATAAATATATGTATTGTAAATATACATATGTGTATAAATACATGGAGTACATGTGTATGGATGTATAAAATATGTGTGTGGATATATAAAATATGTATTGTATAAATACGTAAATATGTACATATGTGTGAATATATAAATATATACAATGTGAATAAATATATACAGATGTATATAAACATATGGAATATATATGTATGACTATAAAATATATGTATATATGTGTGTGTAAATAAATGAAATTTGAGTATATGGATATATAAAATATACATATGCATATATAAAAATATATACATGTGTATGAACATGTAAATATATACATATCAGTATACATATGTAAAATATGTGCATATGTGTATATATATGTGTGTGTGTATATATATATATATATATATATATAATATTTGGTTCTCCTCACTCACATAGTTTCTCTTTCATCAACAGAACTGCTCCCTTTCTCTAGAGAGAGCCTCTGTAGCCAGGCTCCACCGATCCTCTTACCATGCCCTCCATACCGAATTTCACCATTGTGTAAGCAAAGTAATAGGTCTTTGATGAAGCAGATGTCCCACATGAACCACTTATCCAGAATCATTAAACAATCATCCTCTCCCTGCCCCTGGACCAAAACATTGCCTTCACCATGGCTCCAACATCTAATTACATTAAATCCACAGGTGCCTCACACCTATCACAAAACAATGCTGGTACCATTAGGCCATCTTCATCATCAGGCTACAGCTAAATTATCCACACTCCACAGAGGGCATCCACTGGCCTCAGGCAAGCCTTTCCCTAGGGCCAGCATTGGAACCAGGAAAATTGATGTGTCATTAAAAGCTGATAAACAACATCTTATGCTTCTACTTAGCTCCAAACATCATCTTGAATTTCCATTGCACCTTGCTCATCAGCCAGTGGATTCTTCAGGCATTTCTTGTCATTATCCTAAGATTTACCGAAGCCATGATCAACCAGCTGAGAACCTACCAAACTTCAACCAGAAGCCTCTAATTCCACCATTCCCCAACTACCAAACCACTGAGGATCCACCCTGTGAGGATCACAAGACCAAGGCTGAAGCTGTCCCCGATACATTCCCTGACTCCCAGGACCCTAGCACACCTGCCACAATGAGCCCTGAGCACGAGGAGGAAACTTCACTGAAGTCTAGACAGAGTTGTATCCACCTGAAGCATGTCATAATCATACCATCTTGTGACAATCAGTACTATTCTTGGGCTGCAGTTTTTGAGTCACCGAGTGAAGTCCAACACTCTAAGACATCACATCCTAACTTGTGCTCAGTCTCCCAGGAAACAACTCTCCCTGGCTTCCACCAGGTATCATATCCACCCGACTGCTATCAAGAGTTGGAAACTGCTCCAAACCCTAACACTCAGGCTTCATTTCCACCAGACTACATAAAATTGTCAGGAGGTCCAGAACACCACTTCGCACCCACCCCCAACACTCTATCCAATCATGAAAACCAGGATAGGTCTGACTCCATTGATTACCAGCAGAATCACACACCTCCAGTTAGTCTAAGTGATCAGGAAACAGCTCAACCAAGACCCAGTTGTAGGACTAGATTTTCGCCCCATCCTAGGCATCAGACACTAGATTCTAACCATCAAGACCAGGTGCAAAATGGACTCCAACAGCAGACCCTGCCTGTACTAAAAAGACAAGGTCCATGGGGTTTTAGTTACATCAAACCATACATTATTAAGAGGGGCTCTTTGCCTGCTAAAATTGTTCAAGACATCATCAATTCCATCCCTCAGGAGAAAATTAAAAAAGACATGAGCAGGAGAATTGTCTGGTGGAAGACTGGGCAATCTCCAACTCATTGTCCAGATCAATCCTTTTCTAGTAATTATATAATCTGTTTAGTTTGTGGCTCCTGGATCCCATATGGCTGTCCCCATACAAAGAAAACAAAATATCCATGTGTAACACAATTGTTGGCCGTACCAATACTGTTGCCTGGTTCTAAGCAAAAACTAAATGTGAAATTTGTCTTCCAAGTGCCCCAGACAACAGCATGCAACATATTTGGGCTCCCATATACCCATTATTGTTTGCAAAGGCCTTTACATCACTCATTAGGATTTCCCACACCTTCCCACACAGACCCTGTGCTCTCTCAACCTGCTAAGAAAAAGTGGCTTCACTTTGTCCTTGGCAAGAATTACCAGCCCAGAGAAAAGGCCAGAATTAGAAGCAAACAGTCATGCATGAAAAAAATGCCCAGGAAGAGACGAAGAAGCACCAGAGAGGGCTCAAGGGGATTAAAACAGAGAGAAAATTAAATGACCATTTTTTCCTCTTTAAAAGAAATGAACTGAAAATCTCTATTCAGTATATATTTGAAAACTGTGTTTCCCTCTCTCCTCTTCTCCCTCCTTCCCTCCCTCCCTCTCTCAAAGTATGCTTTGACCTGCATTCAAACTCTATCACTTCTTTCTCTGTATGTAGATAGTATTTTTCATTATGAGTCTTCTGGAATGTTTTTGTATCGTGATGCTGACATGAGCTAAATCAATTACAGTTGAGCATGGCACAGTGCTCCTGGTTCTTCTGGCTTCACTTAGCATCAGTTCATGTAAGTCTTTCCAGGTTTCTCCAAAATCTGCCTGCTCATCATTTCTTATAGCACAATAGTATTCCATTACATTCATATACTACATCTCATTCAGTCATTCCCCAGTTGATGGGCATTCCCTCAATTTCCAATCAGACACAATTTCTTAACCAGCTGTTCATCTCCCCATCTGTCTTTTCTTTCTCAATCAATTGTGTTTCATCAGTAAGAGTAAGGAAAACACCACCTGTGCCCTAAGTTTTTTTTTGAAGGTCAAAGACTTTAATTATCGGTAATATTTTCTACCTTTCTCCTGGCAAATTCATTTATGCCTATATGAATCATCAGAATTGGTAGCAATCATCTGATTTGGCAAGACTTGGAAAGTCTTCGATACTTTTTCTAATCTTGGATATATTTTCCAAGATGACATGCCTCTATAAGGATGATACAGCAGTCTAAGTCCCCCAAACCAGAATTATTCATTTCTTCTTTCTCTGACCCTTAGTGGCTGATCTGTTGCCTAAGAGTACATGTGAGTAGATTCACACATCATCCTATGGAGTAAAAAGCGCTGCTTCCTGTTCCTAAGCTACAGCTCCCTCCTCTTCAGAAAGAGTCTGCTTTCTTTTTAGTTAGCTCCAAGTGTTCTCTTGTCCTTCTTCCCTTTGCATGAGAGTCTCCCAACCTCCAACATTCTTTTTGCTCCTTAGAGCTATTTTTTCTTCATTTTCACATCAGACCTTCCTTTCCAAGGCACAAAGTCTCGTGGGATTTTAGTTCTTTGAAACGGAAGTCTGAAGAACTTCTCCCTCTGAACAACTTCTCTGAACTTCTCCCTTGGTTTTGCTATTACAGCAAATGATATCAGTTGGAGATGCAGTCTTATGAGTTCATCATGCCACGCTGCCTCTGACTGACTATGAATGGTATTTATATTATGGGGCAACTCATGAACTATGGTGTGGCAGCATCTATTTATTCCTAAATCCAAGTCACTGTTTAAAATGTCAAATTTAAATAAGTGGGGTAGTACACTGGAGGTCTCCTTTCAGGTTTCCTAGACCTTTCATTTATATTTTGGGGATCTAGAATTTTCTCTTATCATGCAGCCTCTTGCTGACTGAAGAAGACATTGGTGGAATCTCATAGGGAGAAGTTGGTCCAGAGAGTAATCTGAACTTTGTGAGGGTAGCCTTGTTTGAAAAACCCACTAAACAAATTTGGAGAGTGCCCTCTAGAGGCATCTAGGTAGTACTGTGGATAAAATACTGGCCCCAGAATAAGAAAATTTCAAGTTCAAATCTCACCTCAGATACTCAATAGCTGTGTGATACTGGGAATGTTACTTAATCTCTACCTCAGTTACCTGAGCTCTAAAATGAGGATCCTAAAACATCTGCCTCCAAGGATTACAGAAAATGTTTAATAAATGTTTGTTTCCTTCCCATTCTCATTACTGCATCCCCGCCCCACCACATCCCCTTCCCTGGGAGGATGGGGGGAGGGAGGTGCTACACTTAATCAAATTTGCCAATGACACAAAACATACTGGATGACAAGACAGGATTCAAAAAATATCTTGACAGGATTGACCATCAGGCCAAATAAAGTTAGATGAAATCAATAGGAAAGGTGTAAAAATATTACACTTGGGTTCAAAAAACAAGACCTGGAAGCAATTGCTTTTTTTTTTTTACAAGACAATAGCAATATGTAAGGGAAAAAGGATCTGAAGCTTTATGGAACCCCAAACTCAATATGAATAAAAAAATGTGACCTGGCAGGTGAGAAAGATTATGCAATCTTGGGCAGCATCATTGTGAGAAAGAAAGGCATAGCACTGAAGAAGAAAAAGGTCTCATGTCAGACCACATCTGGAGGACTATGCATTTCTAAGTAATGCATTTCAGAAGGATGTTAATAGGCTAAAAAATGTCCATGGAAAGGAACCAGGATCACAAGGATCCTTGAGTTCATGCCATATGAATATCAAATGAAGAATGGATGAAGGAACTAAAGATGGCTAGATTAGAAGACACAAAAGTTAGCAAAATTTTGACAGATAATCTTCAAGTACAGAGGAAAAAGGAATTAGAGTTCTTCCACTTGGCTCCCAAAGGACAGAACTAGAAGCAATAAGTAGAAATTGCAAGGGGACTTAAGCTTGAAATTAGAAAATATTACCTAATAATGAGAGCTGTCCAAAATTGGAACAGGTAACCCCAGAAGGCCATGGATCCACTCACATGTGGCCTTTCAGTAAAGGCTGGACAATGTCTTGTTAGGTATGTTATAGAGGGAATCTTTTCAAAGGCATAGGTTAGTAGAGAGGATCCTTTTGGTTTTTTTCCAGATATTGGTTGGCCTAAATGGCCCCAAATTTTCCTTCCTTCTATGAAAATCTGTGTTTTTATAAAAACTCTGAAAAGCAGAACTTACTCTGACGTTGACTTGACCAGCTTCCAGCAAGTACTCTTGAGCTCCTGAGTTCCATTCATTTCTATTAAGAGCTAGCACATATATGTCAATTTAAGATTGGTAAAATACTTTACAAATATGATCTCACTATCTTCACAATAATCCTGAGAGGTAGGCGTTGTTATTATTCCTACTTTACAGACCAGGAAACTGAGGCACATAGAGGTTTAACTAACTTGCCCAAGGTCATATAACCAGCCAGTGAATAAGACTAGATTTGAATTTGTTATCCTGACTCCAGACCAAGCACTCTACTTGCTGCATCACCTAGCTGCCAATATTAAATATTCAATATTCATTGGTCTTTCCACTAAAGAAGATGAAATATAATTTTCAGTGGTAATAAATTATGCTTTATTGTCACAAATATAATTAAAAATGAAGATATACATACACACAAAGAGAGAAAGAATAAGGCAGGGAAAAAAGATACAGAGAAAGAGAGAGGGGCATAGAAAGAAAATAACAAAACCTCATCACCACCCTCCCTCCATCCTTTCATGGAATAATAATTCCATGTTTTGGTTTTTCAGATAATTTTTGTTAAGCCAAAGAAAAATAGACACCACCAAAAAAATGTGCTGGGCATAATTTAACTTTTCTTTGATCATTCAACATGCTCATAAACCTTGGTTGTCCTACTATAGAAGTATGAAAACACCATTGAATTGAGATATCTACAGGCAGAAATACAGAAAACTGCTTACTGTAATCTGTATTTCTCAAGAGAAAATGACTTCATGAACAAGAAAATAATCATTTTTAAATGGGACAGGAATGTAAGGATTTTGAAAGTTTTCTCATCATTATAATTTCATAATCATTATTGTGCAAAGCTGAAAATTTTGATAGAAAACTCCAAGAATCAGATTTTTTCATTGTTCTTTCAAACACTGTCATAGTACAATCCAGAAAAAATACCCATAGCCTCTCAATTGACATTTGTAATGTTAACAAATGAGAGCAGAATTTAGAAGGGGAACTATGAATTCCCACAAATACTTCCTAAATAGGATTCCATGGGACCTTTTCTTTTAAATCTGTTAAAAGCTTCCTGACAGAAAAAAAAAAAAAAGTTGTGATACTAGACAAGTCTTTAGAACAACCCACTTGCTTTGCTGTCTATCTCACCTAATTAATATAAACTCAGCAGATGTGGAGGATTTATAAATTCATTCTACAAGTATTTCTTTATTAAGTTCCTGTTATATTCTAGTCATTGTGCACTGAGGACTGTTATGGTTCAGTCACTTCAGTTGTGCCAAACTCTGTGTGACCCCATTTTAGGTTTTCTTGGTAGAGATAATGGCGTGATTTGCCATTTCCTTCTCCAGCTTATTTTACAAATGAGGAAACTGAGGCAAACAGGGTTAAGTAACTTGCCCAAGGTCACATAGCTAGTGTCTGAGGCTAGATTTGAAATCAGATCTTCCTGACTCTAATCCAATGCTTTATCCGCTGAGCCAGCCAACTGACCACATTGAGGATATACAAACAAAAAATGAAACAATCTTTAATCTCAAGAAACTTAGATTCTTCACGGGTAAACATGTACAGATATAACAATAGAAAAATGTATAAAAGGTAAATTAAAAATATTGCCACGTAAACCAAGAAATTTCAGGGAGGGAAAAAAGCACTAGCAACTAAGATGAGGAAATGCCTCGTGGAGGAGATGGTGCTTGATTATACTTGATGGTACTTGAAAGAAGCTAGGGACTCTAGAGTTGGAGGTGAACAGGAAGAGCACTCCAGGCATGGGAAACAGCCTTCAGCTTTTCGTCTTATCCTTATTCATTTATTTACTTATCCACTTATTTATTTATTTCATTTTATTATTTGTTTTAAATTATTTTAAAAAATCTTAAATTCCAAATTCTCTCCCTCCCTCTCACACCTCCCACACTTATTGAGAAAGCAAACAATATGATATCAATTATACATGTGAAATCATGTAAAACATATTTCTGTATTAAACATGTTGCTAAAAACGATAAAGAAAAATTATATTTCAATTTGAGTTCATCAGCTCTTTCTCATCTGAGATCTTTTTCATCATGAGTCTTTTGGAATTATCTTGGACCATTAGATCAGAGTAGCTAAGTCATTCATATTATTACAATATTACTGTTATGTACAAGGATCTCCTGGTTCTGTTCACTTCACTCTTCATCAATTCATTGTAAGTCTTCCCTATATATGAAACCATCTGCCTCATTTTTTCTTACAGCACAACACTGTTCCATCATGATCATATACCATGACTTGTTCAGTCATTCCTTAGTTGATGGCCATCCCCTCAATTTCCGATTCTTTATCACCACAAAAAGAGAGGCTATATTAAATATTTGTGTACATATAGGTCTTTTTCATTTTAGGATCATGGGACTTTAGGGTTAGAAGGGAACTTAGAACTTATCTCGTCCAAATAACGTTCATTTTATCGATGAGAAAAGTGATTAGAAAAGTCTTTAGAACAACCCACTTGCTTTGCTGTCTATCTCACCTAATTAATATAAATTCAGCAGATGTGGAGGATTTATAAATTCATTCTACAAGTATTTCTTTATTAAGTTCCTGTTATATTCTAGTCATTGTGCTAGATCTTGTACTCGGGCTTTTTTCATTCTGCTCTGGTTCATGTGGCTGTACACATTTTTAAAAAAGAAAATACAACACTAAGCCTCTGGCCCCCCTTCCCCATACAATATTTAGAAGTATTCAATAGAAAAATAAGCGTTCCACTTGTACTACCCTCCAGTATTGGTAGATATCTTTCTAGAAGAATATCAGCAAGATATATATATATATATATATATATATATATATATATATATATATATATATATGTATATGTATTTAGCAGCAGTTATGTACACCTCAGAGCTGGTAGATACTATGATCAGGACTTGGCTTATTGCTTTGTTGATTGTCTAGATTTAAGAAAGTGATGGAGAAAATATGTAGATTAAATTCAAAAGTATGTTATTGTTGCTTAGTCATTTTAGGCTTATGCAACTCTCCATGACTCTATCTGGGGCTTTCTTACAGTGGTTTGCCTTCTCCAATTCATTTTACAGATGAGGCAAATAGGGTGACTTACCCAGGGTGACACAGCTAGAAAGTGTCTGAGGTTGGATTTGAACTCTCCAGAGCTCTATCCATTATGCCACCTAGCTTCCTTAAGTATGTCATACATGTATTTTATTTCTGGAGAGTCAGTTGTTAAACCTTTACCAGCACATCCCTGGTTACAGCCACTCTGCAGCTATGTCTGGTAAAATAATTTTAAGCAACAAAGTCAGGGCACAGGTTAGTGAATAAGAAGACAGCAGAAATGATCTAATTCAAGCAGAGGTCAAATGTCATTTATAAATTGGCAAAAAATATTCACTTAGAGAGGGCAGCTAGGTGGAGAATTGGACAGAGCACTAGTCTTGGAGTTAGGAAGACTCATCTTCCTGAGTTCAAATCCGGATCAGACACTTACTAGCTGTGTCACCCTGGGTAAGTCACTTAACCTTGTTTGTCTCTGTTTCCTCATCTATAAAACGAACTGGAGAAGGAAATGGCAAACCACTCTAGTATCTCTGCCAAGGGGTCAAGAAGAGTCAGACATGACTGAAAAACAACTGAATATGCGTTTAACTTCTTAGCCTCCCTACCAGCAGCATCTTTCAGTTCAGATCTTTCCATAAGAAGGCAGTTCTCTGAACAAACTTTAGTAGTCTTTTGCCTCAAAATCTTTTCAGAAAGTTATTGTTAGTTCTGTAGAAAGAGGGAGAGAAAGGTTGAGTTAATGTTTTCAAGGCATCAGCTAAGAGTTTTGCCTTCATCTGCCTCCAGGGCATTATCAGAGAGAATCAGAGGATCTGAGGGAATCTCCTTTTGCATTGTGTTTCTGAACTTAATAAAAAGCTGAAAAGATCCCTGGGTTTCTTGTCTGTTGACAATACTCGGGACACATGGAGATGTTGGTTACTCTGGAAAAGATCAGAAATCTAGAGCCAGGAGAAGCTTTGAAGGCTACTTAGCATACCTTCTTCATTTCATAGATAAGGACGCTAAGGTCACTAGGATAAGTGACTTCTTCAAAGTCACACAGGTAAGTAAATCTCACAGAAGTAAGATTTCAACTTGGGTCCTTTGATTCCAAAGACAGTGCTTTCCCTGCTATATCACATTGGGAAAAACCTTTGGAATCATGGTATAAAGCAGGAGGAAGTAGGAAAGGAGGTCTAGGGGGTAGGGCAAAGAACACATATATAGAAATCCTACCTTTTTATTGATCTCATTTTGTATCCATAGCCATTTAACCTCTTCATGCCTTGGCTTCCTCATCTATAAAATGGGGATAATAATTATTTTGCATATATTTTATATCATTGTACAGCATAAATATATGTATATGTGTTACTTGTTCTAAGAAAATATAAGCTTCTTGAGGATAGGGATTATTTTACTTTTTGTCTTTGCAACACAGAGGAGGTACAAACCCCTAGACCTTTGCTAGAGAAATCCATTAAGAAGCAAAACATGCACCACAGCGTAACCCTTCATTGATGCTATGTGAATTGTGTGATCTGTGTAAGTCTGATGGTTTGGAAATGCTGTAAGACAGGCACACTCCCTAGGGACTCTGAGTCACACAGTGTATATCACTTCCTAGACAGAAAAAACTTCATTGGTACCTCTGAAACAGGAAAGATAGTTTTCCTGATAGTTGAGGGATCATAAATTTAGGGCTGAAAGAAACTTTAGAGGCCATAGAATCCAAACCCTTCACTGTACAGATAAAGAAATGAGTCATCACTAGAGAGGCTGTGACTTAACTAGTCAAATGCTTGGCAAATGTCTGAGGTACGGTCTGAGCTCAGATATTCCTGACTCCAAGGCCAGCATTCTGTCCCCTAAGCCACCTAGTTACCCAATATAATCCAATTCTGCTCTTTGGTCAAGGTAAATAAAAGCTATCCTTTATCTTAATGTCTTGTTACCCTGGGTGCTTGCAAGGGAGGGTCCCTTTAGAAAGAGCAAAACTGGAAAGGAACTAATATCTCTAGAATTTTCCCTGGGGCGCAAGGTAGAGAGACTGTACGTGAGAGGTCCTCCAAAATTGTATCCATGTCCTTGTGTGAGGACTGGGGAATACTTTGATACCATTGTTGCATTAATATCAGTCCTTCCTACTTTGTAGGATAGTTGTAAAGGTCACATGAGATAATATATTATGTGACTTAGAAAATTAAAGATAATGTGAAAACATGATACTATTATTATTTCCTTTATCAAGATGGAGATAGAAACATGAGATGGTGGATAGAGAGCTGACCTCAGAAGATCTGGGTTCGAGTCCTGCCTCCAACACATACTATGTGACTTGAAGCAAGTTATTCAACCTCTCTGTGCCCTAAGCAACTCTCTAAAATTATATCTTGCCAAACAGATGCTGATCTGTGCTGATAGAGAAAAGTTCCCAAGGGAGAGTTTACCAAAAAAATTACAGGTCTTGTCTCCAACAAAAACAAATCTTAAGATGATATACTCAGAGAACTAGTTCATCCTATGTAGAAATAGCAAACATGGGCATTCCGTCTTTCTCTTTTGTACTATATGATAAACAGCCTTCGTGGGTTCTTGTGCCCAGATGGTACCCAAAGTGGGTGGTAATATCTTGGAAGACTCTATTGCTTTCTGTCCTAGGTGGAGCCAGTCTTATTCAGCAGCTGCTGACCTTGAGTTTCTATCCAGAATAGTAATGAGAGGGCATCCAAGCCAGGACAGGTTTTTACCACATGACCAAATATTTGGACTTATTTTGCTTCAGGGGAATGCCAGTCCCTATCCTGGTCTGACTGTGACCCAAAATGTCCTCTGCCCTAAGAAACCTCCAAGGGGAGTTGAAGGTCAGTTGCAGAGTATGAGAAAAAGGGAAGGGAAGAGAGAAAGGAAGACAGAGATAGAGAGACAGACAGAGACAGAGAGGCAGAGAGAGAGAGAGGAAGAGAGAGAGAGAGAGAGAGAGAGAGAGAGAGAGAGAGAGAGAGAGAGAGAGAGAGAGAGAGAGAGAGAGAGACAGAGAGAGAATAGAAAGGCTGACTGCATATTCTCAGAAAAAGCCAAAGTCCCTGGATTTTCTCTTGAAAGCAGCTTAAATAAAGCTCTTCCTTGTTGTCCAGTCATTTTAGTCCTATCTGACTCTGTGACCCTGTTTGGGGTTTTCTTGGTAAAGATACTGGAATGTTTTACCATTTCCCTCTCCAGCTCATTTTACAGATGAAGAAACTGAGGCAAACAGAGTTAAGTGTCTTGCCCAGGGTCACGTAGCTAGTATCTGAGGCCAACTTTGAACTCTATGGGTCTTCCCAACTCCAGCCCCAGTGCTCTCACCTAACTGCCCCTCTTGCAACATGAAATTTAGAAATGCTAGACGCATCCCTTAGCAAGTCTCACAAGACACTGATGAGGTCTGAGATCTTTGCTGTGTGGGGAGAAATCTGGATAGCTTTGTACTTACTATGTCCAGTGAGTCAGTCAGCAAGCATTTAAGAATGAGAATCTTTACCTGCCTCCAAGGTGGGAGGGAACCTAAAAAGATTCTTCCTGTTGGATAATCTATAGTTCTAAAAAGAAGTCCTCAAACCCTTATAAAATCATAGTCCTTAGAGCTAGAAGGAGATTTAAAAATCATCTAGTCCCATCTCCCAAAGTTACAGGTGCACTTTGTTTAACTTTGTCACTTGTAGCATTAAGTGCAGTACTCTGTATACAGTAGGCCTTTCATAAATAGTGTGGAATTGTTGGATTTCCCTCATCCTTGTGTATGTGAGATATCATAGGATCGCTGGTTTAGAGGCCGTCTAATTCAGCCCCATCATTGTCTAGATGAGAAAACATGAGTCCCAAGGAAGTGTAGTGACTTGATCAGAATCAGAATTATACTAGTGAGAAATAGCAGAGCTGTGCCCAGACCCCCTGACCTATTGTTTTTTCCTCCTGGGTTGTCCCATTATGAAAAAACAAAAACAAACAAACAAAAAAAAAAAAACCCCAAACCATCAGAAAACAAAGCTTCTAAACCACTAAATGAAACTCAAAAGATGCAGGAGCTTGTTGTACTGGCCAGGGGAGGCAGAAATTATATTCCCAGATATAGAACAAACCCAGGTCAGCTTCTGCTTAGTGAATTGGGGAGGAAAAGAAAATTGCTATGAATTCGGGGAAAAATAAGACCATTTTGTTGGCCATCTCTGCAAATAGAAAATCCCACTGCAGACTAAGAAAAGACTCTTACCTGGAGGTTAGAGTCAGTTAGGTGGCACAGTGCAAAGAGCACTGGGCTTAGAATTGTGAAGACTAATCTCCCTGAGTTCAAATCTGGCTTCAGACATTTACTGACTGTGCGACCCTGGGTAAGTCACTTAACTCTGTTTGCCTCAGTTTCCCATCTATAAAATGATCTGGAGAAGGAAATGGCAAACTATTCCAGTATGTTTCCCAAGAAAACCCCAAATGGGGTCACAAAGAGTTGGACAAGACTGAAAAATGACTGAACAAGGAGGTTAGTGTGTAACCTATCCTAAGGTACCAAGGCACAGGGCATCCCCTTGCTGTGTATATCTTGTCTGTGCCTAAATACTTACATACTGTCTCCCTGCATTGGAATGTGAGCTCCTTGAAGCCAGAGCCTGATTTTTCCTTTCTATCCCAACAATTAGCATAGTATCTCACATAGAGTAACATCTTAATAAAAGCACTGACTGACCTCCACATCCCTGAATTCCTCCTTGTGCCTGTAGCCCTCTTCTTCCTGGGACTGCACATGATGCTAAAATGTAAAACAAGGTAGTTCCATCTTCCTGAAACAGCTGAATTTGCGTTGCCACAAACCACAATTTTCCTATTACCTGGCACTCTTTGTGCCTCCTACCTCTTCCATTTAATTTTTTTTAAATGTTGCATTAATTATCTTTAAGTCTGGACTAGCTATTGCTAGTAAACAAGTCAGCACGGGATATAGACACAGGGAAAACCAGCTTATTCACTCAAGAGTGTGACATATAACATGTTGTAATGCTAATGAGATTAAAGATCTTCCCCATGTATTAATGGGCCTGCCTATTAAGAGGAGTTTGATTAGGGGAGATTTGTAGGAAGGCCCACATTTTTTGTTAATGAGGCACTGGTTCGCAAGGGTTGTGATGTTCTCTGGCTCTGAAAAGTGTATATATACTCCGAGGTGAGGTTTTACTTTGGGACTTACTCATTGGAAGCCTTTGTTTGGTCAGGGGAGACTCTGGGCAGCTGGTAAGGAGCCCACCCTCACTTTGAAAACCCACATGTTGGTGCTTCTCTCTCTGGTAACTATGTATGTATGATTAGGCAGTTATCCGTCTGTTGATCTGTGAAGTGTGTATTGTTTACTGTCAGACAGTTGATTTTGATTTCTCTGTTATTTTCTCTGAAGTTCAGGGTGCTGATCTTTTCCCCTGAACTAAGGGAATGATATGTGTGATTGATTAAAGTGATTGTTGACCCTTCAAAAGTTGCCTTCCCTTGTAGAAAAGTAGATCAAAGAACCTGTGATAGCAGACCATCTTGTGTATGTCAGGTGCTTGTTTTTACACATGTATTTGATAATTCTGCAGATGACATATGTGTGTGTGTGTGTGTGTGTGTGTGTGGAGAGAAAGAGAGAGGGGAGATAATAATAGGGAAGATTGCTTCTGGTCATAGCAGGTACAACACTTATGCTGGAAAAATAATAACAGCTAATAACAATAGTTAACTGCTATACACCACTTTCTGTGTGCCAGATACTGTGCTCGGTGTGTTACAAATATCATCTCATTTGATCCTTACAACAACCCTTGAAGGTAAATGCTATTCCTATTCCCATATTTCAGATGTGCAAATTAAGGCAAATAGATGTGACTTGCCCAGGGTCACACAGCTAGTAAGTATCTGAGGGCAGATTTGAACTCGGGAAAAGAAGATATTGCTTGGAAAGAAAAAAAATGTTCTTATTAGCATAGCCATTCATATTAGACCAACGAAAACCTTACTTTTTTTTTTTTAATCAGTTGGTCAGTCAATAAACATTTGTCAAGTACTGATTACATGCTTTAACAGATAGGTAGAAAGAAGGGGACAATTTCCTTGAAGTCCTCTTGACTCTGTGCAATGATTAGAGGGAATGGAGATACAGTATTGAAGTTGACATTCTGCTTTCAGCTGTCCCTGCAACAGGTGCTGAGGCATCATAGATCAAAAATGACAACTACAGAGCAAAATCAAATTAGTTATGGCACCTCTACAGATCGCTTCTAGCTCTTAAAAACCACTTCTTGCAACAAAAATAAAAATAAAATCAACAACCCCCCCTCCCTCACCAGAGTTCTATGAAAATTCTGTTATCAGGCATTCTAACAGAGTTACTCTGAACATACAGGTGTATAGATATGAAGGCTTCCCCGGGTGGAATGGGTGAATGAGAATATTAGACTTGGATGACGATGAAAGAGAGAATGAGGTTACTGCCTCACTTAAATCCCACTACACAAGTCAAGACATCACCCCATGATGTCACTGGTCTTCTTAGAAAAAGAAAGATGAACAACGCCAGCGTGTGCACAGTCTGCTCCAATTGCGTTCCATCTCAGAGGGCAGAAGCTCTGTCTTTGTTGGAAGGAAGTCAGTCTGAGGTGGAGAATTTGGAGGCAGTCAGGAGTCTAAGAAGACAAGCTAGAGTCATTTCCCTCTCATTCCCCCAATGTATATAAGAGAACCTTGGGGATGGAGTAAAATATAAATTATACATAATATTATGTATTATGTATCATGTATATGTAATATACTATATATTATAATATATTATAATAATACATAATAATAAAATAATATAATATATTATAATAATACATAATAATAAAATGTAATCTGGCCTCCAGGTGGTAGGGGCCAGGATAGTCAGTGTTACTTTGAAATTCAGAAGTTCTGGGTTACCTGAGACAACAGAAATACAGGAAAGAAAAACAAATATTGCATCCAGGGACACCACCAAAACAAAAACAGAAAGGTTATTAAGAGATTTCTTTCTAAAAGTCCAAAAGAAAAGCAGGCAGGGTATAAGCGGAAGTCAAATAGAAGAAGAAATGGTGGAAAAACAGGTCTGAAACAGGATGGACTAAAGCTTACAACACCCTGCGTACAGGTGTATCAGTGTTTGCATATGGAGCAAGGGAATTAAATTGCAGAATGTGATGGTACATCAAAGAGAAGAAAGAAGATGCCAAGCTGGTATGAACCTGTCCTTCTTTGGCACCTCAGTATTGTCGGAGGATATGCCACCCTACAACTGGCATAATTAGGGCAGAACACATTCTGCCCCTTTACAGAGGTGGCAAAGCCAAGCTTCAAATCTCAGGTTCTCTGCTTCCTAAGAAAGGGTGTTTCCCATCATACCATGCTCTCCATTAACAGATAGAGATTTAGAGGTGGAAGTGACTTCAGAAGCTAGCTAATACAACTCCTTCATTTTACTTTTTAAAGTTTATTTTACCTTTTTCAACTAACAAGTTGAAAGTTTCCCTGCCCCAACACAAGTGAGAAAAAAGTAAAAATAAAAAATGAAGTCTTCACAACAAATCTGTAAACTTGAAACAAATTCCCACAATGACTATGTCTAAAAATGCAAGTCCTCTCTGTCAAGAGGTCCTTTGGAATCCTGGTCAGTCACTGCCATGATAGAGTTCTTAAGTTTTTCAAAATTGATTTTCTTTATAATATCATTATTGCTGAACCACCCTCCTGGTTCTGCTCTCTTCCCTCTGTATCAGGTCATATGGATCTTTGTAGTTTTCTCTGAAACTGTTCATTTCATTATTTTTTGTGATACAATAATATTCCATTATATTCACATATCAGAATTTATTTATAATTTAAATGGGCACCCCTTAGTTTCCATTTTGTTGCTACTACAGAAAGACCAATTATTAATATTTTTATACATATTCAACCCCTTCATTTTACAGATGAGTGAACTAAAGCCTTCAGTGATTTACTCAAGGTCTTTTATAGGTAGTAATGGCACAATTGAGATTCAAATCCAGATCCTCCAACTTCAAATCTAGAGTTCTTTCTACCCAGAAGGAGCAGGCTTTCATGGCACTTGTACACACTTGGACTTCTATAAACATCTGCTTCTTTCTTTTATTCCTTTCCTCACTTGGCTCTCCAGCAATAAGTATTCCTTTCCACTTCTTCTACCCAAGCTTGCTATGTTAGGCACTATACTAGAGCCTGCACATTACTGAAAATGGGCAGACTGAGTGGGAGTGTGGAGTGAGAAGGTGTGTAGAGCAAGACAGGGATGAAAAGGTTTAGAATGAGTATTAGACAACAAGGAAGGACAAACACTGACAGATGGCTGAATCTGACTTGATCCAAGGGGCAGAAGGCAGTTAAGAAGCTATAATAGAATTAAGAACATCATTGTCAGACTGATACTATACTGTCTCCCAGAGGTCCATCCAAGAACCTACAAAGAATTGGGACTCTCTCCTTTTCCTTAGCTTCTTCTCACCCCAATCCCATGAATTCTCATTCCTTTCTGCTCCCCTTAAGCCTGTCTTCCAGAAAATGAACTTATTGGTGTGTGCCTATATATGTGCGTCCATGTGTGCAAAGAGG
Organism: Bettongia penicillata ogilbyi; assembly: GCA_023548195.1. Classification (NCBI taxonomy): domain Eukaryota; kingdom Metazoa; phylum Chordata; class Mammalia; order Diprotodontia; family Potoroidae; genus Bettongia; species Bettongia penicillata. Next base: position 2,806,568 of record JAJHZJ010000133.1, read on the forward strand.
GGAGGGGAAGGGGTGGGTGAAAGGGTTGAGTAACTAACTATTGAGCAACAAGGAATGACAAACATAGTTAGGTCACTAATTCTGCTAAAAGTTCCTGTCTCTCTGTAACAGGGTCAGGAGAACAGCTAAGAGGCCAGCCCAGAACCTAAGTGATAGGCACCTTACCACTCCCTTGCTGCAGAATCAACAAGGAAATGCAACTTACCTTCCCTGCCTTATTATCCTTTGGGATACTAGGTGAGTGACCAGTGGCTAGATACTAATTTAGAGAAAGAATGCCAGCAATGTGGGGGGTGGGAGCGGGAGGACGTGGTTTTGCATTAACTGATCTCTTATAGGCAGCAGACAGACAAAGTGTCCCAGGAGAGCCCAGATAAACTCCAACATACCAGCAGTATATTCTGGAATCCACAGCCCAGTTTCTGGGAAACTTTCATTGCCCACAGCCACCATTGTTACGTTTTCCTCCTTCTTCCATTTACTGCTTTCTTCCTTTCCACAAAAGTGGCTTTGCTCAGGGAAGAAAAGGTAGTCATATCTAGTAACCTGGTCTCCTGACAGACCAGAGTCTCTCTTCCAGAACCTTTCCAGATTGACCAGAACTATAAAGATTCTGCCTTGCTTGCCCTGATGGTACTTCTACTGTGGTCAGATAGACTGTCCCCTGAAGCATCTTACTCACATCAGGGAGCTCCAGTGTGCTGCTTCCCGGTTAGGGTAAAAATCACCTAAGTGTTTTTTCCCCTTTGACTTCTCTGGTCAGTTTTAAAAGTTTCCAGCTAAAACATGTGGCCCTGGGATTATGGTTGTGATGGGCAAGGAAAGTAATAAAAAGTTGAAAGTTTAATTCTATTCCTCAGTTCCTAAGCTCCTCCTCCCTCCCTTCGTGCAGAAGGGCTTGAGTCCAAGAGGACAAGTTCCAGTCAGAATCCTACCTTTTTGCCCCAAAAGATAAGGTTGAACATGTTGTTCTTTAATTTATGATCAGGAGAAGAATTTTATTTAAAGAGACCAATTGCAAGATTTGTATTTTTAAAGTATAATTTGTTCATTAAAAAAAAGTTTAGTTAAGTTTTAGTTTCCGTAGGTTGTCCGAGAAGTATAACGCTGCCATTTATTATTGTGTTGACTTTGGAGTCAGGGGCCCTGGGATCATACTAGGACTCTGACACTTAGTGACCTATGACTGAGCAAATCATTTAACATGCCTGGACCCTCATTTTTAAAACGAGGGGCTTGGTCTTTGAAGAGTCAAACTATTGCCCAAGGACCAAATCTGGCCTGCTGCCTGCCTGCTTTTGTATAACCTAGAAGTTAAGAATTTTGTAAAATTTTATTTTCTTTCAATTCAGGGGACAAAACAAGCATTTTCATAACATGTTACAACTAAAAAAAGATGATTGCACATGAAACTGCAAATCTTCCATGTACAATTTGCTATTCCCTCTAAATATTCAACAAAGTTGTCATGTAAATTTTTTTCTTCCCTCCCCACACCCTAACCTTGCCCTAGAGATGGCTACCATCAGATGCAAATATATATACATCTATTTATAATTTCTTTCTCTGGATGCAGATAGCATCTTTCTTCATTTGTCTTTTATAGTTGGGTATTTATATTGTATTTTATATTTGGGCTTTTATATTTGGGTATTTATAATAGTCAAAATGATTTAGTCATTCTTAAAACAATGTTGCTGTTACTATATACAGTGTTCTCTTGGATGTGTCACTTTGCTCCTCATCATTTTGAAGTTTTTCTATGCCTTTCTAAGATCATTGAGTTCATCATTTCCTACAGCATAGTTCCATTCCATCTCAATCATACTCCACAACTTATTCAGCAATTCCCCAATGGATGGGGATCCTTGAAACTTCCAGTTCTTCACCACAAAGAGAGCAGCTATAAACATCCCTTTGTCACCTTCAGTTATGATCAGTATTTGTGAATTTCCCTCCATTATTTTTACTCATTATTTTCTTTTTAAATTTACTTTGGTTTTTACATTTTAAAATATTATTTTGCCACGGTATGCTGACCCCTCAACCAGACGGTCTCTGAGGTCCTTTTCAGCTCTAGTTTCCTTGAAAGAAATCCATGTTCTCTCTAATTTCGTCTAGTTACTTTTTTAGGGAGAGTTTCATGTGTTCCTTGTAAGCAACGTATTAATAATAATATCCTAACAAAATGTGCTACAAATTTGTACGTTAGTTCCATTCATTCTCTTGAGTAACTCTGTAATAAACACCCAATACATGTTACACTGGGTTAGCTTTTGAAGGTTTTTTTGGGGAGGGCAGGAGGAAAATGAGGAGGTAAAGGAACCCTCAGCATTTCCCACCATATAAGCTACCTCTGAAGCCACCAACAACCATTTTGGAAGTGACTGTAGCTGAATTCTGAGCCCTGACTTTACCAAAGGAATTTGAAGGCAGCAGGCCTCTACTCAGCACAAATGAGAGAGTGGTCTCTGATTTAAATGGACAGTGAGGGCAGAATAGAGCTCCTGATCAATTGTGTTCTATTTTGTGGGCAGATGGAAGATTGAGAGGGGTGAGAGAAGGAAGGGATCAAATAAACAGAAATGCAGACTAATGTTTCTTGATGGAAGATGTAGAGTAATATGCAACTTGGGGTATGGGCTATATTGGCCTATTTGCAAGTCATAAAAAACAAGGGGTGCTTTGGCCCAAGATCTAACATAGGGAGACATGCTTCCTTCTTGACTGGATGGTGGCATTATTTATGCTCTCCATAGTTACAACTGTCCCCATACTTTGCCTCACTGGTACTTCTGTGTGGCACAGTGACATCTTACCCCTAAGATCCTGCCACCAAGGTACTCCTCTTCCAGGCCCACCTTCCCTTTCTCTGAAACACTTCAGAGTCAAGGAGCAGACTACCCCCTCTCTGAACAGTAACTACTCTGCCTGTGACTAGGCTATCTTCTGAATTACTGCCCCTTTAACCACCTCTTCCCCCAGGCTCATTTATAACCATTATTGCTCCTTACCCCATGAAAATGCCTAGCTATATCTCAGTCAGTCTCCATACCCCTATGCCTTATACTTTACCTTCCTGTGCTCTTTATTCATACTTTTGCTTCTGTCTGGCAGCCCTGCAAAACTACTTTTAAAAATTCTGCCCTGTAAAGTCTAGTTCAAATGTTACTTCATCTCTGATTCCCAAGTCAGAAGTGATCACTCTGTCCTCTGACTTTCTATACACCTATACCTTACTTGTAGGGAAGAGATCCTTTTTTTTTGTTTCATGTCATTGGTCAGTGAGACAACAGTATTTTAAATTTTTATTTATTTTTTTAATTTTTATTTTCAGCTCTAATTTTCTTCTTTCTACCCCCTTTCCCATCCAATAATATGTAAAGAAATATAACACTATTACACACATGAAGTCATGCAAAATATACTTCCACATTGGTCATATTCCCCCAAATAAGCAAGAAAAATAAACAATGGAAACAAAATACTCACTCTAAGTCCATCAGTTCTCAATCTGGAGTTGGATAATATTTTCCATTATGAGGCCTTTGGAATTGTGGTGGATCATTGGATTGATCAGAGTTACTAACTCTTTTGCAATTTATTATCTTTACAATATTACAATATTACCATATGCACTGTTCTCCTGGACATCTGTTTGCTCATTTCACTTTGTATCAGTTCATATAAATCTTCCTAGATTTTTCTGAAACCATTTCTTTCATCATTTATTACAGTACAATAGCATTCCATCACATTCATATACTCTACCTTTCAAAAAGCATGAATTAAGCATTTACTAGGTGCTTAAACTAGTACAATGCTAAGTACTGGGGATACCAAGAAAGGCAAGTAAAAAAAAACACAGTTCCTACCTTCAAGGACTTTACATTCTTAGGGGGAAGATAATATGTAAATGATAATATGTAAATCTCTAGGTATCAACACATACAGAGTATATGAGGGTAGTCTGAAAGGGAAATGCATTAGCAACAGAGTGAGTGGATAGGGAGGCACCAGAGAAGGGTCAGGAAAAGCAAGATCTTATATTAGACAAGGAGTGGAACTTTGGGGAAAAAACAATATTGACAATGATGGGCTAGGATCCTCCTTCAATGTTTCCTCTTTTCATGAAGGTAATCCTTTATTTTCAAATCCTTTGCCAGTAGAAAGCCCACATCTTCCTTGGTTATCTCCAGTTTAGCCTGTATATATCTTGTTTGTATATAGTTTTTTGCACATTATTTCCCCCATTAGATCATGAGCTCTTTGAGGGCAGGGGTTGTCTTTTGCCTTTTTTTATCACAGTGCCTCACAAGTAGTAAGTGACCGATGAATGTTTGTTGACTGACTTAGGTACTATCAAACTTGAAAGTTTTTAAAATAGGAGGCTAGTGTGTCTGTTGTCTCAAGCCCACCTGATCGATAGACTTTAGGGTCATAAGGGACCTTACAGATTTCCTAATGTAAGTTTCTGGGGTTTATAAAAGGGAAAACTGAGGCTACTTGACTTACCCAAGGTTACACAGTTACTAAATGGAAGATTCAAACCCAGATTCCAAATCCAGTTCTGTCTTTAGTATACCACCTTGCCTCTCAATCTAGCTGAGTTCAAAGAAATATCACCAGGTAATGGCAAGAAGTGAGTAGAACCAGGAGAATAGTATAGCCAGTGACTACAATAATGTAAATAAAAACAAGACTTAAAAGAACTTAACTGTGATGAGCCATGATGAATAATCTTGGTTCTAGGAAAACAGACAATGAAATATACCTCTTTTCTCTCAGTAGAGATGAAAGACTATTAATGTGGAAGATGGTAAACACTATTAAAAGTGGTTATTATGTGAACTGACTTTACTTAAGTGTTTTACCTTATTACAAGGAAATTTTCAGTGGGAAAGTGGATCATTTAAGGCTGAGGTTCTTGGGGTCCACCGACTATTTTTAGAGTTAAGAAGTCAGAAGTTGTAGTAATGGTTAAAGAGGACTTTAGTTGAGTTTATCTCACAGCTGATCAGATAATTATATCTTTGTTTTATTGCCTGTTGCCCTATATTATAAATAGACAGAAAGATAGATAGATTGATTATGTAGCTTAGCATAATATTGTATAGCAAGGCATGGCATGATTTGGTATGGTATGGCATAGTATATACCACAAAGAGTAGAGCCAAAATATGGATATATGTTTTGCATGATTTCTCATGAATAATGGGTATCATATTCCTTGCCTTCTCAATGGGTAGAGATGCTAGAAGACTGGAGGGAGGGAGAGAGAGAATTTTGGAACTCAAAATTTTAAAATGAATGTAAAAAAAAATACAAAGACAAAAAATGAAGCTATTTGAATTTTTTTAAGAAAAAGAGTATAGTCAATTATTTGTATTAGGCCTAGGAGATTAAGAAGTTTTATATATGTAGAGAAATGAACAAATGCTAATGGGATACATCTTACTGATGCAGTGTGAGGGGGTTCAGGGACCCCTCAAGGACCAAAGTACAGGAAAGGGTCATTTGGAAGGAATTCATGGATTCAAACATTCTTTAAGACAATTTGGCAAAGATTTATTGTAACGCTAAACTCCTTAGGAAAAGTAATGGGTTATGTGGCAAGTATGCTAATTAGGTGATAACATACAACCTTGGTCACAGATGTCCTTCACTACTGGAAACCCGGTGGCAGGGAGAATTCCTAAGAGGTGCATTTTTGGTCAGTTATGTTTGTAGCAAGACACCTTTGAGAGTTAATGTGTATAGCTTGACCTCTGGATCATATATGATAACTGTGGGAATCAATACATGATAATTCTATTGGTACAAGATATTTATATGCTTTTACAAGGAAAATTCTACAGAGGTCAGCTTGTTCTTGTAACAGGGAAAGGCAGTCTATCGTACTGGGGCCCACTCTTGAGTTATCTAGGCATAGTGTCCTTGGGCTGAGGAGAAAACTGTCAGGAATAGTGTTTTGAGTCTAGGGAGAAATGTGATCTCAGAAGTGGGGTCCAAGCACAAGTACCCAAGCACCTCATCATTACCAGTTTCTAAAAATAAACAATATTTAATAACCAAAAATCTAGGCACCTGGACATGATTAGTAGGGAGAGATGCTGCATTTTTAGTAATTAGTGTGGAAATATCAGAACACATTCCTTGATTTCTATAGCATCAGGAAGGAGAAGGAGTAAGGAAAACGAGCTAGTGACAGGTTGAGAAAGAAGAAATCACTCCACCTAGAATACACTTCCCTAAAACCTGTATCAGTTGCCAATGATTGTTAAAGATAAAGATATAATTTTAATCCATAGTTAAATCAAGGACTTTGTTATGCCTTCTCTAGTAAAAAGTATGGTTTGTTAAAAAACCAAGCAATACAAAAAGCTAACTAATGAAGAACAAAGTAATATGGGAGAAGCTGTTTTCTCTTATTCTCTTTGGCTTCTCCAGCCCCAATAGAAATGCTAATGATAAAAAAAAAAAAAAAAAAAAAAAAAAAAGGTGGGGGTGGGATGGGGCATAGCAGTGCAATAGAGAAGGGGAAATATCAGAAAAATAAACTATCTGTTCTGGATAGTCAAAAATTGATGGTAAAGCAAATTCTCCTCTCATCCATCTTTTCCCAGGGTCCAACAGGAGCACAGCTACCTATCTTATATGTGATTATAGAGCATCAAAATTGAAACTTAACTGTTATACTCCTAAAAATGACTACAACAGGAGAGAGGATATGGTTCCTGCTAAGAGCTCCGACTTGCCTTTTTCTGTTACCAGCAAAAATTTCTTTCAACAAAGATTATGGGTTCATTTGCTTTATCCCTGTCTCCCTCTAACTTCTTTCCACTAGGGCTATGCCTAGCTACTACAGAGAAACAAGTGAGATGGTGTGTCCAATCAGAAAATGAACAGAAGAAATGTAATAAGCTTAAAGAAGTCCTGACCAGTACCATGAGCCCAAGTTTGACCTGTGTAAAGAAAATGTCCTACAAGGATTGTTTCAGGGCTATCTGGGTAAGTATTTGGGAGGAGTGGGGGTGGGAAGAGGGTGTCTTCTTCCACTTCCATCTATTTCAATATTCTGGTATCTCCTTACTTGGCTCATCTAGGTAGTGAGGTAGTGTGCTGGACAAAATACTGGGCTTAAAGTCAGGTAGACCTGAATTCAATCTTAACTCAGATACTTAGTAGATGCTTGATCTACACAAATCAGTTAGCTTCTCTCAAGTTTAACTTCCACATCTCTAAAATGAGAGGATTGGACTCAAAATCCTTGAGTTTTCAAAAAAATTTCAAATAGCTTCATTTTTTGTCTGTCTTCTTTTTTGATTAGATTTAAATGTTTTTCTTCTTTAATTTTGAGTTCCAAAATTCTCTCTCTCCCTTCAGCTTTCTACTTTCTCCATCCATGGAGAAGACAAACATCCTTTTAGCTCTAAATCTATGATCCTATTATCTTTAGAATTTTCCTGATATTCAATAATTCCAGATAATTATGCTCCTCACAAGAAGTCTAGACAATACATAAAGAAAATTCAATACTGAGACAGAAAATGAAAAATTTACAGTAGAGAAAAATGAGGAGGATAAAAATATCCAGAAATAATGTGAAGGCAGCCATGTTACTTTTAAATGTAAACGCATATAGCATTTCCTCTGCTGCCTTACTGTGACATGGAGGTCTCATTAAGGTTCTGAAAATGGAAGGCAAGTTTTGGCAGGGAATGTCAAGTTGGAAAGTCTTTGAGTGTGGATTTGAGCGTAGAACTTTAAATCATTTCTGATGAAAGGACCAGAGAAACTTTGAAACAAAAACATAGGTGTCCAGAGAAACCATTTGTTTGAATGACTGGATGGAGCTATATGATGATGTACTAATGGTTTAATAGAGGTAAAAGAAACAAACATCCCTTCAGAACCCTAAAGTCTTCCAAGAGAACTGTGGGAGTTAAATAAGAAAAATAAGACTTAATTGGATCTGTTCTGAGGTTGTAAGAGAAGAAAGAGGAGGTAGAAAAAGGAGGACTACATTAGTGTAGGAAGAATGGGGTGGAACAGGCTTTTCTAATGGTTGGGGTATGAGAAAAAGAATATACAAGCACTCATGAAAGAGTAGGGGAGTTGACATCAGATAAAGCTCACTTATTTTAAATGGATAAAAGAGAGTTGAACTCCCAGTTTGGTGTAGAAATACATCAGACTCAACAGGGAAATAGATGGGAATCAGAAAAAGGTTAAGAGGGAAAATAATACTGGGGAGTGAATGATCACTAGCAAAACAAACTTTTTGATCCGAAAAGGGAGATTAGAAGACAAGAAAAATGCCTATTAGATGACTGAGAAATGATCGAACAAATTGTAATATGTGAATAAAAGAAAAACTATTTTACCGTAAGAAATGGCAAAAGAGAGACTTTCAGAGTCTTAGGTTGCATGAGCAATTATACAAGAGTAGCAACAATGTAAAGAAAAAACAACTTAGCAAGATTTAAGAATTCTAATCGATGCAACGGCCAACCATGTCTCCAGAGGACTTACGATCAAGCGTGCTATTCACCTCATGATAGGCATAAGATACAGAGACAAACATTTATGGACACAGCAACCATGTGGATATGTTTTACTTGTTTGTGTTTATTTGTTGCAAGAGTTCTGTTGTTTTTTCTCACTTGGTTTTTAACTGAGGGGAGGAGATTGAGGTAAAGTTAGAATAGCAATAGAGATAATTTTTAAAAGTCATTAAAATTTTTTAAAAAAATGCATATTACAGACAAAAGTGGGAGAGTTTTGAAAGTATATACCTCCACACAAATGTCAAAATAATAAGAGTATAGCTCTAATTATATTGCTCCCTTGCTCAATACACTTCTGTGGGGCCCCGTTACTCGTAGGATCAAATATTTGGTTTGGCATTTAAAGCCTTCACAACCTGACTTGGAGCTACCTTTCCAATTTTATTATACTCCACTCCCCTTCACACCCTCTATAATCCAGCCAAATTCATCTTCTTTCTATTCTCATTCACAATACTCCAGCCCCTGATGGCATATCATTGTACAGGCTGTCTCCAATGCCTAAATGTACTCCTTCATTATCTCCATTGCTTAGAATCCCTAGTTTTCCTCAAAGCTTAGTTCTAATGTCACTTCTAATAGGATGACCTTTCCTGAAATTTCCAGTTGCCAATGCCTTCCCACCAAACATACATTTTCTCTGTACTTATATATGGTTCCCAGGTGGTGCAGCAGGTAAGCCTTCTGGACCTCGAGTCAAGAAGACCTGAGTTCAAATCTAGCCTCAAGCACTTCATAAATATGTGACTCTGGGCAAGTCACTTAACCTCTGTTTCCTTTGCTCCATCTGTCCTCCTATGAGATGGGTTGTTGTAATGATAAATTGAGATAATATTTACAAAGCAATTTGCAAACTTTAAAGCACTATATAAATCATAGCTAGGAGAAGGAGGAGATGTTGTTTCAACAGAATGTAAGTTCCACATGGGCAGGGAATGCTACATTTTTCTCTTTACGCCCCCAGCATCTAGTACAGCACCCAGCACACAAGCACATAGTAAGTGCTTACTGAGTTTTAAGGGCTATATTGATTATAAGTGGAGAATATAAGAAAGGACCTTGCTGCTTAGGGTAGAAAGGATGATGATAATGTCTGAAGAGAGAGGTGGCTGATCTATTCAAATGTTCCCTGGCTTACTTCATGAACTAGTCCAGCCCTGTAGTCTCGAGGACCTGAGTGCAAATGTGGCCTCAGACATTTACTAGCTGTGTGATGCAAGGCAAGTCACTTAGCTCGACTGCCTCAAAAATAAATAAAGAAAAGAAAAGATCCAGCTTATATTTTCCTTTCTGGAGGAGGCCTCAGCTACTAGCATCTTTCTTTACCTGTGAGATTACCCTCCATCTACACTGTATAAATCTTGTTTATACATGCTTATTTACATGTTACACTATTAAATCATGAGTTCTTTGAGGGCATGAAGCATGTTTTTTGCCTTTCTTTGTATCCATAGCCCTTTAACTATGTCTGAAACATAGCTAAAAGCTTAATAAATGCTTCTTGGCTGACTGTTAAAAAAAAAGAAGGAAGAAAGGAAGGAAGGAAAGAAGGAAGGAAGGAAGGAAGGAAGGAAGGAAGGAAGGAAGGAAGGAAGGAAGGAAGGAAGGAAGGAAGGAAGGAAGGAAGGAAGGAAAGAAGAAAAAAGGTATAAAATTTGTTACAGATAGATTGGTAAATAGATTGCTTTTTTAAAGCAAGTAAAATGAAATAGAAACAAAATTATAATAATTAAGCTTGGCCTCAAAGAAAAAATATGAGAAGGCAATTTACTTCTTACTTTGCAAAGGTGAGAGACTGTGGATATGAAATAGTTTATTTAGAATTTTATCAATTAATAATTTAAATTTTTTTTGATGAGTTGATTGGTGTTTTTCCCCTTTTTTATTTGTTATAAGAAATGTTTTTTTCTGTGAAAAGGAGACAATATATAGTAGGAATTATAGCAGGAATATAAACAAAAATTATTCATAAAAATTATTTTAAAAATTACAAAATGCTGCTATAAATTTTTTAATATATGGGACATTTTGTTATGTCTTTGAATTCCTTGGGAATACATGCTGCACTGATTTTGCTCTTGCAAATACTTTTCATTTTTATGTAATTGAAATTGTTCATTTTCTCTTTTATGATCATCTTTATCCCATGGTTAATAAAGAATCTTTCCTTAGCTTTGCATTCTCCTCTAGTTATTTTTAAAATTTTTTTACATTTAGGCCTTATAGTCATTTTTTAATATTTTATATTTAGGCCTTATAGCCATTTGAAATTTATTATGGAATATGGTGTAGGATGTTAATCTAAGACTAATTCTGCCAGGTTGCTTTCCAGTTTCTCTAGCAGTATTTTTGAGTAGGAGGGGAGGTCTTTATTTTAGTGAAAGGCATTTCCCAGTGTCCATGTGACACTGGAATAAATTAGTAAGAAAGATTATAGAGAAAGGTCGCTTTTTTTTTTCCTTTTCATGAAAGAGAACCACCATTCACCTTATTTATGTGCTTTGTGTCCAAAGGAAGAGCCATGAACTAGATGATCTCATGAAGATTTCTCTAGTCCTGATTGTCTATCAAATACAAACCTTACATGCATTCTAACTCTTCTTTTTTCAGAGGTAAAGGATTTCATTGTTTTGTTTTATTTTGGCTTATCTCTTGCAGAATAATGAAGCTGATGCCATTTGTGTTGATGGTGGCTTAGTCTATGAAGCGGCTCTGGCCCCCTTTGATCTGAAGCCCACCATAATTGAAGACTATGGCTCTGAAAAAGGTGAATCTATTGACTCATGTGCCAGGAGATCTCATGACTCTTGGAATGTTTATAGAACAAATCAAGGCTGTTCAGAAATTGAGGTTAGCTTTTGGTACCAGGAGAGATCTTTAGGAAGAAAAGGAATGGGGTTTCTGCCAAAAAGCTCCTCCTAAACTGCTGGAAATGTCCTAGGTGACAGACGTCCTGATGCAACCAATACGCCTTACTCATCTATATTTCCGCCTTTTCATTCTTCTTAGAGGCACACTTTTGGTGATGGGGAATCCAGACAAATGATAGAAATGTAAAACATACGCACGTGCACGTGCTTGTGCGCACACACACACACACACATATCCCACCCTTCCCTTAGCTAATTAATTCCCTTTGGCATTCAGCTGGTTGGGTTCCAAAGGAAAATTTACTACTCTCCTCCTCAGGATTCTAGAGCTAACCTTTGGAAGCTAGATTTTCTTATTAAGTTTATTAAAGTCTCATGAAATATTTCCCATATATAAATCTTTTGGGGAGCACCTTACCTGGTATTGGTTATAGGCAGGTAACCCTATGGTTGAATTTCCATATGGCATAGTTACCTACCTATAACCAATACAAGTTAAGATACTCCCACATGTAAAGTATACACAGGAGACCAGTGGGGACTCACTGTTGCCTTAGGATTAGAAGTTCTTTTTTAAACTTTGCAGAATCCTTATGAAGTTCCCCTTAGGTATTACTTTCTACTGGACTCCAATAGTAGGTTCCCTTGTGGAGTACTCAAGCTAGCCATCCCTGGTGCACTTAGTTATTCCTTTATGTGCCCTTCCAATCTCAATGCAGACTATATCATCAGCTATTGCTTCTTCAGGGAAATTGCCCCTCCAAACTCAACTGCTCCAACTTTTCAAAGTTTCCATGATCATCCTATAGTCAATATAGAGGAGGTGATTGTGAAAGCAGAAGAGAGAACCGAATCCTCCCCCACTCCTCCAAGGGCGATTCCTTTACCATCCCTAGATGTCTTGTTGGATTTTCTTGCTGGAATGCTGGATTCCAGACTGGGTTTGCTATAAATACACATAGTCTCAGAAATATGTCTGATTCTTTCAAGTAATTCCAATGCCTTTTCTGTGTGGCATTCCTGATTCATTTAATGATCCAAGTACTTCATGTTTACCAAACAGATTGACAGCTTTGACTGATTGATTGAATCAATCAAGAAATATTTAATTTCTATGTTTGTTTGGCATGGACCCCTTCCCCCTTTCAGAAAAGTAAGAGAGAAAAAGAGAAAAATCCACAAGGGATATCCTTCAGGTGGAAGCAATAAAAATGTTCTAGTCAGAAAATTTCCTGCAATAGACCACAGAGATTATGTAACTGCCAGTTACGACACTTCATAACTGTTTCATTTACCCAAGTGGAGCCTTTGACAAAATCCCTTGTATTCTAAAAGCCAACAAGCATGTATTAAATACCCACTATGTTCAGAGCATTGCAGTGGGTGCTGGGGAAACAAAGGTAGCAACTCTTGCATTTTGCTGTTGGGGAAAGGCAGAGGGGAGGGGGAGAAGAGTGTAGAGCATGTACATGGATGAGTAAATAATATCTGCAAAGTAATATAAAGTAATTTCATAGAAGCATACATTCAGAGCTGGAAGATGTCTTAGAGGTGATCTAGTCTAACCCTTTCATTTGACAGAAGGAGAAATTGAGGCCCAGAGAGAATAAGTAACAAGGTCTCAAGGAGCACTAACAATTGGGGGGATTAGAAAATATCTTGTGTGTGAGATGACATATGAACTGAGCCTTGAGGAGCTGGAGATTCCAAGGGGCAGTACTCAGGGAGGGTGGTATTCCATGTGTGTGGGCCAGGCTTTGCAAAAGTATGAAGGCAAGCGGTAGAATGTCACTTGTGGAAAATAAAATATGGGGCAGTTTGGTTGGAACATAGAGGGTGTGGGCGGGAAGTGCCTAAGAACTAGCGTTTTTGTAGCATTAGCAAAGTGCTTTACAAATATTATCTCATTTGATCCTTATAACTGCTCTACATATTATATCTAATACAAAGGAAGTTGCTCCCATTGTAAAGTATGCATGTGAGACTAAAGGTGACTCACCACATAGGTGATAGGTGGTATTATCATCCCTGTGCCACCATTTTATAGATAAGAAAACTGAGACCAACAGAGATTAAATGATTTGCCTAGGGTCACACAGCTAGTAAGGGTCTGAGCCTGGATTTGAACTGATCTTCCTGACTGCAAGTATGAGCACCACTGCCACCTCCCTGCCTCTGTCATGTTAAATCATCTGAAAATGTCATCTGGAGCCTGATTGTGGAGGTCCTTTTTAATGAGAATTAAGAACTCCTTCCTCAAACTTTTGCCACACAAGTCAAGGGAGAGTTTTCTCCTCCTTCCTTCCTTTACTTATCAAGTAAAAGTGAAAATCCGAGACCCTTTGGCATCTTTCTCTCCTTTGACACTACTGCTTTGAGAATCATCCCTAATTCTCTACCTCTTACAGAAAGGCAAATTTACTCCTTTGCTGTGGCTGTTGTGAAGAAAGGAACTGATTTTCGACTCAGGGATCTCAGAGGCAAGAAGTCTTGCCACACTGGCCTGGGCACGTCAGCTGGGTGGGTCACCCCCATTGGGAAACTTGTGGAACTTGGCGTGTTGGACTGGAACAATATCAATTATCCTATTGAGAACGGTAAGCAGGCAAGTGTACTAAAAGCACTGAATACAGTGAGTGGCTTCTGGTGGTCTGAAATTACGTTTAAAAAATGGTGGTTAATTATTAATATGCATATTAATCATAATATGACTAATTAGTCATAATGAGATATAATAATAGATATACTATGACATAATATTGCATGACTGCACATGTATGACCTATATCATATTGATTGCCTTCTCAATAAGGGGGAAGGGAGGGATAGAATTTGGAACTCAAAATTTTAAAAAACAAATATTAAAAAATGTTTTTATGTAATTGGGGGAAAATTAAATATTAAATAAATATATTTTAAGATGGTGTTTTACAAAGCCAGCGTTCTTTACTTGCATTTGTGTGTAAGCTTTGGACACACAGCGAATAACACATGAATTTAGATGTTCAGGGAAAGAATTATCTAAACCAGAGACTCTGAACTTTTTTTGTATCCTGAACCCTTTAGCTGTTAGGTGAAAACCTGCAGACCTTACCCAGGAGATTACTTTTAAAAACATCAAATAAAACATGGACAATTACAAAGGAAAACTAAATTGAGAAATAGTGATCAAATTATTTTTTACAACAAGTCTAAAGAACCTTTGAATTTTAGACAGACGAAAGCAAGCAACAGGCACAACACATTTTGGCCATTTGAGAGGTAACCACCAAATCTGTCAGTGCATGAACGTTCTATTTTATAAAAAATGAATCTTCTGAAGCTTTGGATTTTTATTCAAATTCTTATTTCTTACCTGGAGTTTAATTCTTTCATGATTACCTGCATTTTGATACTCACATTGCACACACACACACACGTACATACACACAAGTGCATACACATACACATATATTCATATCACACACATAAAAACGTATACACACATATACTCACACCACACACCTATACTTATACCACACATGTACCCACACACAAATACATGGTATGCTCACATTATACATGTATACTTGCACAATATGCACACAATCATATACTCACACCACACACATATACATACACATATATTCACAACACATACATGTGCACATATATATGCATTGCTAACATCATACATGAATACACACAAGTGTACTCACACGATGCACTGCACACATATGCTCACATGTACATATATGCATACACACCAACTCACATCATACATGTACACACACACAAATATATACTCACATCACAAACACCCAAACATCGCAAACATATACACAGTCTGCAGCTTTTTGTTACCTGTCCTTTCCTCTGTGCAGCGGTAGCTGAGTTCTTCTCCGCCAGCTGTGTGCCCTGTGCTTTTTGGACAAATTCCCAGCTGTGTCGCCTATGCATCGGAGCAGGGCCTGACGAGTGTGCCTGCTCAGACAGAGAACCTTACTTTGGCAACTCAGGAGCTCTCAAGTGAGTGGGATCATTTGCTTAATTGTGATTTGGATATCATCTGACTTGGGAACATTTTCTATCTCCTATAAATTTATTCTGGCCCCACTAAAAACCTTATCTTAGCTTCAACCATCCCCTCTTTCTTCCCCATTTTTCCACAGATTTGTCTGTGCTTCCCTTCTTTTCTTTTTTTAAAAGACATATTATTTTCTGTTTCTGAATCACCATGGCTATCCCAAGAATCTCTTCCACGGAACTGTCCCATAGGATAAATAGTATTTTTTTAGAGGAAAAAAAATCAGTACAACTGATTGGCACATTGAAAAAGTCCGAAAATATATGCAATGTGTAACACCTATAGACCTCTCACCTCCACCAAAGGGTTGGTCAGGGGTATCTTCTCATCTCCATTCAAGTCTTGTTGATCTTTATAATTTTGTTATATTGACTTTTGACTTTTTGTTGCTTCATTGTTCTTTCCAGTCACACTGTTGCTTGTCATTGTGTGTATTATTTTCTTGGCTCTGCTTATTTCTCTCTGTATCAGTTTATGTAGCTCTTTTCCATGATTCTCTGTATCCATCACAGACATCATTTCTTATAGTCCAGCAATATGCTACTACACTTACATAATTCCATGTGTTTAGCCACTCCCCAAATGATGAGTGCCTCCTTTTTTCTTCCTACAGCACTTAGGTCAAGAATTCATACCCCTCCATTTTAGAGGGAAGAGAACAGGCTTAGGGAAGTTTAGTGATTTACTTTAAGTAACACAGGAATTATGCAGTTTCTCTACCTTCTTTAGGGTGTGCTCCTTCTATTTCTCCTCAGTCCTACCTCACAAATGAACTGGAAAAAATAAAGATTCTGGAGTAGAAAATAAGCTATGGTATCTGGGTATTGACCTGAAAACATCCTTAGGACACTGGAAAAGGGCTCCCCACCTGAAAAAGAGCCCTTGATATAGATCTCCCTCATGCTGGGTCTGGACTCAGGAAGACCTAATTTTCAACCCAGCCTCAGACACTTAGTAGCTGTGTGACCTTGGGAAAGTCACTTAACCTCTATCTGCCTCAGTTTCCTCGATTATAAAATGGGGATGATAATAGCACTTACCTTCCAGGTTGTTTTGAGGATCAAATGAGATAATATTTATAAAGCACTTAATACAGTGCCTGATACATAGTACGCACTTAATAAATGGGTATTCCCTCCCCTTCCCTTTGTGTTAAGGTTCTTAGATATTCTGTTCTTTTTTCTAGATTTTTTTTGTCTTAGCTTTTCAGTAATCAGTGGAGAAGAGAGCTTACAGACTTCAAGCTCTGACCTTTGTTAGGTACTATGGGAATAGAGAAGAAATAAAAAATCACAGCTTCTGTATTGAAATAGCTCAAAGTCCAGGTGCAAAGGTAAGAGTAACACCCAAGAAAAAGCAGCCAGCTATACAATGTAGTATAATGATAGCTAGTATTGCCATAGCACTTAGGATTGATTCTCTGCTCTTTGTGCTAATTTTGGTCGAACAGTCAACACTAAGAAAACACAGGTGCTCTGCCACCCAGCACATCACCATCCATATGTGGAGCCATCAGTTACAGCAAATGGAGAAGGTTTGGATGCTGTGGATAAGTTCACTTACCTTGGTAGTAGACTTTCCAGGGATGCACACGTTGATAATAAATTGACGCCCACGTTGCCAGAGCTAGATCAGTGTTTGCCAGGCTCCAAAGGAAAGCGTGGGAGAGAAGAGATGTTAGACTGACTACCAAACTGAAGGCCTACAGAGCCATTGTGCTGACCTTATTGATGCATGCCTATAAGTCCTGGGCAGTGACATGCTAGGAAACTGAGTAGCTTCACTTGAATTGTCTTGGAAAGATGCTGAAGATCACCTGGTAGTATAGGCTACTAAACACTGAGTTCCTTTCTCAGGTTTAACTGCCAAGCATGCAAACTCTGTTTCAGAGAGCACAACTCTGATGATCTGGCTATGTTATTCAAATACCAAATGTATGCTTGCCCAAAACACTATTTTATGCAGAACTCCCTCAGAGAAGGCACTCACATCAAGGTCAGAAGAAGTGATACAAGGACACTGTCAAGATCTCTCTGAAGAACTTTGGAATCAATTGTGTGACATGAGAGACACTGGCACAGGAGCACCCAGCATAATGTACCCTCATCAGAGAAGGCAAAGTGCTCATGAGCAAAGCAGAATTGTAGTAACTCAAAAGAAGCAAGATTTGTGCACATTTAGAGACTTCTCCCCTCCAAATGTTCATTTGGACTATTTGTTCCCCAACTGTAGTAAAGCCTTCTGAGCTCATCAGTCTGATCATTCACAGTCCAACATTGTGCCTTGACTCTAACATAGACATGTCTTTTTGGTCCTCTTTAAGAACAAAGGACAGCAACCAAACAAGAGTTTACAAAGGAATTTTACATATGTTATCTCATTCAGTACTGACCAGGGTCCCACATTGCCTCCCGGGCCATCTCCAGTCATCCTGATGAATGTCAGGCCACTGGACCCAGATGGCTCAGGAGAAGAAAGTGAGGCTGGTGACCTTGCACAGCCCTCCCTCACTCAAATCAAAGTCAACTGCAAGTCATGTCACCATCTTGATGTCATGTCCTCTTTGAGAACAAAGGACAAACACAACAACAACTGACAAATCTATGAGCAAATGCTATCATTTTGATTTGAAGAAACTGAGACTGAAAGAAGTTATGTGATTTGCCCAAGATCATATAGCTAACTGCCTCTAGAGGGATTCAGACTCAGATCTTCCTAATTTCAAGTCCAGATTTAGCCACTGGATCACCTTACTTCCATATGACTAAGTACTATTACATGTTATTAAGTGCTGATTTGTGGGGTATAGTACTATAGTGTAACGGAAAGGCTCCTTGATTTAGAATCAGGAGATGAAATCAGCTCTGCATGTGACTTTATACGCGTGACCTTGGGAATGTCACTTTACTCTTCAGTAATGAAGGAGGGTTGAATTAGATGGTATCTGAGGTTCCTACCAAATCACTATGACCACTGCAGGAGATCAGATGCATTAGTGATGGCTGGATTCTAACCAGTTTTATGCTTCCCCTTTCCTTAGGTGCCTGAAGGATGGTGCTGGGGATGTGAGTTTTATGGAGCACACAACTCTTTTAGGTAACTACCAGAGTCTAGAAATCCATCTCACCTCCAGGCCCAGTCTTGAATATTGCTCAATCTCAATCTTTCTCATTCTATTTCCGAAGCTTGTGATCTTTCTTACACCCTCCTGGGAAGGGAAAAGAAAAATATTCTTTGTGATGACCTTATATTTAGCCTAGACATCCTCCTCTGAGGATTATACTCATGATCATAGCACTTTTCAGGGTAACATTCAAAACCATACACTATGAGCTCCCATCCAATAATATGTTCCCATCCAAGAGACATATTAACTCAAAACAAAGACATTTAATTAAACTGAACATCAATATTAAGAATGTAGAAAAATTCTCCTCCCTCAAACACAAGATGTACCTTCCCACAAATCCCCATGCCACTGGTAGGAGACGAAATGCACATGAACAACAAGGATCACATCCCCATTGGAACAAGTCAACAAGCCAAGTCAACAAATATTTAAGTACTTAGTTTGTACCAGACACTGGGGATACAAATGCAAGCAGAAAGATAGGCCCTGTCCTTACATTCTCATATTCTAGTGGAGGAAGATAATACATTAAAGGAAAATGAAAAAGTTGGGGATGGTAGGAAGACATACATGTTGTATCAGATACAGGAGCATGGTAGAGAAATTTCAGAAAGTAGTCAGGATTGCAGTTGAAAGAGAAATGAAGACATGGTTGGCCTCGGTATCCCCTTTAACATCAAGGTTCTGGGAGGAACTAGTCAATCAGAGGGAGAAGGGGAGGCAGATGCTTCCAATATGAGAAATAGTGCAAGGGTAAATTAAGTTTCCAGGAGGAAGGGTTTTCTGTGCCATGATGGAGAATACCTTTCTACCTGCTGAGTTGTTGACTGATACTTATGCTAAGAGGCGATGCTATCCATCACCGGCTCTTCCTCTGGATGACTTTCTCCTCGGTGGACTGCTGCCTCCCGTAGTTTCTCTACTGAGCTGCTTACTGCCATCTGCTGGAATTTTTACTGAATTGTACTTGTTTTTAATAGTTTTGCCTCCAGTAAATTTGGCCTGACAAGATCTGGTCTGACCCAACTTTCCAGAAGGAGATCATGAGGCAATAAATGAGAGAAAACTGAAAGATGGACGACACAGGGGATGGTTTTTTTTCCTTGGAACTGTACTCATTCGCTTTTCTTTTGTTTTTGATTTTCAGAGACACTTCCAACTGCGGCTGAAAGGGATGCATTTGAGTTACTCTGTGCGGATGACACCAGGAGGCCAGTGGATGAATACAGGAAATGTCACCTAGGCAAGGTCCCTGCTAATGCTGTTGTGGTTCGAAGAGTGAATAGCAAAGAGGATCTGATCTGGAATCTTCTTTCTGAGGCACAAGTACGGACCATCTCTTTATGCTCAGTTTTCCTTATTTGGACCCCAGAATGTTCCCCCTCTTCCTATATGCCCCTCTTTAGGCATATAGTGAAAACAAAGCTGGTCCTGCGAACAGGAAGACCTGAGTTCAAATCCAGATTCAGACACTTCCCAGCTATGTGACAGTAGATGAGTCACTTAGCCTCTGTCTGTCTCAGATTCTTTAACTGTAAAATGGGAATAACAACAGCACCTACTCCCCAGATGTTGGGAGGTTCAAATGAAATAATATGTGTGAAGCACTTACCATGGTACCTGGCACATAATAGGTGCTTAATTAATGTTTTCCCCTTCTTTTAATACTTTTTCATTCTAGAATATACTTCTCCCTATACCAACCTCCCCAACAAAAGTATCTATGACTGCATAATAATCATATGTCACTTATATATGGTACTTTACAATTTATAAGACTCTTTCAGGTGCACTATGTTCCATTGTCATTAAGGCAGTATGTTGTAGTGGAAAACGTATTGGACTGGAAGCTCTTGGTTTCAGATCCTGGTTTGGTATACCCAAGCCAGCATAGGCTCATGAAATCCTGATCAATGAGTCAGGTTGGGTTCAAACCCTGGCTTTGCTTCTAATGACCTTGGGCAATTCACTGCCACTTTGTGACCTTGGAAGTAATACCAGAACATATAAAATGCTTCAGTTCCTTGTAGCCTTGAAGTGCTCTGTAAATGTAAGTCATTCTTATCCTTTGATTCTCACAACAGCCCTGTGAGATTGGCAGGACTGGTATTATACCCAGTTTACAAATAACAAAACCAAGGTTTAGAGATGGTAAGCAGAACTTACTGGGTCTTCAGATTTTGTCAGCAGACATTTATTAAGCACCTAATATTTTCAATACATTTAGCTAGGGGCTGGACAAAAGGACAAAAAGGAAATAGCTCCTGCCTTCAAGGAGTTTGTATTTGGTACAGGCAAAACAGTTGTGTGAAAGGTCTTTATCTGAATCAGTATAGCTCAGATATATGTGACTGGAGGTCTGAGTGTCATTGACCATAACAGAAACAAATCAACAGCCTGTAAATTAGAAGGCAAGGCCAGCATGGGTGTGTGTGCGTTTGTGTGTGTGTGTGTTTGTGAACAGAGACAAAACAACATTTTTTTTTAAAAAAAGCCAAGAAATGCACTCTTACCTCAAATACTATGCACGATAGCTGTTCAAATTCATTCTATTCTACATATCCATGGAAAAAAATGTTCTTTATGGAGACTATATATCAATGACTCCTCAGCCTCCCTTTCAGTACCAGATGGCAGATAAGATATTGCAAAAGAACCAAAGTTTGATCAATTCAGTGATTCTCTCAAAAAGTGATGCCATCCACCATACAGTGGTGCCTCACTACTCCAGTATGTACTCTAGAGACCCTAAAGCCCATGAAGGCTACCTCCTGCATTGCTAACCCATTGATCAGGATTTCATGAGCCTGTCCCTATCTGTCAGGTGGTAAGCTATGCCATCACGCATGGTGGTTTACAAACATTTCAGTCTCAGGAACTCTTTATATTCTTAGAAACTATGGATAATTCCATCCTGAATGTTTTCATGGATTACATCTAATCAATATTTACTGTATTAGAAATTACAACATCAATTTTAAAATATTTGTTTATTAATTCATTTTAAAATAACAAAGCATTATGTGTTAACATAAATAACATTTTAAAGAAAAATATACTTTCCAAAAAAAAAATGAGTGAGAGAAGAGAGAAGAGCGGCCTTGTTTTACAAATCTCTTTAATGTCTGGCTTAATAGAAGACAATTGAATTCTCATAGCTGCTCTGGATTCAATCTGTTGTGGCATGTTGTTTTGGTTGAAATGAAGCCTGTAAAGAAAATTCAGCTTCATCCAGATATGAAGTTGGAAAAGGGAGGAATATTTAATAGGCAAATGACATCTTAGTATTATTTTGAAAGTTGTTTTGACTTCACAGATCCCCTGAAAGAATCTTAGGATCTGAGAAATGAGAAGTCCTTTTACAGAGAAAACCATCACAATCTCTCTATCCACAGTCACATCTATATTTCCCTTTATGGACTTATTTACTCAAAGATTCCTTCCCCTTTTGACCTTTCTCCTTTTGCCCCAAGGATTCTCCTTTTGTGGTCTCGTTTTCTTGTCCTTTTAAACATTGAGTTACGTCCTCCCTGGTCATCTGCTTTAACTCATGGTTGTTTTCCCTTGAACAGGAAAGGTTTGGCAAGGGCAAATCGGAGACATTTCAACTCTTTGGTTCCCATCATGGAAAGGATCTGCTGTTCAAAGACTCAACTAACAGGTTTCTGAGGCTCCCTCCTAGGATGGACCATGAGCAGTACCTGGGCTATGAGCACATGAAGGCTGTGAAAACTTTGACATTGTGTAAGCAATGACTCTAAACCATATCAGAGGGGGCTGGGCAGTCTGATGGAAGCAGTCCATAATAATCTTAGCTTTGTTGCATGCATCGAGAGACATCTTAATACTTTGGGGAGTGTAGTCCTTTGTGTCTCAAAACATTTACCTAAAATGAATGAAAGAATGGATAGATAGATAGATAGATAGATAGTGAATGAATAGCCAGAGGAACTAACATCCAGTGATTTAAATTTAAATTAAAACCTTTCCCACAGGTTTTCACAGACTCAGGATATTAGGATCCATGAGTTGTGCTTGAATGTTGACACCATCTTGTATTAACACTGTCATTTGTGTCCATGGTGAAAATCTGGGCTATATGATCCAGACAGTGAAATTTATTAGTACTAACTAATGAGTTACTGAGAGAGTAAAATTAAATATAAATCCAGGGGCTTTAGGGACTTCAGGAAAAAGACTTCAGAAGTTATCTCAGACAACCTCCCATTTTACAGATAGGAAACTGATGTCCAGGCAGTTTGAGTGACTTGCCCAAGGTCCTACATGTATTAAGTAGCAGAGTTAATATTTAAACCAAGGTCACAGGATCATAGATTCAGAGCTGGGAAGGTTCTTACATGTTATCTGCTTTGATCCCTTCATTTTACAGATGAGATGAGAAATAAACCAGAGAGAATCTGGTCCAACCCTTTTGTTATCTAGATTCAGACAAGGGGGTCCACAGAGTCATTCCACAAGGGTGTCTGTCCCCCCTGTCTAGAAAGCTCTGTCTTCTCATTTCTGTTTTTTCATTTCCCTGGCTTCCTTCAAGACTCACATGTTACATTCTGCAAGGAGACCTTTTCTGATCTCCCCAGATCCTTTCCTTTCCCTTCTCAGGTTACCATCCATCTACACAAAGGTCTGCTAGAGACAGTCTAAACCAGCTCACAGGAGTTGATTGTTAAATCTGCAATGTGAGCATTTACATTGCAGCAAAGGCCACCAATCAGATCTTGATTCACTGTGTTGTTGATTGTCTAGACTTGAGAAAGGGATAGAGAAAATGTTAAGATAAAATGATAAAATACTGACAATGCATATTAAGCTTATTTTGAACTTTATATTTTTTTTGAGAGCTAATTGTTATACCCTTAGCAGTACACGCCTGTCTGTATATATCTTGTACATACCTAGTTATTTACATATTTTCCTCTCCATTAGAACTGAATTCCTTCAGGATTGGAACTATTTTTTCCCTTTTCTTATATCCCCAGGGATTAGTAGTGCCTGGCACATAGTAGGTGCAAAATAAATGTCTGTTAACTGACAAATGGGGACAAGTGGAAGGAAATTAGTTCTGGATGTAAAGTACTCAGGATTTCTGATTGTTAAAGGAAATGAAACAGCTCCTATTATTGGATAGCAACTTCTGCTTAAAACTGGCAAATCTCAAAATAAGTATTAATGCAGCCCCTCCTCTTCTTACTGCCTTATGGAATAAACAAAAAACCAAACTCTGACCTCTTCTCTTTGCTTCTCTCCTAGCTAAGACTTCTCCCTTGATATCCAACAACGTGAGGTGGTGTGCAGTGAGCAAAGATGAAGAGTCCAAATGCTTTGAGTGGAGTGCAGTCAGTGGTTTAGCCATTAAATGTGTTGTGGCAGAAACCACAGAAGAGTGTATTGACAAGATTATGGTATGGAGCTGCCATGTTGGTATTGCAACACCATTCTTGGGTTCTTAAGGATAGAGGTGGATCTCAATCCTAATTCTGCTACTTACTTGGTGGGATGGTACAAGAGAGGGAGTACTGTGTTTAGAGTCAGAGGACTTGGCTTAGAATCCTGCCTCTGCCTCTCACCATTTGTGTGGACTTCAGCAAGTCACTTAATGTCCCTGGAACTCAATTTCCTCATCTATAAACTAAAGGGTTTAAATCTAATGACCTTTAAGCTCTAACTTGATGGTCACATGATCTTAAATTGACTATGTAGCTCTATGCTTCCCTATCACTCTGGGACCCTCAACAGGTATCTTGTGAGTCTATCTTCTCCAAAACACCAGTCCCAAGCAACTACCACTATGTTTACTTTTACCAGTCAGTCGCCATACTCCTTAATTCACAACAAAGGGGTTTGGGGGAGAGGAATAAGCTTTACTGAGTGCCTCCTATGTGCCAGGAACTCTGCTATTTTAGAAATATCTCATTTGATCTTCACAACAACCCTGCAAGGTAGGGCTATTATGATTCCCATTTTACAGTTGAGGAAACTGAGGCGACAGTGGTTAAGTGACTTGGTCAGGGTCACCCAACTTGGAAGTGGCTGAGGCCTCAATTAAATTGACTCCAGATCCAGCGCTCTACCCATTGTGCAACTTGTCTCAGACATTTAATTAAATTACAATGTAACAGCAATAACTATGTTCTTCCCGTAAACCTCGAGCTCACTTTCTCACAACTTAAAGCAGTTATTGTGAAGAATGGATCTGCATAGGAATGCTTTGTAAATGTGTGAATATGTGTAAAGTAGCATATGGACAGTAGTCACTACGATTATTATTTTTTACATCTGTATTCCATGTGGCTGATCCTCTGAAACTGTGGCAGAAAACTTCATCCTGGGCCTTCATTTGCCAACATAGATAGCCTCCTTGTACGCAGTGAAGTTGTCCTAGCAGAGAGATACAAGGAAGATGGGACAGGAAACAAGTCAGTTACTTTGCTAATGACCAAAGGATGTAATATTTGTAGTGCTTTGTATAGTAGCCAGAACATGGTATGCACTTAATAAATGCTTATTCCATCCATTCATCCTTCTATTTGCTTTGCCATTGTAGAAAGGGGAAGCTGATGCCATGAGCTTGGATGGAGGATTGATCTATATTGCTGGTAAATGTGGTCTGGAGGTTGTCCTGGCAGAGAATTACAGTAAGTTGAATGAGATCTTCCTTTACTAACTGACTCCATCTGGTTCATGGAAAAATGATATTCCACACATAGATTTTATTGGGCTGTTTAAGCAGGTTTGAAATGCAGGGATGTCAGGGATAACAGAATGGTCAAAAACCATGAGAAGCATAAGTAATCTGAAGGTCAGAAGTCACCAAAACATTTCTTTCATCGTACCGAGGAGCAGGTTTCAGCTCTTCTCTCTGCCCCTGCCCATTCTCCACGGAAAGAAGGGTCTAACAAGAAACAGAATGGCCACAAAGAGGAAAAGAGGTAGCAAAAAGAAAAAAAAAAGAGCCTGTGTTATCCACAAGCTGCATAATGAGAAAATAACTAAATGAACATTGGTTGAATTCAATCAGATTCTGTTTAACATTCACTTTATGCTAAACTGTGGAAATCAAAGGAGTATGATATTAAAGAGT
The DNA here is from genome assembly GCA_023548195.1 of Bettongia penicillata ogilbyi. Lineage (NCBI taxonomy): Eukaryota > Metazoa > Chordata > Mammalia > Diprotodontia > Potoroidae > Bettongia > Bettongia penicillata. Next base: position 2,832,303 of record JAJHZJ010000133.1, read on the forward strand.
TATTATTAAAGATGCCTGATACTCAACTCAGTAAATGCTAATGAAGGATGACATCTCTTTTATCCTTGCACTTTCAGAGACTAAGGACTCCAATCATGGGCGAGGGCCTCTTTGCTCTGTTAAACCACTGGAAGGTGAGTCTGTATTGGTAACACAGGTGGTGGAAGGACATTTCTAATCCTTGAGAGGAAATAAAAAGCTGTAAAGAAATCCAATTTGATGAATCTGTAGAAAGCCAAACTCACTTGTGAAAATGGACAAGGGTCATTAGGTGACCTTCTGTGGCTGTCAGTCTCTAGATATGGCATAGCACAGGTAAGAAACTATGCATTATTAAGGTAGGTTTAACTCGAGACATGAATAGTCTTTTAGGAACTGAATCTTGATCATCATGAAACCAACTAGCCCAGATGAAATAGCAATATTTCGCTGTAAAGACATATGAACTATTCTGAGTGTGGGTAGAAAGGGAAGAATATAGAATGCAAACTTCTTTAGGGTAGGAGCCATTTTCATTTTAGTTGTAGAGCTCCCTGCCTAGTACAGTGCCCCAAGAGTCTACTAGCACGTTTGTAGTTGCTTAGTCATTTCTCAGTCATGTTCAACTCTTTGTGTCCCTTTGGTTTTCTTGGCAGAGATACTGTAGTGGGTTGCCATTTCCTTCTCCAGTTCATTTTACAAATGAGGAAACTGAGGCCAGAGTTAAGTGATTTGCCCAAGGTCACACAACTAATACATTTATAAGACCAGATCTGAACTCAGGAAGATAAGTCTTCTTGACTCCAGCCCTGACACTCTATCCACTGTCCCACCGTGAATAGAGAGCCAGTTTTGGAGTCAGGACAACCACATACATGTTCAATGTCTGACACATAAGGACATCTCAGTGTCTAGGAAACTCTGAGACACAAAGTCACAGAAGAGCTGCTGCACATCTCTATTAGCAGGGGCTGTTTCCTCATTGAAAAGTTCCTTACAAAGATGACAGAACCAAAAAATAACTAAATAAATGAATGGTGTGTGTTGAAGGAAAGGATACAATTTTCCCTATGCTTATACCATTGCTAACAATAACAAAATCTGACTGTGTTGCAATACTTTACAGCATAAAAACCCTTTTACTTTAGTCATAGTTTTTTTTTTTTTAAACTTCTCTGAAACACCCAAAGCTATTCCTCGGAGGAGGCTCCTGAGGGGAGAAGTTTATTCTTCCCTCTGCCATCTTACGACACTCATTTATTAGAGCATCAAGTAAGGGATCTTTAAGAATCCCAGAATCTCAGTTAGAAGGGTTCTTGGAGTTCACCTTGTCCATACCCCTTTCCTAAATATGAATCACTTCTAGCTCTAGTCTCATTTCACAGATGAGGACATAGAGGCACAAAAAGGTCACATGATTTTCTTGAGGTCATATAATGAATTAACAGTAGAATCAGCATGATTCTTAGATCTCTTAGTTATCTGCATCATGCTAGCCCCATCAATGATCAATAGATCAATTTTTAAAAGTGTTTGGTAAGTAAATATTATGTTCTAGGTCCTAAAGCTACAAAGACAAAAATGAAACCATATTTGCCCTCAAGAGGCTTATATTCTACTGGGAGAGAAAAATGCACATAAATGAGCATATTAAAAATATATGGATCTGATCAGTGTTTTCATTGATATAGGGAAATTCCACATGAGGAAACTCCCCCTACCAATGTAAGCTGGAACCATCTATGCAACTTAGTCTTAGAGGGTTGCCCAGGGTACTCAAAAGTTAAGTAATTTGCTCAGGGTCATATATATAATTAGTATATGTCAAAGGTAGCATTTGAACCAGGTCTTCCTGACTCCTCAGCTAGTTCTCTATCTACTATACCACAGCTGCCTCTAGTAGAAAACAGATAAAAATAAATACAAGATAATTTGAGAGAAGGTACTGTCAGATGGGGGAATCAGAAAAGGCCTTATTTAGAAAGCTACGCATGAACTAAGCATTGAAGGAAACTGGGAACTCTAAGAAACAAAAATGAGGATAGAGAGCATGCCAGGCACCGACAGAAACATGGGAGGTGGAATGTCATATGTAAAGAATAGGAAGAAGCCATTTTGGCTGGACTGTACAGTGCGTAAAGGGAAATATTGCATAGTAAGTCTAGAAAAATAGGTTGGAATCAAGTTGTAAAGGTCCTCAAATTCAAAACTAACATTTATTAAGCACTTAATTGATTAAGCTAGGTGGCTCATTGGATAGAATACTGAACCTGGAGTCAGGAAGACCTGAGTTCAAATCTGACCTCAGACACTTACCAGCTGTGTAATCTTGAGCAAGTCACATAACCTCTGTTTGCCTCAGTTTCCTCATTTGTAAAATAAGGATAATATTAGCATCTACTTTGCAGGGTTGTTGTGAGAATCAAATGAGATAATTGTAAGGCACTTGACCCAGTGCCTGGTTCATAGCTGGTGCTATATAAATGTAATGCTATAGTTATAAGAGGCCTTAATATTAAAGATCACATTATTTTTAAAAATTAGAAAAGATCATATGTCTCTCTCAGCTATAGGTAAGAGATGTACTCTTAACTAAATGAGAGATAGAGGCAATTACAAAACTTGAAAGTGAAAAGAAAACACCTACTATGTTCCAAGCAATGAACTAAGCATTGTGTGTACAAAGAAAGGGAAAATACAATTGCTGCTCTAGAAAATATGCAAACAATTATGTACAAACAAGGTAGAGATGAATTGAAATAATTAACAGAGGGAAGACACTAGAACTGCAAGGGAATAGAGAAAGACATCCTGGAGAAAGTGGGATTTTAGCTGGTATTTGAAGGAAGGTAAAGAGAAGGCAGAGATGAGGAAGGAGAGCATTTTAGGTATGGGGACAGTTGATGAAAATGACCAGAGTCTGGAAATGGAGTATCTTGTTTGGCACTCTTGTTTGGAGTCACTGGATCTCAGAGTGTGTTGGGAGGTGGGGGAAGGATATAAGGTGTAAGAAGACTAGAAAGTAATGGAGGGAGGGGCAGGTTATGAAGGGCTTTGAACACCAAATGGAAGGCTTTTATATTTGATCCTGAAAATAATTACAGTTTATTGAGTAGGGGAAAGACATGGTCAGAGTATTTATCAGTTTGTATTTAACTTTAGAGGTATAAAGGTTCCTGAAGCTTATTAAGTAGTGGTGTGAGAAGACTTATGCTTTAGGAAAGTTACTTTGTCAACTGTATGGAAGATGGATCTGGGGCAGCTACGTAGTGCAGTGGATAGAGCAACTGCTCCTAGAGTCAGAAAGATCCAAGTTCAATTCTAGCCTCAGACACTTAGCAGCTGTGTGACCCTGGGAAAGTCACTTAACCCCAACTGCCTCCAAAAAAAATGGATCAAAGAAGGGGAGAGACTTGAATGGGAGACTACTGGGATATTCCAAGCAAGAAACAGGTAAATAGCACTAGAACGTTAGATCTGAAAGGGATGTTTGAGATCATCAAGCTCATTTTCTTTATTTTAGCAATTCTATAGCAACTCCAGACACCTCCAAAACTGTTTGAAAATTCTCAGGTGCTTCAGTGACACATATACTCATAGTGAGTGCCATCTGCTGCTAGAGTAAGTCTGCACACATCGTGGAGTTCAGTTGCAGCTCAGTAAAGATTCTGTTAGCAAAGGTCTAGAGCAGGAGAAAACTTAAGCATGTAGTAATTTAAGAAGAAAAATAGAGGATAATTTTTGTTTCATGTGTTTAAAAAAGTGAAAGCCACAAAATAAGATTTTGAAAGCCTAAATTGTGCAGCAATATATGTTTGTCCTTCATTCTCGAAGAGGACCAGGACATCAAGATGATGACCTGATTGAGTGTCGTTGATCAACTGTTGTTGATCAACTGTCATTGATAATATGGGGAGGAAAGGCATGCTAAAGGACAATCTGTTGATTATCTGAACAAGAGTCACCTACAACTTACTCAACAAGTAGCCATTTATTTCTTGGTGGAATTTCATGGAGGGGGAACTAACTACCTCTCAGGGTAGCCCATTCCATCTATATATGCTTCTAACTACAGGGAAGTGTTTCCTTACACTGAGCTTAAGAGCTGTGTGACCTTGGGCAGATAAGTTGAACTCTGTGATGCTAAATTCTTCATCTGAAAAGGGAGACAGCAAGATTGTAAAGGGAGGGAAGAGATGTGGGAGTTCAGAGAGACTTTCTTGCCTCCTCCCAGGGTAAAGGGAAGACTTGGGTGGGCAGAAGTCAGCTGCACCTGATGAAATGCCTAAATTAAATCCTCCTGTCCCTGCATTAACATAGGCTTTTCTATATGTCTCAAAAGGCTATTATGCGGTGGCAGTTGTCAGGAAGTCAGATGCTGATATCAAGTGGGGCTCACTGCAAGGCAAAAAGTCCTGTCACACAGCAATTAACCGAGAGGCTGGCTGGAACATTCCTATGGGTCTGATACACAATCAGACCAACTCCTGTGAATTTGGTAAGACAGTTATCTGAGACAAATAAGAATAGGGCTTTCCAGGGGTCAGAATAGGAGTGGGGTAGACTATACAAGCCTCAGTAAAATCATATTGCTCCCATGAATACAAGACATTTTTATATAGGTGAAATCAGGTTAAAATAAACACAAAGAGCCTCAGAAGAGGGAAAATAAATCGCCAAAGAACCTGGGTGATAGTAAGAGTTTGTAAGCTGCCTTTCTATATATAGGAGACTCAAGTCTTTATTTTTTTTCTAAAAATCATCAACTGATCATTATTTTCCTTTCCCTGAACTGGGAATCTTAATTGCCCATAGACTTTGTGAAGGTTCTTTATGAACCTCAAATTTATTTCAGATTCTGATATTATGACCATATACCTCTACCTCATTTAAGCAATTGTGAAGATTAAAACAGAAGTTGGTAACATCGTGGGAGGGGTAGGGGATGATCAGGCAAGTTCCAGATCAATTTGATGAGTTCTCCATTTAACCAGATGAGATTAACCTGTGGGGACAGCAGAAGGGGCATCCTCCCACAGAGCATATGTGGGCTCACTGATACTTTGTGGAGAGGATGCAGGTAACACAAAATGATTAGTTGATTCAGAGCATATTTCCCTTTTGAGGAGGGAAACCCCTTACTTTTTTTTCCTGTTATGTCTTTTAAATTTTTTCTCTTTTTTTCTCATTCCCTATTTTTTGAAATTTCTGCAGTCAGAAGGCAGGCCTGAGTTTTAGGAACTATACCATGTCTCTTCATTCCACAACAAACACACTACATCCCTCTAACCTAGAAGTTCTTAATATTTTTTTCTGTTTTTTCTTCATCAGTTTGATGAAGCCTATAGAGGGAACCTTTATCAGAATAATTTTTTAATGCATCAAATAAAAACATATATTATTACAAAGGAAACCAAAGTTTAATGAAAACAAATTCCCTTTCAAGTTCACAGATTTCCAAAGGGACCATGGACCCTAGGTTGAGTACCTAATCTAGAAGAGCCAATCCCCAATTCTTGAAATTTTGGGAACCATTAAATTTGAGAAGTCTTGAAATGGAGTTTACCTAGGAAACATCTCCCAAAGTTGATGCTGTGCAAAAAATCTTTTTTCTCTGGTTAGAAACTTAGAATCCAGGATAATGCTGCTTGGGTCATTTAATCTCAGACACAAGCAGGGGCAAGGGTAAGGGTAGAAAAAATGAGGAAAGATGGCCTGCAGAAAGGTTTGAACTGAAGTTTTAAGAAAGCCATGAAAGTTAGGAATTAGAGAGAGGAAGGGAAGCATTCCAGGTATGGGGGATAGCCAGTACAAAGGCAGAGTCTGAAGATGGATTCTTCAAATTGTCATTAAGTGCTTGGGGCCTTGGAGTAAAGAAACTGCACATGAAGAGTCTCTGGTCTATAATCTCAATCTATAATCTGGTATGTAATCTCAGAGTATGAGAGAGAGAGAGAGAGAGAGAGAGAGAGAGAGAGAGAGAGAGAGAGAGAGAGACAGAGAGAGAGAGAGAGAGAGAAAAGAAGAAGAAGAAGAAGAGGAGGAGGAGAAGGAGGGGAGAGGAGAGGAGAGGAGAGGAGAGGAGAGGAGAGGAGAGGAGAGGGGAGGAGAGGAGAGGAGAGGAGAGGAGAGGACAAGTTGGTCCTTAGCTTATTTTATAGAGCAGAACCAAGGACAGCTCCTTCCAAACCTTTCCATTCCTGAGTCTTGGGCAAACTGTCATCTAGAGATGCCTGTATCATCTCTGCTAGGCATCAGTGGGCATTCCTACACTCCATAGGGAATGGTCCCTCAGTTTCCTCTAAACCAAGGCTCATGCTCTATAATCTAATCAGGTAGCTTTGGGGTTAACTCATCAAAGTGGTCAAGGAATATTCTGATCACCCCTTTTATGTTTGTAAAGGGCAGTACTCCTGTACTGATGCTGGTAGAACAACTGTCTTTGCTCTGTGCAGATAAATACTTCAGTGAATCCTGTGCTCCTGGTGCTGATGTTAATTCTAGCCTCTGTGCCTTATGTGTTGGCAATCCAGAGACAGGGGGTTTGAACAAGTGTGCTGCCAACAACAAAGAGAAATATTTTGGCTACACAGGGGCTTTCAGGTAAGTGTGACAGAGAAAAATCAGTGTTCAGATGAAGAGTTATTTATTTTCCTTCCTTGAAGGCTGTTCATTTTACTACGTTAATAGACAGACAGCTATAAGTTCCTCCTAAGAAATGAGTGATAAAGAGTTGTCTGAAGAAAAGGGATGGGTTTCCTCCATTCTATATGATCTAGACTCAGCAGGATGGAATACTACTGGTTTCTAGCCCTCTGCTTAAGGCCTAGTATTGTGATTTCATTAGAATAGGGAACTCCTGGGTAAGGAAACTCCTTCTACCAATGCAGCTCAACAGCTTCTAGTGTTAAAGAGTTTTCTAGAAAAGATGTGTCAAACTTGATGCATGTAACTATATGCATTTAGAACCAGATTTAGATGTAATTGGGAAATGCTTAATAAAAAAACAATAAAACACTGATAACGTCAACTTGTGGTTTTTAAAGTCTATATGTACTAGCAAGGATCCATTTCCACCTAAATTTGAAACCATTGCTCTAGAGCACTGAGAATTCAAGTGACTTTGCCTAAGAGCATGCCACACTGCCAGTATGAGTCAGGAATCTTCTTGTAGCTGAAGCCAACTCCCTACCCACTATGTTACACTGCCTCTGCTAAATCAAATCCCATTCACATCACCATCACCACCAGCTTTTATCTCTTATCTTCTTGGCACATTTTCAATAATTAACTCACTTTTCTTAGCTCGTTTTTTCGAATGTCAGGAAATCTACGCTACAATATAGGAGAATCAGTATCAACCTCTTAATCTGACCTGTCCTTCGGAAGGTAGATGTAGCTTTTAATAGAAGCTTTTATCTTCCTTCCAAAAGGGAGGGGATTTTTTTTAATTATACGATCACAGATTTAAAGATAAAAGGAAAATTAGAAGGTATTTGTTCAACTCTTTTGTTTTACAGACGAGGAAACTGAGGTTAAGAAGGGGTAAATGACTTGCCCAAGGTCACACAATTAGCTATCAAATATTTGAAGTAAAATTTGAATCACGTCTTCCTAACTCCAAGTCCAAGGCTCTATTGACAATACTTATTGCCTCCCAATTGAAGCCCACTAACCCACAGAAAAAAATTCATTAAAGCTCACATATAAATAATAAGTAAACACATTCAGTGTTGTTTCTGAGAGAGAAGTATTAAACATTCTAGCCATCAGCCTTTAAAATTAGGAACAGAAAACGTTCATAGAAAATTATGTGCCTTTATTGCAATTAATAGAATAAATAATGAAAATAACTTCAGTTCAATGTGATGATCAGTTGAGAAACAGGGATGGGAAGAGAGATGGAAATTCATGGAGAAATAGACAGAGATATTGAGACAAAGAAAATATAGAATAGAGAGAACAAGAGAAAAAACAAAAATTAAGCACTCAGATATAGCCACACACAAGCAAACAATATTTCGTGGAATAACATTTCATTTTTGGCTTTTAGAATACTCTTTCTTAACCCAAAGAATCGGAAGCTATCAAAACAGAACCAACACGAAAACCTTTACAAAGAATATAATTTTATTTGACTAATCAGTATCTCCCACTATTTTGGGGTCATGTTTTTGAGTTCTGGCTCCCACACTGCATATGTATGAAGATGTCACTGAATAAATATTTCAAATGGACAGAATGGCAGAAAACAGTTCCTAATGTAATTTGAAATTGTCAGAAGAAGAAAAATTAAAACTCTGTATTGGGATCGTTTTTAAGTAAATCAAGAATGTAATAATAGAAGCAGGAATGTTGTCATTTCATCCCTCATAGGAACAGAAATCTTGATGGAAATCTCTAAGAATTAAGTTATCTTTTTCTCTCAAACTCTATCACATTGAATAAACCAACCAAACAATATGCCTTTAGCCTCCCAGTTAACCTCAGTGATATTAAGTAATGTAAACAGAATTTAAGAGGAAGAGAAAGTTGGATTGCATTTGGGAAATTGTGCAGAATTTTTTATAATCCCTGCCCCCCCCAAAAAAAAAACCTTCTTGAAACAAAATCCCACATTTTTATGGTATTAGAGCTCTCCAGGGCACGCTCTGTGACTTTGAGTCATGGAATTCTATCATGTCCAAGGGATCCAAATTGTAGATCATTCAAAGGACAATGGAGAAAAAATAAAATAAGCTAGAGTGTATTATGAATGATGAATGGTATACAAGAAGAGGTACAAAAGATACCATCCAGGAGATATGTGGATGGAAAAGGAGGTGGACCAGTCAAATACAAGGGTGAAGGATAATGGGTGACCTGATGATATCGATTCTTCATGTAATGTTAAGAAAGCAAGAGGAAGCTCTTCACACCAGAGTCCCTGGTGAAGAATTTATAGAAGGACCATGGACAAGCGTTGCATAGGATAAAAAAAAAGCTTATTCTTAAGTTTCTCTCTACAGTTTGAACGGAGCACTCAAAGTGAATGAAATTAATCACACATACGCTGAAGTATTGAAGTATATTATTAGTAACACATTTTGAATATTTCTTAAGATTTCAATATAAAAAAACAAATAGGAGCCCCAAGGTTTTATTTAAGTAAAAGTTTCTAACAGAGCAAAAATTTTAGAAATAGTTTCTTAACCCAAAAAATTTAATGAAAACTTTTCCTTTATTATTTTTATTTTTGATGACAGTCTTGGACTGTAAGTTATTATTATTGCTGGGAAGATGAAAAGCACTACATATGTAAAGTGGTTCCCTTAAATGAAAGATATAGGACACTAAAATGAATTGCCTTCAGGGAAAGAAAATAAATAACACTTCATTCTAACACTGATTTTCTCTTTCTTTTACTTGATCTTCTCCTCTCCTCTCTTCCTCTCACTTCCCTTCTCCTCCCATCTCTTTTCTGCCTTCTCTCCCTTCTCCTTCCATCCCTTTTCTGCCTTCTCTTCTTTTTCTGTAGGTGTCTGGCTGAGAATAAAGGGGATGTTGCCTTTGTGAAACACAGCACTGTCCTGGAGAATACAGATGGTATGTCATTGACCATGCTTTTATCTGGCCCCTAGAATCATATTATCCAGGGTATACTCACCTCTGTGGAAGGCAATTAAGCATGAGGAAGTTTCATGAGCTCTTCATCTCTATGCCTCCAGGCACCAACATTTTTCCCTGCAGGGGCCAATATTAGGTCTTTCATATGTATAAGCAAGATGAAAAGTACAAAAGGTGATGTATTTTTATTACTACCCAGATAAAGGTTTAGATGACATGGTCAACAAATTTATAGATCTGATATCCGGAGTATCTTGCAAGATTCTGGGCACCATAATTTAAGAAGAATATTGATAAACACCTGGAGAACATCCTAGAGATCAACCAAGATAGTCAAACCAAATCAAGTCTAGCCAACAAATATTTATTAAGTGTCTAATATGTGATAGATAACGTGTTAAGCATTGGGATACATAGAAAGACACAAAAAACCCAAACCTCAAAGTCACAGTCCATGATCTCAAGGAGCTCATGGTATAATGAGGGAAACACCATGCAAACAACTATGTACAAATAAGATATAAACAAAATAAATTGGAGGTAGTTGCCAAGAGCCTTGAGTCATTTCCTATAAGGTTTGGTTCAAGATGGTTATGTTCAACCTAGGGAAAAGGAGACTCAGAGAAAACATAACTGTCTTCAAGAACTTTTAGGGTTCTCATGTTGAATAGCAAATGGATGGACTTATTCTGCTTGACCCCAAACTGGGAACAATGGGTAGAAATTGCAAATAAGTCAATTTAGTTTGATATCAGGAAGAAATTCCTAATAATTAGAGCCATCCAAAAGTGAAATGTTCTACTTTCAGAGATGGTGGATTCTCTCTCAACTTGGAGGCCTTCTAGGAGAAACTCCATGTGTCAGGCATGTGATAGGAGGAATCTTTCTGAGATATGTGTTAAACTATGGATTGGTCTACCAACTCTCAAAGTTTGTGATCCCATGAGTCTTTACATAAAACTTCTACAGTTCTATTCAACAAGCATTTATTAAATACCTCCTGTATACAGAGCACTTTCCCAGGTATTAAGGATTACAGTGTGATATAGTGAAAAGGGGACTGGAGACAAAGGATTTGAGTTCAAATCTTGGCTCTGCTACTTTCTCATACACTTATCCTCTATACTTATATTATTAAGCAAATGACTTAATTTCTCACTTATAAAATGAATGGGTTGGACTAGATCATCTTTAAGACCACTTCCAGTTTAAATACTATAATTCTAAGACATGTAAAGTTTGGATAAGAAATTGTCCCTACTCTCATGGAGCTTGTACTCTAGAAGAGTGTTAAGACATATATGAACTAGACATGGTAGTGCATCCCTGTAATCTTAGCTACCAGGGAGGTTGAAAATGGTGGATATCTTGGACTTGAGAGTTCTTAACTGAAGTAGGCTATGTAGATTAGGTGTTACTGCTAGGTTTGACATCCATATGGTAAGTCCCTGGGAGTGAGAGTCACAATGTTGTCTAAGAAAGGACAAGCTAGCTCAGGTAAGAAACATGGTGGATCAAATATCTGTGCTGATTATAAATGGGATTGGGCCCATGAGTAGCCCATACACTTCCAGTCTAGAAAAGATAGGGAGATGCTGTCTTAAAGACAGACAGAGAGATAGCAGACAGACAGACAGATAAATAGATGGAAACAAACATTTATTGCCTTCTATGTGCCAGACTCTCAGATAAGTGCCTTAAAAATATCTCATTTAATTCTTACAACCCTGTGAAGTAGCTTACCTATTATTCCCCATTTTACAGATGAGGAAACTCAAGCAAGAAGAGGTTAAGTGACTTGCCTAGGGTTATACAGCTAGTAAATATATGAGGCTAAGTTTGACCTCAGGTCTTCCTGTCTCCAGGCTCAAGGCTTTATCTACTCTGCCACCTAGTCATTTCTAGAGACATATATGCAAATGATTGTGAAAGGGAGAATTAATACAGTCATTAGCATTGATGCACTCTCCATTTACTCACATAAAATGATATGGTCATAGAGTTAGAGTTTAAGTAGACCTTCAAGGGCACTGATTCTGGCCTCTTCATTTTAAAGAGGAGGAAACTGAGGTCCAGTGGATTGCCTAGAATCACACAGTTAGTAAGCATCTAAAACAGGATTTGAATTCAGGTCTTCAGGACTCAAGCCACTATACCACCTTGCCTTTCAAACACAAAATCTCAGCATTGGAAGGGACTAAGAGACCATCCAATCCAACCCATATCTGAACACGCATCCTTTATACAACACTCAACAAAGAATCATGCAGCAACTACTGGCAGACCCCCAGCAATAAAGAATTCTCTATCTTTTGAGGCAGTACATTCTAATCTAATTATTTTTGTTAATTTATTTTAATTTTCAATATTCATTTCTATAAGTTTTAAATTTTTTCCTCCTCCCTCCCCAAGACAACATGCAATCTGATATAGGCTCTACATATACATTCCTACCAAACTACTCTTCTAATTATTAGGAAGCTTTTTCTGATATAAAGCCTAAATTGACCTCCCTGCAATTTCTAACCATTATTCCTAGTGCTGACCTTGAAGGTCAAGCAGAACAATTCCACACAATTCCTCTTCCACATGTGATCCCTGAAAGGACTTGAAGAAAGACATCACTCCCACCAAGTTCTCTCTTCTACTGAACATTATGGCTTTACTTTCTTCTTTCCATGGCCCAGTGAGTTCATGGCCTACGGACACAATTCAAACCATGTCTAATGTCCCCTTATTACTGAAGGAACTAGGAATATCTGTGGTTAAGCCAGGCCATACATACATCCTAACTCAGAGGAGCAGAGGAGTTTCAGGTGGTAACATTTGTATGGGGGTGGTTAGGGGTGGGAGAGGAAAGAAGGGGAAGAGTTGTAGCATATTAGAAGGAAGAAGGAAAAGAAATGGGTGGATAATAGGGAGAACAGTGAACAGCTGCAATTCTGTTCATAGTTCCCAGTGATCTAGATAAGCTGTAAGTTACTGAAAAGCTACCTTGACTGTGACAAACTCCACTGAGACCATGAACCTCATATAGGGGTTGAAGAAGTGGGGGGATGGATGACTTACTGGTGATGACTTGTCTAATGAGAGAGTAGGAGCAGATCACTTCTGAGGTTGTTTCCTTCTAGCTCTCAGTCTATGACCTACACATGGCACAAATGTATGATTTTTATGACCCAGCAGGTCCTATGCATGGATACTATCCCTTGTGCCATTCCTGTAGAATCCCCACTCAATAGAGAAAAAGAAGAGATTTTTGCTAATTATGAACTCCATTCTCTCTACAGGTCAGAACCAAGAGAGCTGGGCCCAAAATTTAAAGAGTGAAGACTTTGAACTACTGTGCTTGGATGGCAAACGGAGGCCTGTGACAGAGGCTAAAGACTGTCACCTGGCTCAGGTCCCCAATCATGCTGTGGTCTCACGGCCAGACAAGGTGGCCTTTGTTCGCCATGTGCTACTCAACCAGCAGGTGTGTGGAACTAGGGCATCAGTAGTAGCAACACTATTTATATAGTACTTTTGAGTTTGCAAAATGCTTTACAAGTATTATCTCATGTTATCCTCAAAACGACTCTGGAAGGTAGGTTCTATTATTGTTCTCATTTATTTCCATTTTATTTTTACTGATTATTTTATTTTATTATTCCCATTTTGTAGAGGAGGAAACTGAGGCAGAGATTTATGTGGAAATCTATATATAAGTATATAACTAGCTTCCTATATATAGCTCACATTTATATAGTGCTTTAATGTATACAGTGCACTTTAGAAATATTATCTAACTTTATCTTTACCATAACCCTGGGAGATAGGGGCTATTATAATCCTCACTTTACAGATTAGGAAACTGAGGCAAATAGAGGATAAGTGGCTTGCCCAGGGTCATACAGGTAAAGTTTCTGAGGCCACATTTGAATTCAGGTCTTCCTAACTCCAGGTCCAGGGCTCTATCCACTGCACCACCTAGCGGCTTAAATTCAGGTTCAATTAAATTCAACAAATATTTACCAGGTATCTTCTCTATGGTAGGCATAGTACTCATTCCTAAGGATAAAAAGATTTTAGCACTTACTTTCATTCTATTAGGTGGAAGGGATACAACATGTGCACAAATGAGTGAAAGGTACTTTGTGGAGGGAGAGAGTATTAACCAGAGTTTGGGGAAGACTTCATGGAAGAGATGACACCAGGAGTGAGCCCTGAAGGAGCAAAAAGAGTTAAAAAGGCAAAATGAAGATGGGCATACCTTCTAAACATAGGGGACAGCTTCAGTGACTACACTGAGGAGGATGATGAAATGTTAAGTTTGGGGAACAGGAATCTGGTTTGGATGAAATGAAGAGTATGTAAAGGGGAAAATAATGAAACAAGACTAGAAAGGTATATTGATTGGAACGAGGTTGCAGAGGGCTTTAATGCCAGACTAAGATGTTTGTACTTTATTGTTGGGACAATAGGGAATCACTAAAGGTCGTTGAGAAACATGACACGGCCAGCTTCCAGCTTAGGAAAACCATGTTGGCAGCTGTGAAGACGATGGATTGGAGAGGGGAGAAGCTTGAAACAAGGAGGTTATTACGATAGTTCAGGTGAGAGGTAGGTGATGAGGGCTAGAAATAGGATGGAAGCTATATTAGTAGAGACAAGGGGGCAAATTTGAGAGATGTTGAAAAAGTACAATGTAGAGAGCTTAGCAACTGATCAGATATGGGATGGAGGAACAATGAGTGAGAAGAAAGAATCTGGCATAATGGATAGAGCATGGGCCCTGGAGTCAGGGGGACCTGAGTTCAAACCTGGTCTCAGACACCTAGGCAAGTCATTTAATCCCAATTGCCTCCAAAAAAAAAAAAAAAAAGTTAAAGACATGGGCAAGTTGGAGTATAGTAGTACCTTTTACAAGAACAGGATACTTTGGAGGATGGCTAGGTTTATGGGGGAAAATGATCACCATCAGACAATTGCTGATGAAAATCTGGAGTTTACAAGTAAGAAGATATAGATTTAGAGGCCACCTGCAAAGAAATAAGCTCATTGGGCAGATGAGATAACCAAGTGAGATGGATCGTTTCCAAAAAAGGTGATAGAAAAGCAAGAGACAGATATAGCAAAGATGAGAGATCAGTATCACAGAAAGCATGGAAGGGGAGAGTAATTAGGAGAAGGGCATCCTCAATGATGTCAAGTGCCTCAGAGAAATCAAGCAGGATGAGAAATAGTAATTGCGTAAAAGTAAGAGATTACCAGTAGGCAGACAAGGGTGTGGTTACAAGGAGCTGAGAAATCCCTGGGTTGTAAGAAAGGAAATTCAGTGAATACATACTCTTCTAGGTATTTAGCAATTAAAAAAAGAAGAGATATACAATGGTAGCTTGAGAAGCTGGCAAGGTTGAATGAAGGTTTTCTGTTTCTTTTTAAGAGTGGGAAAACCTGAGAGTGTAGGTGGCAGAGAAAGAGCTTCTATGGAAGGAGAGATGGGACACAATAAAAAGACAGTAGGAATGGTCAAAGGGACAAACTCTTTTAGAAAACAGAAAGAACACAAGAGGAAGAGTTTAATTTCTCCCGTGAAAAAGGCCACCTTTTCCTCAGAGATTGAAGCAAAAGGGGAAAGAATCAGTGAAAATGTGGAAGGATTGCGAGGTACAGAATAAGGGAAAGGAGGAAATTTAAGATCTTTAACCTTAATTTGTTCAGAATGAGGCAAGGACTTCTGTGAAGAGACTGGGGTTGAGGGAATCATTGGAAGTCTGAGATAAGAGCTGAGGGCTTGGAATATCCCCTGAAGGGAGGATGTTAAGAGGGGAAGAAGAAAAGGATTGCTGCATAGTAATGAGAACCAGCAAGGTGGTACAGTGAATAGAACACCAGGCCTAGAGTCAGAAAGACCCAAGTTCAGATCTGGCCTCACACACACCCTGAGCAGCTCACTTAACTGTGTATGCCACAATTTCCTCATCTATAATAGCAAACCACTCCAGTATCTCTGCCAAGAAAACCCCAAAGGGGGTCACGAAGAGCTATACAAGACTTAAATCACT
This sequence comes from Bettongia penicillata ogilbyi, assembly GCA_023548195.1. Taxonomy (NCBI): domain Eukaryota; kingdom Metazoa; phylum Chordata; class Mammalia; order Diprotodontia; family Potoroidae; genus Bettongia; species Bettongia penicillata. The sequence continues at coordinate 2,847,935 of JAJHZJ010000133.1, forward strand.
GAGCAACTATAACAAAAATGAGAATTCATGTAATGCCAGATAACATCAGTTTGTAGTTGGCCCAGTTGGCAAAGGTAGCAAAGGCAGATAGTAGGAGTCACTCAAAACTGAGGATTGGTAGAACAAGAACGATGAATGAACTTGAAAGAAGGGAATCAGTGGTAGAAGGCAGTGTACAGTTGAAATAATTAGCTAGAGCCAAAACTATGAAGAGAGGAAAGTGAGACGAGAGGAGAAGGGATGGAATGAGAGAACAAGGAGGGTTGGAAAGAATAGAAGATGTAGCTTGAAGCCAAAGGATATGTTTACGAAGAGTGAAACAGAGAAAGAAAAGGAAAGAGAATCAGCCAACAAGCATTTATTAAGTGCCTAATGTGTGCCAGGCTTGTTTGTGTTTGTTCTTCATTCTCAACGAGGACCATGACATCAGGATGATGACATGACTTGCAGTTGACTTTGATTTGAATGACGGAAGGCTGTGCAAGGTCACCAACCTCACTTTCTTCTGAGTCGTCTGGGTCCAGTGGCCTGATATTCATCAGGATGACTAGAGATGGCCCAGGATGCAATGGGAGACCCTGGCCCTTTCAGGTTTAGGTCTTATCATGATCTTACTTTGAGTGAGGTACACCCATTCAATGAATAGGCTTCTTTAAGTTACTCAAGGGATAGCCCTTTTAATAAAAAAAAAAAAAATGAAATTGGGAGGGGAAGACCCTCAGGATTCCTGGGTGAAAGAAAAACAATTACTATTTAGTTATTACATCTGCTCTGTGCTAGGTAGGTGGAGACTTGTCATCCACGTATAAAGCTTGATCTTTGAGGAAGAAATGCAGCCAGTAAACCCAGAGGGAAAAAAAAGGTAGTTTTTGGTCATGGAATTTACCTTCTCTTGGGCAGAACACCAGAGGAGAGGGGGAGGGGATGGGAGGGAGGAAAGGAACTGCTACTCATTTAGGGTTTGTGTTTGTCCTTCATTCTTGAAGAGGATCATGACATCAAGATGATGACATGGCTTGTAGTTGACTTTGAGTGAAGGAGGGCTGTGCAAGGTCATCACCTCACCTTCTTCTCCTGAGCCATCTGGGTTCAGTGACCAGGCATTGGAGATACAAAAACAAAAATAAAAGAGTTCCTGACCTCAAGGAGCTTATGTTTCATCAGAGGAAGCAACACATATAAACATTTTCAGTTGTTTACAGTCATGTCCAACTCTTGGTGACCCCATTTGGGGTTTTCTTGTCAAAGATACTGGAGTGTTTTGCCATTTCCTTCTCCAGTTCACTTTACAGATGAGAAAACTGAGGCAAACAGGGTTAACTGCCTTGCCCTGGGTCACACAGCTAGCAAATATCTGAGGCCAGATTTGAACTCAGGAAGATGAATCTTCCTGACTCCAGGTCCTGTGCTCTATCTGCTGTACCACCTAGCTGCCTATATAAACATAAGCATATATAAAATAAATACTAAGTAAATACTAAGTAAGCATTAGCAGTGGAAGAGATCATAAAATGTATCATTTAGAAAGTGAAGTCTGAGTTGATCTTTGACAGAAACTACACAGAAGGGATGAGGGCAGCTTGTGCAAAAGCAAAGAGAAGAAAGAGAAAGTGCTGTGTATAAGGAACATTGAAAAGGCCCTTTGGGCTGATTTGTAGAGAATATAAAAAGAAGGATATTTAACAAGGCTGGAAAGATAGGATTGGAGCTGGGTTGTAATGGACTTTAAATGTGGAACAGCATGTATTTGATCCTAGAGATAGTAGGGAAACATTGCTGTTTAATGAGCAGGAGAGTGATGTGGTCAGATTTGGGCTTTAGGAATATAATTTTGAAAGTCATATGAACTAGATACTATGATTACAAAGAGGAATTTCAGAATGCAAGATCATGGAAGAGGTATAACTTGGAGTAATTGTGAGGTCTAAGATATGGTCATTCCTATCAGTGACTGAGGTAGAGTGAATACATAGGCCAGCAGAAGGTGCATTATGACCTGGAAGGCCTGGGTATTCCAGGAGACAAACATGAATACTGAAGTTGCTTTGTATGAATGCACAGGCTGGGGCAGAGAGGAAGACTGAAGGTTCTAAATTCCTTGGGAAAGGAGAGAGACAGTGGCTTGAAAACAAGGATCTAGACAGGATGATATAGATGAATGGATTCAACCTCAAAGGAAGAGATGTTACTGAATGAGAGAATGATGGTAGCAGAGAAAGGGTCTAGAAGAAGCGATAATTAACAAGGAATGGGCCACTTCCTTTGGCCCAGCTCAGAGAGTGGTATAGCATAAGAAGCAACTGACTCAGGAGAGAGAAACTAAAGATGGTATGTCATTGGGGGAAAGTCAGGTTGCTATGAGTGGAGGAGATCTAGTATGAAGGAGGGTTTATTAGTGACTGAGCAAGGTTCCAAAGGAGATAATGATAGGAAAAGAAATGGAAGGACTAGGGAGAAGTAGAGCTAAACTGGATGAGAATATTGGGAGAGTAAGAAGATGAAGATGAGGAAAGGATTTTCCCTTTTGCAAAGGGTGACTAAATAAGAGATAAAATAGCTAAAAGTAATGCTAATTAGCAAGATAATGTGACCATTAATCCCAAGAGAACATATTTATTAAGCCTCAGCTGGGTGCTATACTATTACCATCTTTATGCTGGTGCTTTCTGGTTCTCCTCCTGCCTTTCTGGTCACTCTTTCTTAGTTTCTTTTGTTGGATCTTTATCCATATCATGACCTCTACCCATAGGTGTCTCTCAGGGTTCTGTCTTGGGTCCCCTTGTCTTCTCTTTCTATATTATTTCATTTGGTGATCTCATCAGCTCCTATGGATTTAATTAATTACCGACTTTATGCTGATGACTCTGTCAACTGAACAAGAACCGGCCTTTAACCTGGAGGTGGCTAAAGCCAAAACAGAGCAAGCTAGAGGCAGGAGAGTCAGGACACAAACAGAAGTTTAATTAATTTCAGAGTGATGGAGATGACATTTGCAAATGGAAGCTTACCTCCTAAGAAGGAGGGTTTAAAGCTGCTAAGGTTGGGGCCACTTGTATACATGAAAGGAGGTAGCCCACAAGATAATAATTCTTAGATTTTGGGATAGTTCTCAGGGTTGGCATTTCTTGGGACAATACAGGTGTTCTTGGATCCCATGGGAACAGTAATTGTTTCACATCTTGGGGGTCATGACCACCCTGAGGGACACAGAACCAAGAGTTCTGTGATGGGAACACGAGTGCAATACTTGTCAGTGACAAGGAACAGAGATTGTGAATACGTGATAGATGGCCCTGGGAAATAAGGGGAGCTAAATTCTTCAGTGAACATCTGGTGCTGGTTCAATCAATACATTTTGCAAAGGGTGAGAGTGTTCCAGGGCACAAAAGATTATTGTTATGCCAAACTCAGGGCCCAGCCTGGTTGCTGGGTTTTAGCTCTAGAAAACAATGTATCTTCAAAATAATTTGACATTTCTCCCTTTTGGTCAAAGTGAGGGGGTCCGAAAGAATCTCAGTCCTTATGGTCAATAAAGGAAAGTCAGGCATATACCATGAGATATTGTTCAGGGGTTAGTTCCTGGAGGGGACCTATCGAGAAAATGTGTCCCAGGTAATTTTTTGAAAAGAAACGGGGCCAAGAATATCGGAGTGAGAAAATGCCAACACATGCTTGAATCAGGGCTTCGGCGGTTTGATACATAACAAAAGGCAAGAGGAAAAAGAACTAGGACAGTAGCTTCAGCTTCTTATCTGGAATCTTGGAACACCTGTCTCATCTGGATGTCAACTATTTTCACTCAGGATCAGGAGCTTTCATCCGATGATCCAGGTTTAAACAATGTAATAAAATTTTTCTAACAATTTCCATAATTGCATAATTACATTAAGTCAGGTACAGATCAAATTACTTAGAGGGCTTACAATGGACTAATTCTGAGAAGGGAGATTTACTTGTCACAAAAGTAACCAAGAAAATGAAATATTAACATCAAGTCCCATTTAACAGAGAAGCACAAGCTAACCGAACACTCAGCCTGTAAGGGTGCCAACATTTGCTCTCTCTATCCTTATCACTTGTAAATTTGTGTGGTTCTAGTGCTTTTTCTTGGGAACTTTTCCAGAAAGGACACAGCACAATGGGGAAATAGTGTCAGGAGAATCCTACCTAGACCATGTCCCAGATTGTCCCCACAACCTCTCCCAGGCAGAAACATCCACCTCAGAGTTCAGTTCAAATGCCACTTTCTACACCAAGACCTTCCTATTCCCTCATTATCAGTTCTCTTCTTGCATTGTGTTTCTTTAATTAATTAATTATTTTGTGCATTCACTGTTTCCAGCAAGTATAAAAGCTCCTTGAGGGCAGACATTTTTACTTTTGTCTTTGTATCCCTGTGCCAAGCATTCATTCATTCAATAAATATTTTTCAAACTGAACTCTGAAAGTAGAATATTACAGGCATAGGGGGACAATTTGTACAAAAGCACAGAGATGGAAGATACAATATCAAGTATGTCCAACAACAAATAAGCCTCTTTGATTGGGAGGGATCCAAGAATTGGAAGGGGAGGGGTCCAAAATGGAAAACTGTCCTAGAAATATAGATTGGAAGCAGATTGTGAAGGACTTTTGGTGCCAAAAAGAACATTGCATCATATCCTAGGGGCAATAGGGAGCCACTGAAGCTTCTAGAACAGAGGAGTGACATGGTCTGATTTGTGCTTTAGGAACGTCAATTTGGCAGCTGAGTAGAGAATATAGACTAGAGGGAGGCAAATTAAAAGGCAGTTTCAGTTGTCCAGATGAAAGTAGGTATGGGCCTGAATTAGTGTGGTAGTCATGTGAATGGAGAGGAGAAAAATGGAAGACATGTAATGAACGTAAACACTACAAGTTTTGGCAAATGGTTGGATTAAGGGAAAAGGAGGAAAATGAGCAGTCTGACTATGAAAGGAAGAAGAGGGTTGTCTATTGAGGAAATGGCAGAGTCAAAGGAAGGTTGTTAAAGGACCCAGGAGACTTTAGCATGTTTGTAGATAGCAGAGAATAAGCCAATGGATAAGGAGAGGTCAAAAATGAGAGAGAATCAGGCACTAAGCATCCAGGGCAGATGGGAGGGGATGAATTCAAGAGCGCCAGTGGAAGATTTGGCTTTGTTAAGTGGAAAAGGTCTGCATCATCCTTCCCCTTCCTTCACCAACACACTCATGATTCTGCCAAGATTCAGGGACAGCAGGAGTGATAAAGGTGATGAAAGGTTGAGGAATGGTTATTCTTTTCAGATACTAGTGGAAAGCAGTATATTGTGCCACAAATGGAATAGGTAGACCCTTCAAAAATGGAATCCAAGAGAAGGTCTCCAATTTCAGTCTCTGAGAGGTCTAGGGGGCCTGGAACCCTCATGCTGCTGGGCTGCAGGTTGATACAGAGGAATGAGTTCCAGGGAAGGATGTTTATGTCAGCAGTTCTTCCTTTTTCTTCAGCAGTAGCCCCTATTCTAAAAAAATTTATACACACATATTATATATATATATACACACACACACATATAGCATGTATATGATATATGTGAGTATATTGTCATTACATCATCTTTATTTCCTACTATATCCCTCTCCCTCTCTTGCCCAGCAAGCTATCCCACGTAACAAAGAACAAAAAAGCAAGAAAAATAGTTTACCCGGAATCTGACAGTATTTATTATATAGCACATCAATAGTGCCCCACACCTCAGCAAAGAAAAGAGGGAGACATTCCTTCATTTCCTAGTTTTTCTAGGACCAATCTTCTTACAGCCACCACTTTCTAAATGAATGAGACTGGGATCAGTTAACAGGTTATAATCCCAGTCATATAGACTTCTCCTTACTTAAACATGAAAGCAAAGACTATAGTGGTAAGTTAATACTACTTCAATGCCATAGGTCTCTAAGTACAGAAAGAGAAATAAGCAAGTTTCCTGATTAAAAAACAGAGGTGGAACTGAATGGGCTCCCTCTAACCATTAGGTCCCTCCCCAATAAAAATGAGGTCAATGGGACTATCTCTTTGGTAGAAACTGTGATGAATTTCTGATCTGCCTTTTAATCAAATAGTTAATTTGGCAGACAGCATTTTGCAGCACGGAAAAAGTTATGACCCCTGCATTCAGAGATCTTTCATTCTTTAAATTATTACTTTATTAGATTTCTTCTTTAAACTACTACTACTACTACTACTACTACTACTACTACTACTACTACTACAAATAAGAATTTGAGAGAAGTGATTATTTCTCTTATATTAATAACCAATTATTGAATTAGGCTAAGGCTTTTCCCCTTTCTACTTCCTTATTCAGATATCAGCCCTTTGGTATGTTATTCAAACAGTTATCTGAAGAACATTGTTGATAATGAGATTCACTTAACTTTTCCTCAAACTAGTTCAAACCCCACCCAACTGGGGAATCCCACTGTGTTCTACTCAGGTTTGGGTAGATCTTTTTTCTAGATTACTCCCCCTCACCTCACTCCCCCACACACATACACAGGCTGGGGTGGTCTGGGGAGAGATAATTAAGAGCAACATAATCATAGATCTCCTAGATTAAGTTCACTTCTCATTATATAATATGATTAATTACTCAGAAATTGTGTCAAACTTCTTTTATGTCACAAATCCAAGGTCAGCTTTTATAGTCAGAGTATTAAATGCATCAATCTGCCTAATAATCAATTATTAATTGAGTTTTTATTAAATATCTACTATAAGGTGCTATGCTATGCACTGAGCATACAAATATGAAAAATAAAACAAGTCTTAACCTTTAGGAGGTTACATTTTACTGGAGGGAATACAAACAAAAATATATAAAGTACAACTATAGAGCTAATAAATACAAATAGATACAAAGTCGTTAAAAACAAGGTAGTTTGGATGGGTACACACCAGCTACCGAGGGTTAGGAAAGGCATCATGCAGAAGAACGTACTAAGTTACAACATAAAAGAGAAGGATTCCATGTGGCAGAAGTAAGGAGGGAGTATATTCCAGGCATGTGGGATAGTTTTCATGAGATGATTTGAGGATCATTCTAAAAAGCCTCTCTGCACTAAACAAATCTTCCCCATGAGAATGCCCCAATCCTATTCTACCATTCAGTCCCTTTGGAAGAAAAGTATTTTGTCTCTAGGAGGGCCCTGTTAAATTGACTCTAGGTGGGGTAACAATGTAGATTGGCTGTCAGAGAAAGGATGGAGACATAGAACAGGTAAACTCAAATGGAGAGATGTTGTTACTAAGATTAGAAAAATTTAAGGCTAGGTGAAGAGCTGTTTAGTAAGAGTTATAAATAAATTAATTATAAACCACATGAGAACCCAGCACACCTGGGAGTGGGGAAGGAAGCAACCAGGTACGGGTGATGAGGACAGAAAACTATGATGAGATAAAGGGAGGCACCAAAGATAAACTTCACTGAGTCAGAAATTTCCCCTAAGGCTAATCCCATGGGTGCTCACCTATATGTTTGCCCATTTGATACAGGACCTCTTTGGGACCAATGGGACAGAATGGCAGATGTTTCAGATGTTTCAATCGAGAAACAAAGACCTCCTGTTTACAGACAACACTGAATGCTTGTCGGATGTTCCAGACAAAAGAACCTATGAGAAATATTTGGGACCAGAGCATATCAAGGTCATTGAGTCTCTGAGAAAATGTTCAGATGATTCAAGTAAGTAGAATGAAATCTCAAAGGGGAAATCAGGAATGTACAAACAAATGAATCTTGAAGCAACACAGAAGTTATTAAGTAAAATAAATGTGGTTTGAGAATTTAGTTGAGCCCAATAGTGTATAGGAGTGGTAGAGACAAACAGGTGGAAATTTACTTAAATATGTACTTGGGGAATAGCTGATCATCATCAATCAGGGATTGCCTGGCCCTCCTCAAGTCCTCTGCTTATTCTTGAGTTTACTACTGACCCCTTGCTTCTGAGTCCACCCAGGTTATCCTTTAGTTGGATTTGTACTGGAAGAACTGCTATAGAGGAAAAGGAGAGGAGAGGGAAGTGGGTTACAATTCCCCAGCTCTAAAGATGGGTCTCTTTTATTCATTCCCCACTCCTGTTGCAAATTCCTATATCCACATCGCTGGTCTTGGCAGCTCATTCCCACACATTTATTTGCTCATACCCCAATGCAGATGATTCATCCTGCTCTTCACCCAAGACCTCCAAATTTCCAGCTCCTATAAGAAAATGAAAGCCTGAAATACAGATTTCAGAGTTTTTCCTCTGAAATGTAAATAACTTAATTTAGAACATTATGTAAAGATCCTCATTATTGCTTCTGTAAGATTCTTTCCCTGGTAAAGAAGTGAAAAAAAAGAGAAGAGGGACTTAAGTTAAAGCCTTTTTCTTCACCTTCTCTTTTCTCTCTATCACTATCACCGAAAGGGAAGAAAATAACCCTTAGGAAACTTCACAGGGGCTGCATGTTCATGTGTTATTAATAGTAAGATAGGGAAAAAGAAAAACCAATTAATGGAAGTAGCAAGTGTTGACAATTGAAAGGAAAGCAGGAGACTGATTTGGGGTGACCTCAGACGAAAAAATGTTAGCTCAGCAGTGTTCCCAGTTTTAATTGGGTGGAAGTTGAGTGGGAGGGTACCCTGAGTTTTATCTTGACATGAGATACCTGTGCCAATAAGTTACTCCTGAAATACCCCCCACATCTGCACCCACCTCAGCCCCCTTCCACACTTGTCTTAGGTCAAGCCCTCACCCAACTAGAGCCTCTACCCCATGCTAAAAAAGCCAATGCCAGTGTCTTGGAACTAGAAGAATCTTAGTACAACTGGCCAGCAAGAAAGAGCCATGGGACAAGGGAGAGTCTCAGATCCCATTGAAGGAGGAAATTATTCTTGATATTTTAAGTTCGAACTTTCTTTAGAACCACTGTTTCATGGTTCCACAAAGTATTAAGTACAACAGAAATATACTTCAGTATTTAGGCTGGCCTCCAAAGTTATCAGTCATGAGTAAAACGACTTCATTGAGTGAATTCCAGTGCTTTCTCTTAGTTGATTATCTCCAATTTACACTGTAGATAGCTTATTTATACAAAGTTGTTTGCATGTTGTCATCCCCATTTGAAAGGGCAGGGGCTGTCTTTTGCCTTTCTTTATACCCCAGGTTCTTAGCACAGAGCCTGGCACACAAAAAGCACACAATAAATGCTTATTGACTGACTAAATGTATTCTGAATTCTAAACAGTTGACTTGTGAACTTCCGGATACAGCCTATTTGCAAGCTGAACAGCCTATCTGTGTGAGATACGGCTTTTGCTGCAAGAAGTTTGTGGACTCGTAGAGGAGGCCATAGAACAGGAACAATTACAGGGCACAAAGACAGTACATAGTAAAGTGCCAAATTAGGTGATATAGAAAATAATGGCAAGAGGGGCTTCTCCATGATGCATCTTCAGTCTCAGTGATGTATCCCAGAGTAAGCCTAGATTATAAACCACCATCACTGGTCTCTGTGAAGACAAAAGGCATCAAGCAGATGGAAGTTAACATCGGGCCCTTATATATAAATATCAATACCTTATTACCTTGTACCACTTTTTTTTGTTCCGTCCTTTCAGTCTCGTCTGACTCCTCATGATTCCATTTGGGGTTTTCTTGGAAAAGATATTGGCATGGTTTGCCATTTCCTTCTCCACTCATTTCATGAATGAAGAGCTGAGGCAAACATGGGTAAGTAACTTGCCGAGGGTCACACAGCTAGTAAGTGTTGGAGGCTGGATTTGAATTCAGGGCAGAGGAGTCTTCTTGATTCCAAGCCCAGTGCTCTATCCACTTGTACCCACCTAGATATTCTTGCACCACCATAGCTATAAATCTTCGACTTGATACGTACCCACCATGCTGGGGCTTCCTCTATATCTCCTGATATTTTATGAATGCCGTCCATTAGTTATCCCTTGGTCACATTACATAACAGGTTTATCTCCTTTTCTGGTCATACATTTTTCTGATGACATCCTTTATGTTGCTTTATGTGTTGTTTCTCTCATTTGATTATGAATTCCTTGAGAGCAGAAACTGTCTCTCTACTTCTCCAATGCTTAGTACATTGTAAATGCTTAATAAAGGGCTTTTCATCCATTCATTCATTTATTCATTCTCCTGCAGGCAGCTAGGTGGTGCAGTGGATAGAGCAGGAGTCAGGAAGACCTGAGTTCAAATCTCACCTCAGACACTTGACACTCATTAGCTGTGTGACCTTGGGCAAGTCACTTAAGCCCAACTGCCTCATCCTGGGTTATCTCCAGTCATCCTGATGAATATATAAACTAATATAAACTGGTCACTGGATTCAGAGGGCTCTGGAGGAGAAGTGAGGCTGGTGACCTTCCCAGCCCTCCCTCACTCAAAACAAAGTCAAGTGCAAGTCACGTCATTATTTCTCTGATGGCATGGTCTTCTTTGGCAACGAAGGACAAACACAAACATTCTCCTGTACATCGTAATTGCTGTACATACTTATACATAAAACGTAATATGTTGTAGCTTACTAGTGTACACCAAGCACCTCTCCATTACTCTTTGACTGACTCTTGATTTTAATTCTATGGAGACTTCTAGGGCATTCAAATAGTTTGATATAAATAATGTTCTGCCCGTTTCTGCTCCACAGATCTCCTATCTATCTGCAAGTTCATTAATCCTTAGAAACCTAGGAAAGTGGACAGTTTTCCAGATGGGCTTAAAACCCAGAATACCTCACTGCCAATGCGATGGAGACTTTCACTTCTTGTCAACAGATGATTCCAGAGAAGTCTGGGCTAACTTCATGAAGCTTCAAGCTTACCTGCTGTCACCTAAGCAAGAAATAAAGCAGATGAATGTCATTGACTGTGTGTGTGTCTCTTCATCTTTTACAGAGTTCTTCAATTTCTAAGATTTTCCCTCATCTAGACCACATTCTTAAATACCATAATCCCCAAACTGAATTATATATTCCTGTACAGCTGGGTCCTTCTTCAGAATTTTATACATTTTGTTCTTTATCATCCCTTACAGTGGAAGTTACAGTACCCCAATCAAATCACCTAAGTGAAACTTAAATAAGAGGCTCCGGAGAGACAGTGGTCAGAGGAATCAAACTCATAGTACAGGTCAAATGACCTAGCAAAACTCTCAAATATTCCCCAAACTTGACTAAAACAAAACTGGAGAATGTTTAATGAAATAAATAAAAATATAATACGACAGAGGTAATATGACTTTATAGTTTCCTAAATCCATTTCAATTTAAGAATGACATGTTGTAGGTGGATTTTAGTAGTTTGGACTTTGGTTCAAGCCTATGACTATTAGTACAAGGAACTCCCAGCGGGGAAATTTTTTTTTTAACAATTCAGTTTCTTTATCTGTATAGTGATAGTAAGAACACTTATACCACTTATTTTTTCAGAATGATTCCAATAAAATCCTTTACAGTAAATCACTATATAAATGTGAAAAAATGTGGGAATGATTAGTGTATTAAAATTTGCTTATACATGGATGTCTATCTAGTACAATGCCTAGCATATATTAGTGTGATATTTTAAAAATTTGAGAGACATAATCTCTGAGTAATTATTTTATTAATAATGATAGCATTTTATTAATAAAAGAGGTCAGTGGCATTCTCTAGTGCCAAAGACAGTCATGACTTATGTGTCCTTGGAAAAGTAGATGTTCTAAGGGATGGTAATCAATTCTGATTGCTTAACAATTAATGAGAGAATGAATATTAAAATGAGAAGTGGGTTCACTCTCAGGGGCTGAGAGAGTGACATCATGTCACTCTTGGCAAAGAGACTGTCTCTACAGACCACTACCAACTTTAGGCAACCTAGACAAAGGATCTACCGGCACCCAAACTTGCCTGAGCGGGGCATAATGGACAGGAATTCAATTTAGATAAGATTTCTTAAAAGGTTGGGTGGGATCTGACCAAGATTGAGGAGAAAGTTCAATTTTCAGAGAATGAGCTTCTGAAATGAGGACTTTAGGAAAAGGGGAGAACCCTGGATCTCCCCAAATCATTAGTTATTAATAATAATTTCTCTCATAAAACACTGAGTTAAGTTTTCAATTGATTAATGCCTGAAGGTCTTAAATGCACATTTGTTCTCTGAAATAGAGTAAACCTTCCTTCTTGCAACCTAATTTACACTATTACTAATTAATTTAGCGAAGGTAAACTATAGCTTGTGTCTCATTAATATAAATTCACCAGTTTGATTATTGAGATTTTGCTGTATACTATGTTTACTATTACTTATTGGGTTTGAGTATGCAAGCCTTTGGATAGTCTGGAAATCCTTATCCCAACCCCCAATTCTCACTGAAATAAGCCGGGGCAGAAGACCAAAACAAAGAGTAGTTCATTCACTCTAACCTACAGAATCTCCCAGAGAACTAACTGTGACTGAGTCCAGCAGCAATCTATGGATAAAAGGGAGGGTGGATTAAAGAAAGCAGTGGTTAGAAACAAAACAGATTCTTGAGGAGGAGACAAGGTAAAAAAGGGAAAGATAAGTATAAGAGAATAGAATGGAGGGAAATATACAGTTAGCAATCATAACTGTGAATGTGAATTCATAGGTAAAATCTCAAACTGTACTATAAAACTATAATCAATAAAACAATTTGGTACTGGATAAGAATAGTTGATCAATGGAACAGATTAGGGACTCTAAAGTGAAGTAGTAACAAAGACACTTAAAGAGGGTGATGCTGGGGAAAACTGAGATCAACCATAGGGAATAAATTGATTCTGGAAGGAACACAATCGTTCTCAGGATATGTCAAAGAAATGATAGAGGTCACCCCATCCAACTCTGTCATTACAAATGAGGAAAATGGAACCCACAGGGCAAAGCTGGTTTATAAAAGTGACTCTGGAAGAGACAGGATTTGAACTCGGGCCTCCTAACTCCAGGCTTGCAGTATTTCCACAGCACATAAAAAAGTAGTTGTTTTTTTGGGAAGGGGTTTGTATCCTACTTTGCTGAAGATCTTATTATTTTGTAGTTCCCTTGGCTTTTCTAGGTAAGCTATCATATCTTCTATAAACATCTTAACCTTTATACCAATGTTCATCCCTTTTAAATTTTGTTTGTTAAAGCTAGCATTTATAGAATCATGTTTAATAATCATAGTTGATTTAGTTTGAACTGGACTTATTCCTTCCTTCCCCCCTCCCCCACCACACCCCACCCCAGATAGGAGGTAGGATATAGGAACAGAGACATTTTTATTCACTGATGAGCCCATTAAGTGCAGTCACTAACACCAGAAGAATTCTATTGAAATGGACGGAGTTAATAAATCACAGGCAAAATTAATTGGGAATTTCGAGAGCATCACTTATTAGCCAGGCTGGCGGCTGCCTCATGGAGAGACCCAGAGGAGACAGCCCCGAACTGAGGTGGGGGAGTGCATTTTAAGCATTTCGGTGCTACTCGGTACAGCCTTGTGGTTTCCATAACAAACAGAGTTCTGACAGAGCAAGAGGGGGGCTTGCTGCTAGGCAAGAACCACCAAACAGAAGGTGGTTTTCAGGGTGCTACTAGGCAAAGGACCCCAACAGGGGAGAGGTGGCAGGTGAGGTAGCCAATCAGGAAGGGGGGGGGCCAGCAGAAGGTGGTTACCTGGCAATGGGTCTAACATTAGGGGGGCACAGGTGGTTACCAGGCAAATGGACTAAACAAGAAATGACTGTTAACAATTCATCAGATATTTCACAACCCAAAGGGGAATAACATTTTGACAGGGGCCCAAACAAAAAACCTGTTACTAGGCAGGTTATTCAACCCTGCCCAGTAACGTAACATATCTCTCAGCCTAGGGGCCCAGGGAGGAATGATGTCCACTTCACTGTCAACTCTTGTATTTTATTTTATCCTTATATAAGGTGTCCCAATTCACTGCCAAAAGCTGTTTTCCCCCAACATCAATTCCTTTGTCTTCTTTTTAAAGCCATTAAAGCTTAAAACTGAGACTTTGGGGACAACCTGTATCAGTGCATTCAATGGTTATTGGAGTCTGTTTACTCCAGATTGATACAATCTACCAGTCCCCGCTGTACACTGAATTAATGAACAGGCAAATAAGGCTGTCAGTATCACAAACTTCTCTCCTACTTTTTGTATACAAGGCTACTCCTCCCCTTTCAGGTATGACTTTCTCTTTAGCCATTTACTCAACTCCTTCCCCTCTGGAGGAATGGCTTTCCTTTCAAAAGGAAAGAGGATGACAGATTCTTCCTTCAATCCAGCCCAGCCAGTTAGCTAGCCTTAGCTCTTTTTGACTCATTTGCCTAGAGAATCCTGGGTAAATATTTTCTCTCTTTCTTGGAAAGAAAACAAAATAAAACATGGCAAAGAGTAATTTACTGGATTTAAGTCAAAGACCATTACAATTCCTTTCCAATCAAGGATTTTAAACAACGATGCTCTTTACATCACTTTCCTCATTTTTCTCAATTTTCAAGGAAAACTAATAATAATTTGGTACAGCAATATAGTACCTTAAAGGTTTAGAAAGAACTTTTTCCACAAAATTACTCACTATGTATGGGTTTTCAACTAAACCTGGGACACTTTGCATGCTGTTGGACTTAATGGTGGGAACCACAGCTCCTTTGGTGGAGAGCATGCAGAGGTAAATCTGCGTGGCATTTTAAGGAGCAAAGGGTGGCAGAGATTCTTGGGAGAGATACACTCAGTTCTGGAGACAAGGAAAAAATACATGAACTGAGAGCACTCCAAGGAATAGAAAGGAAAAAATGTTTAGAAGTAACAGATATATAAAGGGATGCTAGCTCCCTGACACATCCAGCTTCCCTCTCTAGAGATGTTGGAGAAGGAATTTCCTCTTGCATGAGACTGAGCCCTCTCTCTTGGTTCAAACTGAAATCTTACCTTGTCCCCATCAGAAGAGCTTGTTCATTTGTGTATCCTCCATATTCTAATCTGTAGAATGTCTCCAATTTTTGTTTGCTGTTTGCTTGGAAAAACAGATTTACAATTCTCACTCTTTGTGATGGGCTTCTGAGTAACCAGCATTTGGAGGGAAAGGGCTAAGCTAGTGAGTATAAGAGAAGAGTTGTCCCATCCCCATCCGCTAATCTGCTTAAGAACAACCAGGAAAGTAGTTTTTTGCTCTTAACCTAATATAACCTTAGACCAGCAGTATGGGGGTACAGATAGGTATAAATGTAGCCCAATATCCCTCTAAAAGGTAGGTGAGAAGAGAAGCTCCCAGGCATGACTGTTCTCTGTTCTCTTCCAGGCAGAAATTACAATCTCCCTTGGACAGAAAAGTCTCGGAATCAGAGCTATCTACTGATTACCCCTTTTTCCTGGATACTCTTTCTTCCCATAACACTAGTCTCTCCTGGTTCTCCTTTCAGACCACTCCTTCTTAAGTTTCCTTTGCTGAGATTATTCATATTCCTTAAGGTTTTAAGATCCTCTCTTCTGCTCTATTTTCTCTCTCAGTAACCTCATAAGCTGCCATGGGTTTAATTATCATCCCTACATTGATGACTTAGATAGCCAGCCTGTCTCTTCCTTAATTTCCAGCTCTGCAACACCAAGTGCCTACTGCACATTTCAAACTGGATGCCCCATAGACATCTCAAATCAACATCTCTCAAGCCCACTGCTTCAGTTTGCCCTATTTCTGTCAAAGGCACCACCATTTTTCGCAGGTCACAGCCTTGTAACTTTAGTGTCACTCTTGATTTCTCTCCTTCACCCTACATATTCAATCAGTTGTCAGTTTTGCATTTCTACCTCCACCATGTTGAAGTCTTACCTCCACTTATCCAGCTCTCACTTTAGCTCAGGCTCTCATCACTGCTAGCACAGATTACTGCACCTGTCTCCTAATTAGCCTCCCTGCTTTATACCACCCCCACCCACTCCCTATCCCAGTCCACCCTCCACTATTTGGTGAACATGATTTTCCTCTCACTCTTCTACTCAATACACTCCTATGGTCACTTACTGCCTCTAGGAAAAAATATAAACCCCTCTGTTTTAAAGAACCAGCTCAACAGGCCATCACCTATAGACTCCATCTACATTATCTCTACACAATCCATATACATGATTTCTCATCTCCAAGCTTTTGGACTGGGTGATCCTCATGCCTAAAATGCACTTCCTTCTCCTCTGCACTATAATTGTTCTCATCTCAAGATGTACTACTGTACATCTGTGCTACTAAACCTTTCCTCATCTCCCCAACTTCTAGTGCCTTCCCTTTCAAACTAGTTTGTATTTAACTATATGTATATTTTTTGTATTTATTCAATTTACATTTACGCTGCATATTTTAGTATGCATATCTGTTGTCTCCTCATTAGAATTTAAGGACCTTGAGAGCAGGGAATTTCAGCCTTTACATTTGTATCCCCAGAACTTAGTATAGGGACACAGTAGGCATTTATTAAATGTCTTCTTGTTGGAGTTTCTAGTATTTCTTCGTGATTTCTACTTAACAAGATGTATACAAGATGTCTCCAAAGTCTTAGTACTTAAAACTGCACTAAGACTTCGGGGACCACCTGTATATTTGCATTTATTCACTTTATAATATATGAATATGACTACATATAAATACAAATGTATATTCAAGTATAAATGCAAGTATACATGTATATGTGCAAGTATAAAGTATATACACATGTGTTTATACATAGCATATGTGTATATATGTGCGAACATGTATGTACAGACATACATACATATATACACACATTTGTGTGTCCATATATCTGTGGGCAGCTGGATAGCACAGAGGATAGAAGGGCCGAGCCTGGAGTACCAGAAGACTCACCTTCCTGAGTTCAAATCCTGCCTCTGACACCTACTAGTTGTGTGACCCTGGGCGAGTCACTTAACCTGTTTGCCTTGGTTTCCTTATCCTTAAAACAAGCTGAAGAAGGAAATGGCAAGAAAACCTCAAATAGGGTCAGGAATGAGTCAGACATAACTGAAACGACTGAACAAAAATGCACGTGCGCGCGGTGCGTGTGTGTGTGACCTCACTCTGGGGTTTGGGGGGCCCACAGCTGTCACTCTTGAACGCATCTTGGTGGCCTCGGCTACTCGTGCACGGCGCTGATCAGGGCGTGCCCCGGTAATGGGGAGACCCCTGCGCGCCCTCCAACCAGCTGGGCAGTGTTAGGGTCCTAGATCTCCTTCTGAAGACTCCCGCGATAAGGAAGCTCCGGGAGTCCAGGCTCTAGCAACACAGCTCTGCGTAGCGCTCCCCCGGGCCGCACGCTCCCCGCCCCGCCGGCCGCACGCTCCCCTCCCCCTTCCCCCCCCTCCCCTCCCCGGCCGCACGCTCCCCTCCCCTCCCCTCCCCGCCGCTACACGCTTCCCCCCCCCTCCCCGGCCGCACGCTCCCCTCCCCCCCCCTCCCCGGCCGCACGCTCCCCCTCCCCGCGGCCGCACGCTCCCCCCCTCCTCCCCGCCGCTACACGCTCCCCTCCCCTCCCCGGCCGCACGCTCCCCACCCCCTCCCCGGCCGCACGCTCCCCTCCCCTCCCCGGCCGCACGCTCCCCCCCCCTCCCCGGCCGCACGCTCCCCCCCTCCTCCCCGCCGCTACACGCTCCCCTCCCCTCCCCGGCCGCACGCTGCCCCTCCCCCCGGCCGCACGCTCAGACGTCCTCGCCCAACAAGGGCACGGGAGACTTGCAGGGATTGGTTGAAGCAGGTGATTATTTCTCCTAGGCCAAACCTTCCGGCCACGTGCCTGCGGCCCAAGCCTATCAAACGCCCGGACGACTGAGCCTGAGGTGGGCGGGACGGTGGCTTCCGGTAGCCGCAGGGTGCTGTGCGCGAAGGGCGCCTGCGCCGTAGGCTGTTCCCGTCGGACGTCCCTCCCCCGCCGAGGCAGCAGCGCCGGAGCCCCAGCAGCGGCGATGGCAACGGCGGGGTGCTTGAGGATTTGCTCTCGGCGGTTGCTCGGAGCGGCACGGAGGGTGCCGGCCGCGGGCTCTCTCCGCTGGCGCTCCAGCACGACCGGAGCCGTGGTCGCCCCGCCGGCGGTGGAGAAACGGCCCCGGGCAGCGGAGGTCGCCTGGCAAGAAGACCCAGAGAAAGAAGATACCAACCTCTATGAGAAGGTGAGGGGGCGGGGCTCGGCAGCCGGAAGAGGCCCAGGGGGCGGGGCTTATCCTTCCCACCGCCCCCTAGGCTTTGCGGGCGGCCGCTGTCCTGTCTGCCCAACCCCGGACGTCCCTCCTTCTCCCTGGGTTTTAATTTCTTAAAATTACCGGAACCGGGCTTCTCAATTGATGCAAGAATTCAAAAAACAACTTTTATGATTTTACTGCCATATGCCGTCACTTCTCTCTGTGCAAATGTGCTTTTTAAATCCATATAATTTCGAGCAGATGTCATTTTGCTTTCCAATAAAAATGTTCATGCTATCTGTTTTCTTTGCCTTACGGTTAAAAACCATACGCCCTGCGTGGGTTGTCGCAGCTGGACCCTTAGGGGAGCGTAGGGGCTTTCTAACTCTCAGTCTGTACTCCAAACGCAGAACCCGGACTCCCACGGCTTTGACGAAGACCCCTTCGTAGACCTGTGGAACATGAGGGTCGTGTTCTTCCTCGGCATCTCGGTGGCCGTGGTCCTGGGCTCCACCTTTGTGGCCTACCTGCCCGACTACAAGTGAGTACAGAGGGGGCGTCCGTGCCGGCTCCCAGCCCCGCGCCCTGGCAGCCCCGCGCCCCTGGCAGCCCCGCGCCCCTGGGAGCCCCGCGGCCCTGGGAGCCCCGCGGCCCTGGCCGCCCCGCGCCCTGGCAGCCCCGCGCCCCTGGGAGCCCCGCGGCCCTGGCCGCCCCGCGCCCCTGGGAGCCCCGCGCCCTGGCCGCCCCGCGCCCCTGGGAGCCCCGCTGCCCTGGCCGCCCCGCGCCCTGGCAGCCCCGCGCCCCTGGGAGCCCTGTGCCCTGGCCGCCCCGTGCCCCTGGCAGCCCCGCGTCCCTGGCAGCCCCGTGTCCCTGGGAGCCCCGTGCCCCTGGCCACCTCTGATGGAGCTGCTGAGGACCATGCCGTCTCCCTCGGAAGGCCGGCGGGGGTACCAGCGCCTTCACCCTCCTTCTCCTCTCTGTCCTCTTCCATAGGATGAAGGAGTGGGCCCGGAGGGAGGCCGAGCGGCAGGTGAAGCTGAGGGAGGCCCAGGGTCTGCCCCTTATGACCTCCAACTATTTTGATCCCAGCAAGATTGTTTTGCCAGATGATGAAGAGTAAAGGAAACCCGGCTATGAATAAAGTGATTCTAATTCTGTGGGTACGTGTGTAGTCAGTGTTGAAAGGAGATAGGAGAATCACTGCACCTTTCTCTCCTACTTGCTCTGTCCCTGTTCATTTAAATTTAACCCTGTAGAGGCTTCTTTTCTCATCTCTAAAATTTGGAGCCGGGCTAGATGGCTTCTGAAGTCACTTCTATTGCTGAGATCTAAGGTTTATTTTTTTTCATATCTTTGTTTTTTAACTAGACCTGTGATTTCATTGAGCATATAGGAAGCTCCCAGTAAGATGCTTCTACTTAATACACATTGGCACCTTCTCTGCAACTTATTGCCTTAAATTAAATGTTACGTATTTTTTTAATAGCAAGCAGTAATTATTTTTCTCCCACCTTCTCCCTACCCACTGGAAAAGAAGAACCCTTGTAACAAATACGTGGTAGTCAAGCAAAATAAATTCCCATAGTGGCCATGTCAAAAAAATGTATCTCTGCACATGGAGTACACCTCTGTGGGGAGATGGATAGCATTTCATCATCATTTCATTGATCAGAGAGGGGCATCTAGAGATGAAGAGACTTTCCCAAGACCCCTTAGCTAGTATGTGGCAGAAACAGGATTTGCCTCTTGAGTCCTCAGACTGCTCTGCAATCTGTCTGCAAGATCCATTCATTCCCTGTCATCTATGATCGTGTCATCCTCCCTGGAAATAACTGCAGCAATGGAGGAATGGAATTCAGAGAGGAAGAACACACTTGTGCCTTCTGATAGCAGCAAGAGATGATGGGAGAATCACAGGCGTTCAGAAAGAAATGTTCCCCCATCCTCAAATTCTGTTATAGTGGATACTGTAACAATACAGAGAAAGCTAAATTTGTTAAGCTCAGGGATGTAGGCTTTGATGAAATTCCCTGATTCATAGTATCTCAGAATTGGAAGGAACATTATAGTTTAAGCAATCCAACTCCTGCAAAATCCTCAACAGGTTATCTTGAATTACAGTGCAAGATTACTTGAGAAGTGTAAGAGAAACCTAGCCAGCAAGCCTTCTATTTGAAACCTGGCTTAGGAGTACCCATTTTTGTTCAAAGTTCCCAGTTTAAGTAGACATGCTGATTCGGGGTCAAATGGAGGGGAGACACCATAGGTGTGACATAGGTCCTATGGCATGATTGATATGACTACATAGTTAGGAAAATAAACATCTCTGCAAGGAAAGATACCCAAGGGTTATGTTGTCCACAGGTAAAGATGGCTAAAAGATGAAATGCAGTACATGATCCAACTAAATGCTTCTTTAAAGATATTTCCTCAACAGTATGAGCCATCTAAATAAAAGGCATACAGCATAGTAGTGTGAAGGGAAATACTATTTTATCATAATTGATATGATAACGTGTAATGAATATATCAATAGATTATTCAGAATTGCCTCATCAGTCAGACTTAATGCAAATGATAAATCAAACTTGACAGTGCTCATAATCACGGGCATCCTTGTGTCTGTATACCTGAATTGAAGCGAATTAGACTGTAGACCCTGTTGCTGTTAACAGAACTCTGGTCCTGTGACCCAGCAAGGACTGGAGTAATGTTGCTCCCACAGGACTCCTGAATTGTTGTACTGTCTTCCATTTGTGGTTCTGTCATGGGAAACCACTCAAGCTTGGGAAAAACCTTTTTTGTAGTCCACCTTCCCCTCTCCCTTCTGTCTTCCCTTCAGCAAGGTGGAATCCTGATTAGGAGAATTTCCTATTTGCAAATCTGTTCCTCATAATGAAACTAGTTAATTAAATGGCTACTTGATTACTGGCACTTTGTCTCTGGCCTGCTGTTTCTCAGGTTAGAGACTGGCCCAGTAAAATCCCATTAACAGTAGAATCAAGATGAGAATTCAAATCTACCTCTTAACAGTTTGGCCATATGTCATTGGGCAAGTCACTTAACCTCTCAAGGCCCCAGGCAGGTCTCAAGACTACAAGTTATAAAACTGTTTCCTCACCTGGAATTGTGCCTAATTAAATCATGTCTGGACAAAACCAAAAAAGAATGGCTACGGCAGAGG
Source organism: Bettongia penicillata ogilbyi (assembly GCA_023548195.1). Classification (NCBI taxonomy): domain Eukaryota; kingdom Metazoa; phylum Chordata; class Mammalia; order Diprotodontia; family Potoroidae; genus Bettongia; species Bettongia penicillata. The sequence continues at coordinate 2,869,324 of JAJHZJ010000133.1, forward strand.
ATGGTGGAAATACAATAAAAGGACAATTTTAAAAAATATAAATGCCATAGATAGACATAAGTACCTCCTTGACAAAATTTCATCTTCATTAATCATTACTTAACCTGACTGATTTTTCTTTCCAGGATCAAGGGGATATCAGTTTTCATTCATCCTGAACCTTTTCTTAAGGAATGCCTTTCCAGGGCATTCCGTTCCCAGTGGCTCTCTGATGCGACATTAGAGAAAATAATTTGTAAAGCTTTGTTCAAAATAATGCTAGAAATTCAAAGTGTAGGGGAAAAGGAAGAAAACCCTTGTGACCCAATAGGGTTGGAAAGACCAAAAAGGGATCAAGAAAAAAGTTAGTGTGTAAGCACTTTTAGAGTTGACTTTTGGAACTGTGGATGGACCTAGAAGAGATGTGACAAAAGGTGTTCATTTACAGAGTGGTAGCTACAGAATCTGTGGACAAGCACTGTATCACATTATTTCCTGTAGTAGCATATGAGCAGAATCCAGATGGGTGGTATCCTGAGGAGGGCAGAGTAAAAAGCTCATGGTTATTGGGACAATATACATACATGTACAAAAATGGAAAATAAAAACAAACTTTGAGAACATGCATGCTTTTTTTAAAAAAGAAATATGGATCTAAGGCTACATATCCCCTTTCCTTTATAACTTGCTCATTTCTTCCTCTTCATTGTGAATGACGGTTTTGAAACTGCTAACTGTTCCCTCCAGTTAATCACAAAGCTGGACTTGAAATTGATGAACCTATTGTCTCTCCAAAAACTGGGTTTGTCTCCCTGTCACTGGAAGCTAAAATGTTGTAATGTAGGACAAGTCCAAATCTTAAAAGTATCTCCCTAATAAAATGAGTGGCTGGGCCTCATAGCTGTAGAGATGGATATTTTGTTTTAGATATTTAACATGTTTGTTTCTTTGCTGTTATCCCTTTCTGCCTTATTTTTACTAACCTTAGATGGGGAGAGTAAAAAGAGCCTATCTGTCAGGGTGGCATTTACTAACCTTAGATGGGGAGAGTAAAAAGAGCCTATCTGTCAGGGTGGCATCATAATTTGGGTGATCATAAGTCACTTAAAAGACTGGGCCTGGAGTCAGGATTCCTTGAGTTTAAATCTGGCCTCAGACATTTACTAGCTATGCGACCCTGGGCAAGTCACTTTAACCTTGTTTGCCTCAGTTTCCTTATCTGTAAAATGAGCTGGAGAAGAAAATGGCAAAGCACTCTAATATCTTTGCCAAGACCACCCCAAGTGAAGTTAGAAGAGTTGGATGCAACTGAGAAACGAATGAACAAAAAAAAAAAATCAATATTTGGATCTTAGTTTCTTCACAAATAAAATGAGTCACCATCATCACCCCACCACCATTATCATCACAGTCCTTATCATCATCACTACCATTTATACAGAGCTTTAAGATTTGCAAAGTGCTTTGCACATTTGGACTTACCTCCGAGGTCCCTTTTAGCTTGGAAAATCTATGATAGTCTCACGGACAAGAGACCTCATCTTTCATATTGGAGACTACCCACAGGTGGGTAATTAGCATGAGCTTTTGGAAGTACTAATTAATATATATGTTTGTGTAAGGGCTCAAAATTGGCAAGGTAGAGACCTGGAGACACTGCATTCTGTGAAAGGGTCGGAGGAAGCTCTGGAATTTAAATTAAATTCGTATGCAGTGTGCTGACCTGCTACCTGGGGACTGATGGCACCATATTTGGGAGCCACTTTCCTAGGCCTTCAGATTTTGGCAGCACGGGCCACAACTCAATTCTCTACTCGGACATCTTAGCGACTTTCACACAAAGCTAGTACACGACTGTGTTTGTTCTGGAGGAGGGCCATGGAATACCATATCAGACGTCGGTCAGTTACCTGGTTTCTGCTAAACTGCTCTCCAATTTTTCCAGCAATTTTTGTGAAATAGTGAGCCACTGTCCCAAACGTTTGGATCGTTGGCTTTATCAAGCACTAGATTACTACGGTCGTTTTTCACTGCATAAAGCCTGGGGCCAAAGTGGCATGCGGGAGGGGAAGAGATTTTAAAAAACCCTACAACTCCCAGAAGGCTCCTTTCAGGGAATACACTTGCTCCACTACCGGCTTCGGGCAGGGGGCCCGGAAGACTACGGTTCCCGTGATGCTCCGCGCGCCCACGACTGAGTAGAGCTTGGAGGGCCACGTCTTTCTATCGCGGCCGCCCTGCTCAATGATGGTCTCGGCGGAAGCTGAGCAGATGGGGGTCGGAGGTGGTACCTTCCAGCTGTATTTGGACTCTCTGCGCCAGGAGCTGCAGCGGGACCCGACGATGCTTTCGGTGGTGGTGGCGGTGCTCGTCGTTCTGCTGACGCTGGGTGAGAGACGGCCGGGATGGGGGGAGGGGAACGCCTTCGGGTTGTTGCGGGGCTCGAGGGAGCCTGCTGGGGGTGTTTAGGGGGCTGCCTGGTTGTGGGAACCCCCGAATTCCTCTCTTGGTGGGCCCCGCATCCACGTGGTACATTCCTGTCGTCTATCATTTCCCGAGTAGCCCAGGAACTCGCCCTTTTTCTGGCCCCCCTACACCTCCTCCAAGTTAAGGGGTCCACTAGGTTGGTCCCCTGCCTTCATCAGCACTTTTTCGTCCTTCACGGTCCCTCTGCCCCTTCCACTCCGGGCCGGGAGGTGTCCGTGATCACCCATCTGGATGGTCCCTCCCCTGAAGCAGATCTCTATCCCTCCAGTGCTGGGGCTGGACACGCAGCAGGAGCTCGGCACGACGGCCTGGGGGGCTTTCGCACCCTCCCCTGACCCCAAGGGGGTACCAGCGGACTCTTTTCCTCGGAATTGTACCCTAGCCACTTCCATTGGCTATATTTCCGTCTTGCGGTCCTTGCCCCCTGTTAATAGGAAGATCCTTGTCTGTACCTGTTAGAGTCTATTCCCACCCGCTGCGAGGCCCCCCATTGCCCTCCTGCATCCCCTGCTGCGGGCCACCCCATTGCCCTCCTGCTCCCCCTGCTGCGGCCCCCCCATTGCCCTCCTGCTCCCCTGCTGCGGGCCCCCCATTGCCCTCCTGCACCCCCTGCTGCGGGCCCCCCCATTGCCTTCCTGCACCCCCTGCTGCGGGCCCCCATTGCTCTCCTGTCCCCCCTGCTGCGGCCCCCCCATTGCCCTCCTGCACCCCCTGCTGCGGGCCCCCCCATTGCCTTCCTGCTCCCCCTACTGCGGGCCCCCCATTGCCCTCCTGCTCCCCCTACTGCGGGCCCCCCATTGCCCTCCTGCTCCCCCTACTGCGGGCCCCCCATTGCCCTCCTGCTCCCCCTACTGCGGGCCCCCCATTGCCCTCCTGCTCCCCCTGCTGCGGGCCACCCCATTGCCCTCCTGCTCCCCCTGCTGCGGGCCCCCCAGTGCCCTCCTGCCCCCACCCGTTGTGCCCCCCCCCCATTGCCCAGGATCTGATATTCTTTTTTCAGTTCAGAGATCGCTCTGGGCGCAATAGTAGAATATGGTATTTCAGATTTTTAAACGGTGACTTTAGTTTCTGAAAGAAATGCGGTGGCCCCCACGGGGCCTCGTAGTTTCTGAGGACGGTCGAGCCCCTCCCCTCCTCCCCCGGATCGTGTGGTAGCAGTGGGCCGGGGTGCGAAGAGGTGCGAGCGCTCCCCGGGAGCTTGTCTGATCGTCTGGGTCACCGGGAGCTGTTGGACAGCGCTGCGGGCAGGCCTTGGCGGCCCTATGCGGGACGGAGTGAAGCGGGGATAGACTCGGGGCCGGAGACCACTTAGTGGGTTATTTATATATTCCAGCGAGAGGCTGGGAAGGCCTGAGGCAGGGTGCTGGTTCTGCGAGAGGAAGAGCGCTGAGGCTGGAGATGTTGTGGGGGGAGGGGCCCGAGTGACCTTGACCGTGACGGGGAATTGGGAAAGGGGGAAGGGTAGCGAATTCTGCTTTGGGCGTGTTGAGTGCGAGTTGTCTTCATGTCGTTTGGTGTGAAATGTCCCGATGCAACAGGAGCTCTGCCCTGAGTTTACACCGGGATGGATTGGCTTAGGAAGTGTGCCTAGGGCTAGTGTTCGATCCTGTGGAAGCTGATGAGATAACCAGGTCACAGAGCATTGAGAGAAAAGGGCCAGGGATGGAGCCTTGGGGGCCATCCAGCCAGTGGGTGTGATGTGAAAAAACTGAGACTTAAGACAGCCCCAAAGAACCAGGCATTTTGTCTTGTCAGTTGACATATCCAATTCTTTTTATTAAATGGCTTGCCTGTCAGAGATACCCAGAACTTGCTGGACTTCACGTCCTGTATTGTTTTCTATTTCTTTATATATATGTAAGCATATGTATAAATATAATGCACACACACATATATATGTATATACATATATATTTTGGGGAGGGTTGTTAGGTTTGGAATTTTAAAAGCGTATTTTTCATTCTGAACCTTACACATAACAAAAAAAGCATTTCTGTATACAAACTATACGCAAAAAGAGGATTGCATATAAATTAGTTCATCTCTTCCATACTCTGTTCTAACCCACTGACTTGCTTTCTTTGTATGCAGCACCATCTCCCATGTTTGTAACTCTGCAGCGCTTGGGAAGCTCTCCTTCCCAGCTCCCCTGCCCCTTGGAACCCTTAGGTCTCCATTGAAGGAAAGCTTAAGTGCCATCTTCTGCTGAGACCTTTTCCCTTCTCCCAGCTGAACGTGCTTCCCCATTCCCAAGTTGACTTGGCTTCTATTTTGCATTTATTGTTATGTTAGGTATTGTTTCATTCTGGTTTCACAATAGATGTAGTTGATTGATACCTTTATTATGTATTACCCCATTGCTCCAAAAAAATTTTCTGCTCGGTGTTCGTTAATAATAACAGTAATTTATATATCAATAAATAGTTAGTACTAATGTTTATATAGTGCTGTAATATTTGCAAATGCTTTACAGATTTTGACTCATTTGATCCTTAACAACCATCCTATGGGGTAGGTACTATTGTTATCTGTATTTTACCTCTGAGGAAACTGAGGTACAGAGAAGTTAAGCACCTTGCCCACAGTTACACAGCTTATGACTGTCTGAAACAGGATTCAAACTCAGATATTTCTCACTGGAAGGCCTCACTGAGCTGCCTAGTATAGTGACATGTACTGCAGATCAGGTGTGAGAAGACTTGTTCTAGTCCTGGCTGGTTTGGACCAGGGGATCTCTAAGGTATTTTCCATCACTGAAATTGGGTTATTCTGCCATCTGAACTGTTTTCTCTTTGCTTTCACAGTGTGCTGGAAACTCATTCGGAGCAAAAAGAGCAGTCGAAGGGCTGTACTTCTGGTTGGGCTTTGTGACTCTGGGAAGACGCTTCTTTTTGTTAGGGTAAATGCTTTTACTGTCATGTAATAGAGTTGTGGGACAAATGTGAGAGATGTGCAGTACTCCTCTGAGCCATTGGTTGCTTGGTGGAAATTTGTAAATTAATTTGTAAATTATGATAAATCTGTAGATATTTGTAGGATAAAGGATCTTGGAAAGCATGTAAGCTGCCACCTTACTTCAATTTTCATGTGGTTATCACAACTTATTGAAAGGTTTTTAACTTATTATACATTAGAAAATCTGCTTAGCACTTCCCTTTGCTCCTTTCACCCAATTACTGAAGATGCAGGGACAGTTAAAGAGGCAGAAGCAGCAAAAATATTGTAGTGACAATGTTTAAAAGCTATGAGAATGGCATAGTGAAAATTGGTAAGGCTATTCTTTGAAATGAGCTACTTCATTGTTAATCTTCCAGAATTAGGGTAAAATCTTTCCTTTTCCTTTTCCTTTCCTTTTGAAAGTAGATATCACTAAAAAATAGTGAAAAATTGAAAAATCAACCAATTCATTAATACTAATATCTTTTGAAATATAATTTTATTTCTCATGTGAACTGAAAGCTTTGTGTCAAGTTGTTTTGAGGATATGGAAATAAAAAAAAAGTCTTATTTGAGTGACCCCTAGCAGGGCTGATCATTTGAAAAAAAGAATAATTTTGATACTTTATTTTTGTGTTAGTCACTTTGTTGGACTTTGCCTCTTGGAGGGCCGGAAGAATTTTTCATGCTTAGTTAGCTTGAGAATTAATTTAATTGTATCTCCTGCCTTGTTTTACAGCTGTTAACAGGACTTTACAGAAACACCCAAACATCTATTACTGATAGCTCTGCTGTGTACCGAGTCAGCAATGACAGGGTAAGAATCCATCAGTCTAGAATACCCACACTGGAAGTCCTCCGCTTACAAGTGGGCTTCAGTTATAAGTCCGTTGTTTATAACTTAGAATATATTTTTCTCTAAAAACTATTTTAAGTAGTGGTTAGCCTCCTAACCTGACTCACCAAACCAATTTTACTCTTTCAAAAGCCATCCTTCATTGTAAAAACCAAGCTTCATTGAAAATATAGGAACATTTTATTCTTGCTTTTTGTGTTTATTTCATACTCATTTCTAGAGGTGGGAGACCTCCTTTTCAGATCAAACCCTCCTTTATGACATTGAAAACAATTAAGCAAGAACATCCCCTGCCAGGGCCACGTGTTACAGTGTCTGACATTCTGCCCTATCAGTCCATCTCTTTGCCCTCTCAGTTTCTCAGACTTCTTGGTTGTGACCTTTTTGTTTACCCTGTTGACATCACTCTCTGTGTTGTTCTTTTGGGTTTGTTGACTTTGCTGTGCATCAGTTCATAAAAATCTTCCATGTTTTACTGAATTCCTTATATTCTTACTGCAGGGTGATATTCTATTGCATTCACATACTATCATTTTTCAGTCAGTCTCCAGTTGTTGGGCACCCAGTTGTTTTTTTTTTCCCCCTAGTTCTTTGATATTGCAGAAAGTGCTGCTTGAATATTTTGGACTATAATGGACCTTTGTTTCTGTCTTTGACTTCCTCTGTGAATGCCTAATAAGGAGTGTACTACTGGAAAAGGGATGGATGTTTGGTCACTTTTATGTAATAATGCCAAATTGATATACAAAGTTGTGGGATCCATGCTGTCAGTACACAGTGATTAATCTTGTTAGTATCTTGAATTTATTTTTTACATGTCTTTGTAGTTTAGGTCTGAAAATCAACGGGTTTTTTCTGCCTTTTTTGTTAATCTTTGTGAGTATTGCAGTGTAGACTAGTTTTCTCAAGTGGAATGCTGTTACCTGTCCTCCCTTCCACCCTATACAACCTGCCCCCCCAGTACAGATCTTTCCATCTTGCCAGGGCCATCTCAAGAACTATGTGAAGACTTTCTTGACCTAGTCCTTACTAATCTCTCTTCTGAACTCCTCTAGCACTTACACTAAGCCATTAGCACTTGATTAATTTCTTTTACATGATGTATTTATTCTTGTCTCTCCTTAACTAGATTATGAACTTCTTGAGAAGAGAAGAACATGATCTTTTAAAATTATCCTTGGGGCCTACTACAATATTGACCTGATACTTACTGTTGATTGATTCCACACATTTTTTTTGGTCTTTTGCCCATATATTATAATTTAAGTACTTAAAATAACAGTACTAATTTATGAAAATAAGTTTATTTCTAAAACAGCATATTGGTAACCTGTTCTGACTTAGTTTTTACTAAATAAATTTATTCTTTTCTGAACATGAAATTCCCATAATATCATCTTTGTTGAGATATTAATTTTATTATTGTCAATTTCTAGGGTAATAGTTTGACTTTGATTGATCTCCCTGGTCATGAGAGTTTGAGGCTTCAATTCCTAGAGCGGTTTAAGGCTTCAGCTAGGTAAGTAATAGAGACATAATATTGATACTTCTGTAGAAAGTACATAAATTGACACTACTTATGTGATTTTCATTGAATGTTTTCCTGTTGGTTCTGTGTTTAGTATTTGTTATTTAAATGTTTCCATGAAAATATATCAATGAAGGTCAGATTTTTTGAAAAATCTTGAAGTAGAATCTAAGCACTGGGAAAGCTCTCAGGAGCTTTTCAAATCCAGTGCTGTCTCCAAGTTATTATACAGTTAAATCATTCAATACTGATGTCTGAAGTATGCCTCAGAAAGACAGAAAAAAAAGCTCATATGTTCAAAATTATCATAGCTTTTATTGGAGTGACCAGGACCTGGAAACTGAGGGAATGTTCATCTATGTGGGGATTTGGTTTACTTGACTGTGCATATTTATTACAAGAGTTTTTTTTTCTTTTTTCTAATGAGTAGGAGGCGGGAGAGTAGACAGAAGGAGAAAGAATAGATTTTTGTTAATTCAAAAAATTAAATTAAAAAACTGGTACCTTAAGGAGCATAGGAGAAAAAAATTTCATAATTTGAGTAATATGTTCTAATATTAATGACCCTTTAGAAATTCTTTTCTAAAATTCTGTTGCTTCAGTTTAAAAACCTTTGAAAACTCTTGTCTATAATCCATGGCAAAAATAAAGAAGTGAAATTATAAATTGAAGTCAGTTGGTCATTAAACATTTATTAGGCACCTACTATGTGTCAGGCACTGTGCTAAGCTCTGGGGATACAAAAAAGAATCAAAAGACAGTCCCTGCCCGCAAGGAGTTCACACTTTAATGGGGAAAATTATTGGGTTTTATTTCCCTCCTTTGTGAAAATCTCCAGGTGTCTGTTCTATTGCTACTACCTCTAGAAATGCTGCATAGTGAGGGAAAGTAGCATTGGTATGGCAGTGACCAATCTTGAATTAAGAGGACCAAAAATGAAGCATGCGTTGGTTCATAGGACCAGAATGAGGGGGTCTGTGTTGTCAGATATGACTAGTGCGTTAATTTCTCTCAAGTGTGTTTCAAGGGAAATCTATGGCAAGGAGTAAGGGGATAGCTATTGCGGGATAGTTAAAAATTCAGTACGTTTTAAAAAGTATTGTTTTGTGAGGAAGACAATCACAGTTAAAAACTATTTCCCCAATGTGTTATTGTTATTGTTTAAACAAAGTTGGTTTTATTTTACAAGCTAGAAGGTAGTTTGATTTGGAAAATAGGCAAACCATTAACAAGCTCCCTGGATTTAATTCATTCACTATGCTTCTTACTCTGGGTAAAATGTTACAGAAACCAAGTGACTAATTCTCATTCTCAGGAAAAAATTAAGCACAAGTCATTTTAGTTAAGGAAGCTTGCTAGTGCAAGCTCCTCATTTTACAGAAGAGGACTCCTCTCAATTCATTCTAAGAAGTACCTCTTTTACATTTTTATTGCTGTCTTTTGTTTTTATATTACTTTCATTTCTATAAATATCACTTTTTTCTTCCTTACCCAGAGAGCTATCCCTTATAACAAAGAGTAAAGTAGGAGGAAAAAACACATTCAGCAAAGCTACCTCAGACACCCCTATAATCCAGCAGCGTATACAATATTCCACACCCCTAATTCCCTACTTTGACAAAGAAAGGGGCTGAGGTCTCTGTCACCCTCTCCCCAGGGCTAAGCATGATCATTTTCATTGCACAGTGGTCGGCTTCTTTTTGTTGTTCTTTCCTCTGATGTTATAATTCTCGTGTTTTGCATCAGTTCATAGAAGTCTTCCTGTGCTTTTCTGTACCTTTAAAAGAAAAGTCTTTTCCAAATCCAGTACTCTTTCCCATCCACATTGCCATAAACATATTCTTCAGCTGGCATCCATCAATCTTACATTAAGCCCAGCTGCTCTGCTTTTTCCTGAGCACATCTGGCACAGGCTTTAAGCCCAGCTGCTCTGCTTTTTCCTGAGCACATCTGGCACAGGCTCTTTTCAGCACTGTGCTCACATGTCTCCCTCTGCCTGTGATGCACTGTTGTGTATTTACCAATGGACATTTTCCATTCTTCAAAGCCCATTTTTCAAAAGCTGCTACCTCTTCCACAAAGCTTTTCCCAATTACCCCAAACAGAATGATTTCTCCTTTCTCTGTACTCCAAGAACATCTAATTCCAGTGCCATTTATAGGGTTCCTACCTTATTTCTGTCACTATTGAATGTATCTTAAATCCCCTTATAAAGTTGCCCAAGGAAATATTATCCCTCACATGGCATATCACACACATAGTACTCTGGAAAGGAAAGGAAAGAAAACCAGACTTGGAGTCAGAATTCCACCTCATCTACTTACTTCCTTGTGACTTTGGGCAAGTCATTCACCTCTCTGCACCTCTATTTTCTCATCTTCAACATGAAGAGGTTAGCCAAAACATGTTCTCTGGTCCTTTCCAGCTCTAAGTCTGTGATTCTGTGACTGTGGTAGGCAGTGGTAAACATTTGAAAGTGTGAACAGAAGAAGGACCTTGATCCAGAGGTGCTTTGGAAAACTGATTCCTGTGGTTGTGCAGCACAGACCTGGGAGAAAGGGAGCTGAGACTGAAGGCAGGAAGGTTAGTGTAATAGTCCTGGGAAAGTACTATAGGCCTGAACAAGGATTATGACAGTGTAAATGGAAAGGGAAGGGTGAGCGTAAGTTGAGTTGTGAAGGAAGAATTGATAGGACTTGGACATCAAGGGGAGGCAGGGGGAGGACTAAAAGATTGAGTTTTTGAACTTGTATAACTTAGAGCATATTGGTGTTATTAAACAAAATCCAGAAGGCTCATAGGTCCTGCCCATTCTTCCTTTCATTAATTAAAAGTTTGAACTCTTGCATTCTTTTTTTTAATCTTAAAAAAATTTTTTTCAGTGAAAAAGAATTTATTTTCTTTCCTTTCTACATGTTCTCCCTCAAAAGAAGAAAAACAAAACTATTGGAACAAATATGCACATTCAGGTGGAACTTACACACTGGCCATGAGCTTATGTATTCTTTAGGAGAACATGTCAAAAAGTCCATTCTTAAGTGGGCATCAGAGTTTAATTTTAGATACGTTGAATTTGAGGAATCTGTGGGATATCTGAGTAGGATTGATGTTTGGGAATGAGCGTTGAGGGTTGAGGGAAAGATAATTTGGTGTTATTTGCACAAAGATGATCATGAGAGAATGAGAGCTCTGAGCAAAATAGGATCAGGATAGAGAATAGGTCTGAGGCCTGAGCATTGGGGAAAGCTTGTACTTAGGGACATTAGGGAGAGGGGCCATCCAGGATCATGAGAAATGTCTGCCAGCGAAGTAAAAGGTCAGTCAGCAGGATGTATGGTATGAAGCCAGGAAGAGAGGTGTGCTCTGAAAAAAGCCATTTCATTTGGTTTCTCCCCCTTAAGAGAATGCCATCCACTTTCTTCTTGTTTCTTAGCCACATCCCATGAGGGCCCAGGTCAGTATCATATATTTTGTATTCCCTCAGCTTCTAGCACCTGAAGGGTTGGGAGTGGGGAGGCCTTCAGCTACTGCTTACTGAATTTTCCTTAATAAATTCAGGGCTTGGTGATGAGACAGGTAAGATGAAGTGAAGAGTAGTGGTGTCTGGTTTTTCAGCTTGACTTTGAGTGAACTTCTAGCCTTTTAAGATATTGCTTATCTTATTTCAATCTCTGCTCAATTTTTTTTTTTGGCTTATAAAAGGGGAGGATGATGTGAATGACTTATTTTGGGGGCATTCTTTTGGATGTTTAACACTCATGAAGTTATTATTTAAATGAAAGAGGGTCTGAAATCATCTGTAAGACTTGAGTTGGGTAGAGAAAACTTCCTGTGGAACCTCTCATATTGTGCTTTCAGATTTACCTGTGGATTACAGTGACGGAAAAGGATGACTGTGGATTAGAACCTGCAGATTCTGTGATGGAAGTGCTGAGCCTGATTCTGATCTTTGTTCCCCTGCAGCATTGCCTTGTTTTACTGGTTCATGCCTGGAATATTGACCTGGAAGAATCACAGATGATCTAGTTCAGAACTCATAGTTCATTGTGACAATTCGCTCTGTTTTGTTTTTTCATTTTATTCAGAGCAATTGTGTTTGTTGTGGATAGTGCGACATTCCAGCGGGAAGTGAAAGATGTAGCTGAATTTCTGTATCAGGTCCTTATTGACAGCATGGTATTGAAGAATGCGCCGTCGTTATTGATCGCCTGCAACAAGCAAGGTAATTGTCATGTTGGTAAGATCATCTCAGCACATCTTCAGATATCATACCCTATTGGCATAACCATTCTCATTCTTTAACGTTTTTATACATTTTGACAATGTATCCTGAATGATGCAATAGCCTATCAAACTTAGTGATTAGGAGGAGCATTTAATAATGATATTAGAAGAAATAGAAACTGAATAACTGTTAATTCAGGTATTTTGAGCCCTGATTTTTGCTCCATGACTATCTCATTTTATGATGTTGCTCTGCCTCAATTGGTCTTATTAGCATCTTTTAAAGACTAACAAAGGAAATGCCTGTAGATCATTTCTGTTTTAATAAGGTATTTCTGAGTTGCTAAATTATTTTCACTTTAAAATTATGCCCCCCTTGGCTAGCATAGTAATTTGACTTAAAACAACTTGTGGATAAAGATATGGTTGGTCTTTGGTAGATAAGTGAAGAAGATAAAGGTTATCCTTTTTTAAAAGAAAAAAACCTGTAAAAACTGTTCAAACATGAAAGTTCCTCTGTGTAGGAAGTCTTATTACTAATATCATTCCTGGTTTAAACGAATGATAAATCTTCACCTTTCCAGATCTCACAATGGCAAAATCTGCCAAGTTAATTCAGCAGCAACTGGAAAAAGAACTGTGAGTATGAATCTTAGGCTTTTGAATATAACCATGTCATTAAAAAAATTGGGTGTCTGAAATTATGAGGACTTTTAGATCATTGAGTTATACATACATGTGTGTGTATATGTTGTGTGTGTGTATGTGTCCATGTGTATTTACACATATATCTATACATCTATCTATATATACAAGCATATATACATACTATATCTGTGTGTATATAAATAAAGGTAGCGTTAAGGTTTACATAGTGCTTTTTCCAAAGCAATCCAATGAAGAGGTAGCACATTGTTATCCTCATTTTACAGATAGATTGAGGCATAGAAAAGGGGGTTGACTTAGCCATTGTTTCTCAGCTAGTTGCTTAGATTTCAGAGCTTCTATCCGTATTGATGGAGGGAATTTCCTGATTTAAAATGCTGTGTAATATATAACCATAGGATTGAAAGCTTTGATCTGATTAAAAATAATTATGGAAATTTTAAGCAGCTGTCAAGTGTGCATAGAGGTGAAACTACCAATTGAATCATTGTTAGCAGTAGAGAGGTGAGATTTTTAAAAATTTTAAAGCAATTAGAGACTTTTCCCCAAAATAAAGAAATTTTTGGAAAGATAGAAAAATGTGCTGTACTCTTTAGAACCCTTAACAGATCTGAAACCATCATTTGGGACACAAAATAGTTTGTGCATAATTCTTTGCTTATTAAACTATATTTAGTATATTAAATTTAGGTGTCATTCATTCATTATAAGTAACTGTGACCATGAGAAAGTCACTTAATCCCTTTGCCCAAGGCAGCTCTCATTGTAACTATAAATTAATACATGAGTTGCTGATCCCCATTGTGAGGGCATGTTTCCAAACCAGGAGCTCCACACACATGAAATCAAAGACCTAACTTTAAAAAAGTATTGGTACTACTCCCTATACCAACATAGATTACATCCTTTCTAAGATTGATCATCGTCAAGAATTGCTATAGGTGAAAAATGCATCGTCCTGCGGCCAACCTACATTTACTAGCTATGTGACTATGGACCAGGAATTGAACAGAGACCTTGGATTCCAAATTCACTCTACCTTACTGACTCCGGTCTTGAAACCCAGTGTAACTTTTATTTATATAAATTAGCATGAAACTTGATTCTGATATTAACATTACATGTTGAAAAATAAAGCAGTTCCTTTATTGAGCCTTATTTACTTTTATGTAGGATTGTAGGGGGGAGTCTTTCTCACTGACTTAGATTGTATTAGTGCATGAATTCCTATGAACCATAGAAGTCATTACCAGGTCCCCAGCCTCCTGGTGCTGAAATTGTACTTACCTAGGTTAGACTTTGAGGAAAGGAGCAGCGTAAAGCCTTCATTACCCCAACCTGCAGTCCATTGGAATACCCTTTAAGAACACAAGATCTCTTCTGGACCACAGTGATGCATCAGAGTAGGACTTCAGTTGAAGATTAGAGATTTAATTGATTAAATGAGCAATTTATATGTCCAACTGTAATCAGCTATATAAAGAAATCTGCAAAATTTATTAGTCTGAAGATGTTTTTACCAATTTGCAAATATTACAACATTTTCTGGGCTACCTCCTGGTACTGGCACTCATAGGTTGAGTTCCCTAGAGGGTAGCTACTACCATCATGTTCAGGGTATATTGTGAGTCCTACTCCCAAAACTCTGTCTCCTGATTCCCTCTCTACCACATCTCATCCCCAGTGTGCTTCAGTCTATGACTGCTTCTCTTCCTTGCTGCCCAAAGTCATACTTCTTGAAGCTGCTTCCCTCCCATACACCCTCAATTTTGTCTCAGGCTCTCTCTGGCTCTCTGCTACTACTGATGAGTGGCAGATGCCATAGCCTATATGTGAACAGGGAGTACAGAAAAACCCTCTCCCTTCCCCCCTGCATCCTCTACCAAGAGGACGGTGGTTATACTCTACCCAGCTGCTTCTAATGTCTTCTTGGGCTGTCAGCCTTAGCCACCAAGAGCATGGCCAATTTTTGGCCAATTTTTCCATGATCATTTGCTTTTCTAATTTACTTTCATACCTTGTAGATAGATCACAGGGTATAGATATATTGCTGCACTTAGTTTGACATATTAGCACTGTATCTTCTGTTATCTTCATCTTCTTTTGTGTGATTACATTGTCTAGAGTGAGGTGGGAAACCCAATTCCCTCCCCGCAGTCCTCACTATCTTCCCCCTCAACATCAAATAAAATTTTCCTTAACCTTTCTTAAACTCTGTGACAGTGATGCCTTAGTACATAAAAGAAGGACTGCCTGTGCTGTAAACTTTGCATTCCTTCTCTTTAAACCAAAGTGCTTTTACCATATTCCCGTCTTACTGCTTTTAGTCTGTAGGATGGAGATTCTGTCCTATTTCACTTGGATTTTTAAGAGAAACACTTTCGAGAATGGCTACAGAAATAATTAATCAGGTGCTACTACACCCACCAGACTTAACCTCCAGAAGCCAAGTCCTAGGAGAGTTAATCCATTCAGTTTTAGAACTCCTGCTCTGGGGCTGATGTGTCTTCATGGATGAATTAAGGAGAGCAAACTCACATAGAAAGCCCCAGACCAGCCTCTTCTTTACAGCCCATCTAGCCGTAGTCTCAATCTGTCTTCTTGCCAGCTGCCTTGCCCCCTGCATCCAGTTACACCCTCTCCTGCGCCCACCGAAATACACACTTTTACTCTGGCAATCATCATCAGACCAAGGGCTCATCATCACGTGATTGCTCTATGGCATCATTCACAGTTCCTGTGACTTCTGAGAGCAAAATGTTCTTCCCTGGCCACTACTGTCTTCTACATGTTGCTTCCTCCAGTTTTAAATCCTTGAGAGAGGGCAGTGTCTTGCTTTTGCATTTGTGTCCCCAGCATTTAGACTGCTGCCACTAGACTCTCCCTGCACTAGGCCATCCTCCAATCAGCTGTCAAAGTGATCTTCCTAGAGGCCATGTCTGACCATGTCACCTCTATACTCAGCACCTACAACATCACATATAAAATACTGTGGTGTTCAAAACTCTTCATAACCTGTTTCTTCTCCCCATCTTTTCAGTCTTATACCTTATTATACCCCTTATACGAGAGGTGGGAAACCTGTGACCTTGAGGCCATATGTGGCCCTCTAGGTCCTCAAATGGGCCCCTTTCACTGAATCCAAACTTCACAAAACAAATCCTATTAATAAAAGGATTTTTTCTGTAAAATTTGGGCTCAGAAGGCCACATCCGAGGACCTAGAGGACCACACATGGCCTTAAGGCTGCATGTTTCCCTGCCTTATCTCATCTCCTTCTCATCCCCAGTCCTAATGTGCTCTGCAGTCCAGTTTCACTGGCTGTCCCCATGCCTGGAGTGCTCTCCCTCTTCGTCTTTGCCTCCTGGCTTTCTTTAAGTCCCTACTAAAGTCCTACCTTCTATAGGAAGCCTTTTCCAGTCTCCCTGAATTCTTGTGTCTTGCCTCTGACTTTTCAGTCTACCAACCACATAACTTGTCTGTACATAGTTGTTTGCAGGTTGTCTTCCCCATTAGATCGTGAGTTCCTTGACAAGGACTATCTCTTGCCTTTCTTTCTAAGCCCAGTGCTTCTCCACAGTATCCATAGGGCCTCGCATGCAGTAGGTGCTGAATAAATGTTTGACTGAACAGTTGGCACAGTGTTAATAAATGCTTTCATTCATTCATTGATGAAGGTTTTTTGTAGAGCTCCTCTGTGTTCCAGTACTTTAGTTGAAAGCAAATCATGTTGGGAAAGAGTGACAAGCTTTGTATCTCCAACTTCAGAGGGACAATTTGGAGTAATACTTATCCATAGCCAGCAGATGGCACTAAGATGCTTTAAATTGGGACTTTCCTAATGAGCTAATTAAAAATAATGATTGAAGAGATAATGAAAATGAAGAATTTTAGCATCATAGAACTAGAGTGAAAAGGGACCTCAATGTTTCTCTGTTAGCTAATATAAGTGTAAAAAATATATTCATAATACTTTAAGAAAACTGTTCTAAAATTCTAATCTTTGTGAAAGACAAAGGTTACTAAAGAGGGGATGTTCTTTAGAATACCTAATGGCAAGGGCAGGACTAGGGCTGCAAATATAGACACTTAATTTCATCTTTTTGTGCTTCAGTTTCTCCATTTGTAAAGTGATGACAGTAACCACCCTTATTCATAGTGCTGTGGTAAGGTGAGAGAGAGGTGTGAAAATTCTAGGGGGCAAAAGGCAAATACAATAATAACATGTAATGAATTCTTAAGATTTGCATCTGTATCCTAGTTCATTATTAGGGGAAAAAGTTAAATTATAGTAGACAAAATTATTCTTTCGTTTAAAAACAGTTTTAAAGTGAAATTTCATTATAGTATAATGTATACAAAGTACAAGTGCTGTGAGAGACTTCTGAAATATTCTAGTTTTCTAAGAATTTTCAGTACCTGTAGAAATTTGAACTGCGAATCCCTTCCTACCTTTTCTAATTTATGTCTTTCCTTGGTTTGACAGTAATACCTTACGAGTTACACGCACCGCTGCCCCCAGCACACTGGAGAGCGCAGGGACTGTTGTCACTCAGCTTGGAAAGAAGGGCAAAGAATTCGAATTCTCTCAGTTGCCGATGAAGGTGGAATTTTTGGAGTGTAGTGCCAAGGGAGCTATGGGGGATGATGGCTCTGCTGACATCCAGGACTTTGAGAAGTGGCTGGCTCGGGTGGCCTGAAGAGCAGAGCTGGGACAGAACTGAAGACTTCTGCCATTGACAACATGTGCGTAGGGGTGGGTTAGCAGTGAGTTGATAAGGGGTAAAAATATAATTGGAAATGCTTTCTTACTGTGGAAAGAAATTATTGTGAGGATATTAAGTGTACTGTAACCAGCTTGGGTTTTTAAAAAGCCTTCCAGCTTCTTTTTTCAGATAATTCAGCTTTTCATTATTGTTCCATTGCTAAGTACAATGGTTTTCATTTCTGTCTTGGATCTGTAACTGTGAGTGTAAAGTTTACCTTATCCTCAGGAAAGATAAAGGACTTTGCTATCACCAGCAGACTCTAAGTAGAGAGGTTCATTACCATAAGCATTTTTATTTCAAAAAGAGTGTTCGTCCTTCCTGAGTTGGGGTTTTCTGGTGGTTTTTAAGTTGTGTCAACTATATGCTCAGGCACAGTGTTCCATGGCTTAAGACAGTACGATTCTTGGACTGGCCAAATTCATGGTGACAACATCTCAGAGCCACTTTCGTGGGACACTTGGTGACGGTATGTCTTACTCTGCCACCTTACTTTTATGAAACTAAGTGATGAACAAATGGCAGAAAGATCTCTGCAAACTCAGCAGTGTTAAAGGATATCTGTGTTTTTGGAACGAAATTCCTGGCTTCTTAAATTTGTGAGTTTTACAAACAATGAATTTTTGGTAAAGTCATTTTGATTCCTCTATTATATTTGTTAAGTTTCACAGTGACAGATTGCCCCCTGCCCCTGCCGCATAAATGCCTTGAGTCTCAAAAGGTACTGAGTGAGACTGTGCCATCCTTGCCACCCCATCCACACTACTGGAAAAATGCCTCAGTACATACGCCGTACTTGTGGGTCAGTGGTACCATCCTTGCATATGAAAGATCAGCATTATTTTTAGGAAGGAATAAAACCTCAAATTGGCAAGAATTTTTCTTATGTCTCATGTCAGGACTCTGTTATGAAAGCCTCTCTACTGTTAGTATTTAGTCTTACGGACTATCTTTGCTAGCAGAAGTGGTAGCTTAGGGAAACCAAAGTAAGGGAAAGGTGAAAAGAAATTTCCTGTGACCATATACACCTTTATAGTTTCCTTGTTTAATGTCTGTGTGTGTGTCACAAATTAAAAAGCTGCCGTTACCTAGCGTGGAGCCTTGAACAGAGGACGTGCTCAGTCCGTATTTAAGCAGTGACTTCGGCCTGTTCAATGGCCTGTTTTCTCAGTCTGTTTTCCTTCCCACAAAATTTCCCATTTAGTTTCATTCTGTTGGTTGAGTTATTTATTTTCTTAAATTATGTGTTAAGCCAGTATTTCACCCCATTACCAAAAGCAATAGAATGTCGCAACAAAGACAGTTTAAAGTAGGTGAGAGAAACTTGTTTTTATTTATGACAGGCTAATTTACAGTGAGAAGAGAGAAAATCTGCAGTGAGTATATACTGCCATTAGGAATGTATCATTTGGCGAACTTTATCTACAAAGATTTTGAAAGCATTTTATAAATAGCAACCAAAAAAACTTAATATTTTTTCAGTGGAGGAAGCAAAAATATATTAATTGAATGAGTTACAGAATTATCTCCATAGGATTGAACAGTCAGACTTTTAGTATGCTGTTAAAATATGCTGTATCTTTGATTTACCTGTTTGAGAGCAGCCTATGGCTGTGGTGTTTGGTCCTTGGGACCCTTGAAATAATTTTTCATAAAGTAAAAGCAAAGAATTCAAATTTTTTTTGGTGTTTCAATTTTTGTGTGACTGAAATACAAATGTCTTTTTTGTTTTTGTGCACTTTAGAGCCTTCAATTAAGATGTTTCTCACCAGTGGGATGCAGGTTTCTTACACCATTGACTGGCCCTTCCCCCTGCGTAAAAAAGCATCCCTTGAGTATACAGAGGATCTATTTATGGGCACTGTGCAGATCCACTTCTATGTTGTTCATGATACAGGGAATAGATACTGAGGAGATGCCCACTGCTCTTAGACCTTGTAAGCTCTGTCTGTTACTAGAATGGAAGGTTCCAGCTGGTCCGGAAGACATTTGGCAAACTGCAAATGATTTGGTACTTTGGACCTCATCCTTTAGCTCCTCTTCAAGCTTCTTGTCAAAGGGTTCCCTATGACTTTTCTGCCTTTCCCATTAACCCTTTTGCTAAGGATCTCACAATCTGTTGGCTATTTTCATTAGCGAGACAGACCAACAATTTCTGCGACTTTAGTGATGCCCATTTGTTAATGAGTGGGAGAAATTCCTGGGGTCTGTGATTTAGTTTCATAGCCATTGAACTCTATGTAAATTCTTCTTAGATAATCATGGGGCCTCACAATCTCACACATCTCACCCACTATAATTTTGTTACTGACATATGAGTGACTTGTGCCCTTTTGTTTCACTTTGCATAATTTGGTTTATGTAATATGCTTTCCATGGAACTCAGGGTCAGTCAGTACAGAGTGGTCAGGGCTAAATTGTTTTTGTGAAGGTTATGTACACAGTACCTAGTAATCTTCAGAACAGGAGATGCTGCACTTTCCCCAGTGTTCCCAGCCATGGTTGCCAGCACTCAATTTTGGGTAACGTGAATATTATGTGTTTCAATTTAGACAAATTTTGTCTTGTTCTGTCCTCAATGAAGACAGAGAACAGATGGCTTCTTGTAATCAGGGAACATGATTGAACTGCTTGTCTTCATTTTTCTCCAGACTAAATCCACATCCATTTAAAAAAAAAACAGTTCCAAACAAATGGAACAGATTACTCAATATAATTCTCACTCCGTTCTGAATGTTTTACTTCTTTCAGCAGTCTGGGTAGGATACTACTGAATACATCACTTAGTATTCAACCCTTCCTTCACATCTATTTAGCCCCCTGATGGCTACACTTGACTTCCTTCACAACCCCTTACACTGTATAGCCAATGGTATCCATAATGCCCACACCACCACCCTTGGTTCCCTTTACCTCCCTCTTTATGCTGCTGTTCACTGCTCCTTTTGTACCAGCCCCTAATCCTAGCTAGAGCTGCTGGGACTGCAGAATACTGCCATAGGATGATGCAGAACCAAAGACCGAACCTGCAACGTGACCAAATTCTCAGCATCTCTCAAAAAATGCTTTATCCATTTGGCAGTTATTGTAAGCCCCTCAATTGAAGTGTTTCTTACCATTGGAAAGTAGGTCTTCTATATAACATGCCTAGTCAGTCCCACCTCCTGTGTGTCTTTATAAGGAGTCCTTTCCAGAAGCACAGATGATCAAGACACACTGGGCCCATCGTTAAGGAGAGGACAGATACTAGCAAGATCCATTTTTGTCTCCTCAAGCCCCCAATCCCAGCTGCTTTACTCTCAGATGGTGATATATCTGATTTTATAGAGGTCATGAAACCATAGACATAGATTTCCTCCGCTCTAGAGGAGATCTTATCTCTGAAGTTAACCTCTGTGTCTGTACCAGAGAGAGAGAACATTTGTTAAGCTTGTAGCATGTGTCAGTCACTAGGCATGATGTAGAGATGGTGGGGAAGCATCAGGCGGTGTTAGCCCTGGCAAGATAAGATGAAAGCCCACCTTATTGAAGCTAAGACACACAGAGGCATAATCAAAGGTTCTAGATTCTAGACGAAGTACCTACTATAAAGCAGACACTGTGCTAAGGGCACAGTCTGGTCTCATTTGGTCTTCACAACAACCCTGGAAGGTAGGTGCTATTATCTTCATTTTACAGTTGAGGAAACTGAGGCAAACAGGTTAAGTGACTTGCCCATGGTCACACAGCTTGTAAGTGTCTGAGGTTAGATTTGAACTCAGGTCTTCCTAACTCCAGGCCCAGTGCTCTGTGTGCTTCATGACAGTGATGAGATACCATGTATAAAGCATTTGTAAATCCTAAAGTGCTATATAAATGCTAGCTGCTATTGTCTCCCCGACTAGATTATTAAAATCCTAAAACTGTAAAATGGAAATAACAAAAGCACCCACCTTCCAGGGCTGTTGTGAGCATCAGATGTTCTATGTGCATAATTCCTAACTTTTACAAAGAAAGGAGTCATATTTTCTCCTTTCTTCTGTGGGGCCAGACTTGTTTATTATAATTATACAGTGTTCAAGTTTTATTCTTTTATTGCTCTTTTCATTTCTGTTGGAGTTATTGTATATTTTTTCCTTATTCTGCTCACTTCACTTTGCATCAGCCCATATATCTTCCCATGATTCTCTGTATTCTTAATCATCATTTTGTGTGGTACAGGAATATTTACATTTATGTACCTCAGTCTTTTTGTCCAGTCCCCATTTGATGGGCATTTGCTTTGTCACTTTACTACTAAAAAAAAAAGGATATCAATATTTTGGTGTTTAGGAGACATAGGCCCAGCTAGGTGGTGCAGTGGATAGAGCCCTGGGCCTGAAGTCAGGAAGACTCATCTTTCTGAATTCAAATCTGTCCTCAGACACTAGGGCAAGTCCCTTAACCCAGTTTGCCTTAGTTTCCTCTTCTGGAAAATGAGCTGGAGAAAGAAATGACCAGTAACTTCTCTAAATTTGCCAAGAAAACCCCAAATGGGGTCACGAAGAGTCAGACGCAACTGAAAATAATTGAAGAAAAACAGGAAAAAGAATGAAACATTTCTGTGTACCCTTGCTGTCCTCAATCTACATGTTTAATAGTGGTATTGGAGTCAGAGGGCACCAACATTTTGGTCATTTTCTTAGTATAATTCTAAATTGCTTTCCTGAATGTTTGGACCAGTTCCTAACTCCACCAACAATGTACTATTGTACCTTTTCTTCCTGCGGTCCTTCCAACATTAACTCCTCCCCTTTTCTGTCTCACTTTTGCCTGTTTGCTGGATATGAGTCAAAACTTGTGAGTTGTTCTGATTTTCATTTTCTTAGTAATGTAGGGCTATCATTCATATGATTGTTTAGTTTTTAATTCTTTTGAAAACTGTTCATATCCTGTGGCTGCTTTTCCTATAGAGAATGGCCCTTGGGCTTAAACTCCTGTGTTAGTGCAACTTACAGCTTTGACAGATTGCCGTGTGAGTCACTGAGAAGTTAAGTAATTTGCCTAAGGTCACATAGCCAGTATGTGTCAGAGGTTGGACCTCAACCTGGATCATCATGACCCGATACCAACTCTCTATCTACTATGCAACATTTATGCTTTTACTAAGGCTAACAATATTAGCTTGCTAATACTGTGATTAATTCTAAGCTCCTATTAGCCAGTTTGTTGATTCATATTTGTTGTAATAATAACTCAGCAAGATTATAGCCTAAACAAGATCCGTCCCTAGTGCCTCGTTGTGGTGTGAAGGTGACGGTGACCCTTGGTTCTTGAAGGCTGTGCTAGGGGTGCACGTGGCCTACAGGATAATGTCCAGGATGCTTAGTCTAACATTCAGAGCACTCTACAAATCTGCCTCTAACAACCCTTCCAGCCTTGTTTTCTGCTGTTCCTCAATACAGATGTTCTGCTCTAAGTCAGTGCCTTTGTATAGAGGAATAGTAGAAGGTAAGTGTCTTCTCTGCTGCTGTTCAGTTGTTTCAGTTACATTCAACTCTTTGTGACCCTCATTTGGGGTCTTGGCAAAGATACTGGAATGGTTTGCCATCTTTTTCTCTAGCTCATTTTACTGATGAGGAAACTGAGGCAAACAGAATTAAGTGACTTGCCCAAGGTTACACAGCTGGTAGGTATCTGAGGTCAAATTTGAACTCAGGTCCTCCTGACTCCAGGTCCAGTGCTCCATCCACTGTGCCACCTAGCTGCTGTCAGTAGCTATATAACCTTGGGCAAATCACTTAATCTTTTGGTGACCTGAGCAACTTTGTAAGATTAGAAGCTACAGACAAATCTCTGATCTGCATTTGTAGAGGGAGAATGAAGAGTGGAAATGTCCTATGTCAGTTAAATCACAGGTCCTCCTTACCTTAAAAGAAAGTATAAACCAAAAAACAGGAGGATGTTATCAGTTTGGGCAAGGCTGCTGCCAACCCTCCTATGCTACCTATGTTCACATGATGGAAAGACGTACATTAGATGATGAATTAGGTGGATTTCAGGATGTGCCGGTAAATGTTTCTGAAATGTACTAGCACAGTTTCAACTCAGTCTGAATTATTAATGTTTTCTCTATCACTTTGTTAAGTTTAGAAATTAACAAAACAATAAATCAATCCCAATTTTTAGTGTTTGCCGATTTCCAACGCAGAAATGCTCACACTAAAAATTTAACATTTGGCTCTTGGCAGCTGGCTGGAGCAGGCTTCAGGACTGTTCCAATTTCAGGGAATCGTTGTATTCAACATTTTTACCAATAACTTCAGCAAAAAAGCACCTAATACAATGTCTGGTACATAACAAGCACTATATAAATGTTAGTTATTATTACTAGAGGTTTTTAACCTTTGTCATGTCGTGGATCCCTTTGCATTCATAACTGGTTGTCCCTTGACCCAGAAAATGATGATTAATGGATTGATGTAAACCTAGAGAGACAGCTCTAGTTCAATGCCAAGAGAAATTGTTGTGTTCTACATTTTTATCAATAACTTAAGCAAAAAGCACAGATGATATGCTTCTGAAATTTGCTAATGACAGGAATCTAAGAGGAACAGATAAACATTTGAATGGCAGAATATGGATCTGAAGAGATCTTGAGAGTCTGGAAATGATAGGCTATATCTAAGCTTTCTCAGTAAGTAGGGAAAGTGTGAGTTTGGGGGGTCAGGGTACTCCCCAAAGAACCAAAACTTCTCCCCCCCCCGATTGACTGCTTATTTTGAGCCATGAAACCAGGGACTGCTGACCTAGAAGAGCCAGTACTTTATCCCTCTGCTCCTCTGGGACAGACCCAATTTCAGCAACCTTCCTAAAAGAGCCCTGCATTGGGAGTCAGGAGAAATAGGTTCTCTTCCCTTCTCTAAAGAGAAAACTTAACTCTGCCCTTTTTTTTCTCTTCTGTAAAGTGGGGTAAGCAAGGAAGCAAGCTACTCACCTCCTGTCAGAGAGATGATGGACTCAGGACATAGAATAAGACATCCATCTTTTGCACAGGGTGGGTGGGGTCTGTGGATCCTAATTAAGAACCTTAGATCAGATCTCTAAGGTCCCAGCTCTAATATGAACATTGGAGAATTTTTCCCCCTAAGGAGACTTAGATTTAAAATAGGAAAAGCAACTGATTTTAGCTAGCACTTAATAAGAATCATTAGTTTAAATAAGAAGCTACCAAATGGCCCATTTCTTGGTGGTGGTAGCAGTTTCCTCATTGTTACAGTCCAGTTTCTATCTCTTCAGGGTGATATAAGAGTAACATAATAATAGCTATTAATGATATCCACCACCCCCCATTCCCACCAATAAATCGCTTTCCCCAACCTCAATTTGTACCGTTTACCCCAGGTACAAAAATTCATGGCTATGGCTCTGTCTACACCAGTCACCCCAGTAACTGTGGCTTGACTACTCCATCTTGGCTGTGTTTGACTACTCCATCTTGGCTGTGCATCCCCATTTAATACCTTAGGTCACCCTTTCTCCCTCACTCCATCCCACTCCAAGTAGGAAGAACTGGGAAAATGTATGATTCAGGCAAACCCTTGGAGGCAAAATCTGATTAAGGGCTTCTTATTACCTCTCTAGGCCATGAAGGAGGGGAGGAGGAGGGCACTGGTGACCCAGATCACCAAACTGCTCTTCTCAGCTAGCTTTCTCCTGCCCCCCTCCTCCCTCTCTCTTTTCCTCCCACTTTTTCTTTCCTTCCTCCTCCCTTCCACTTCCTTTCTGTCTCCCTCCTCTCCCTCTTCCATACAGACTCACTAAGATAACTGTTGCCAAATAATTGAAATTTATGTTTGCCAGAATGACACAGCAGATGACGTTACTGTTATTTTACAGACACAGAATCTTGTTGGAAGGGAACTTGGACCCTCTTAATCTAACTTGTTTGGGGTGGTATCGATCTACATAGAATCAAAGCATCCCAAAGTTGTAAAGGAATCTCTAAGAGCAGCCAAACTGTACCTGAGCAGGAATCCCCTGAACCAAGGTCCAGATGGTCATCTAGTCTCCCCTTGAAGACCTCTAGTGAGGAGGGAAACAGTGCCTTCTAAAGCAGCCCTGTATTATAAGCCTGTGGATCACGATGCACCTCTATGCTTGACACAAGACTCTGTGGCCTTAGAGGGTCCCTGATCTTTTCGTGTGTGATTTCCTCCTTCCTTCTACCAGTTTAGTCCTGGTGTCATCAGAAATACCTGAGCACACAAAGTGTACTCAGTAGATCAAAGAAAAATACGAAAGCTGGCTTGTGTGGATTAAAAGGCTGAGGCAGGAGACAAAATCCCTTGAGAATAAGAACGAGTCCTAAGAAAATAAAGCAAGATCATAGGAAAAGACATCAAGTCTTTGGGGAAAAGTCCAGACTTGAAGAAAAATTTTGAAAAAAAGAATTAAATGAAGGAGAAGAGAGCAGAGAGCAAGCACTTGGGAAAGAGACTAAGGTCTCTCGGGAGTTTCAGTATTCTGGAAATATTAACTAAAATAGGGCTAGAGAGTGAGAGGCACTGGGGAGTCGTGCAAGGGAGAATAAATGAGGGACATAAAACCATTTCACTCTCCTGGGAGGCAAAGGGCAAAAAATAGAGAAATTCTAAGGAGTAGAAAGAATTGAAGATGGCAACTTGGACATACATAGAAGAAAGACCCTGTGCTTGAAAACTGAAGACTTATAGAGACTAAGAGAAAAGAAAGACTGAGACAGGTGAAGCTAAAGGAGTAGGCTGGCACTTTGTGTAATGGAAAAGCCAGCCTGGGACCAGTAATCAAGGCAAATAAAGAAATAGGCCAGTGCTTGGAGTGTGAATAGGAGACAGTGCAGGTTAGAGGGAGGCCTTGAGAGCTCTTCTTCAGCTGACTGCTCAACATTCTGGGATCAACTTTTTTTGTGTTTGTGATAATAAAAAAATAAAATATTTTATGTTTTATATATATATGATATATATTAAATAAATATACACATTGTTTTCAAAGTTGCCCATCTTTGCTTCCTTTTAACATTCATTTTTAAAAAAATTTTGAGTTCCAAGTTCTCCCTCCTTTTTCTCTCTCCCCCCTCCCTAAAATAGCAAGCAATTTGATATAGGTTTTATATGTGCAATCATGTAAAACACATTTCCATATTAGTCATGTTTTCTCAAATGGGAAACGAAACCCACAAAATATAAAATGAAAATTGTATGCTTCAATCTGCTTTCAGATTCCACAGTTCTTTCTCCAGATGCAGACAGCATTTTCTATCATGAGTCTTTTGTACTTGTCTTGGATAGTTGCTGAGAAGAACTGTCCTTCATAGTTGATCATCGTACAATGTGGCTATTACTGTGTACAATGTTTTCCTGATTCTGCTGACTTCACTAAGCATCAGTTTATATAAGTCTTTCCAGGTTTTTCTGAAGTCTACCCGCTCATCATTTCTTACAGCACAATAGTTTTCCATTTACATTCATGTGCCACAACTTGTTCAGCCATTCTCCAGCTGATGGGCATCCCCTCAATTTCCAGTGCTTTGCCACCATAAAAAGAGCTATATAAAAATTTTTGTACATGTGGGTCCTTATTCTGTTTTTATGATCTCTTTGGGATATAGACCTAGAAGTGGTATTGCTGGATCAAAGTTTTATAGCCTTTTGGGCATAGTTCCAAATTTGAGTCACCTATTTTCAAAAAGAGAATCAGTGGCATGGCTAGTGTTTGAGCAGCCACTGAGATCTGGCTGCTGTAGCTGCCACATCTGAGAGCTTGAGATCAAGCCAAGAGGTGTGTCTGGGTCTACCAGTCATTGCTGGACTTCCCATTTGAGAGAACTGATAATGAGATGGTGATTTTTGCCTCTTCCTTTTTCTTCCACTGTTCTGTAAAATTAATTTGTTCAATTAACATTGAAAAGACGGCATAAGATAAAAATATAACAAATTACAACAATTTCTGATTTGTAGGTATTATTGGGAATAAATGATATCATGGGGGTCACTGACTGGCATAGTGCATAGAGAGAAAACTAAGGTAATGGGCTTCCTTTTGAAAATTACTGGGA
Organism: Bettongia penicillata ogilbyi; assembly: GCA_023548195.1. NCBI lineage: Eukaryota > Metazoa > Chordata > Mammalia > Diprotodontia > Potoroidae > Bettongia > Bettongia penicillata. The sequence continues at coordinate 2,896,821 of JAJHZJ010000133.1, forward strand.
TTTGTCCCAGTTGAGGGCTCGTGAGCAAAATAAAGAGAATCTTAATTGGTCTGTATTCCATAAAAGCCGAGTAATGGCATAAATTTAATTTTTCCCTTAGGCAAAAAAAGGTGATCCCCAAAGTAGTTTCTGTCTGCCATGGGAATGAAGGAGTTGAGAAAGTGGCTGCTTTGGGCCATGTATGCCCCATCATTCTACTCGAGGGAGTCTAAAAGATGCCCAAGGATGGGAGGGTGGGCACTAGAGAGTAATTCATGCCCATTGGGAGGGAAGGGGAGCGACATGAATAGACGGGCAACACCCACATTCTGGAGGGGGAAAGAATAAAAATGCTAAGCCTTCTCTCTTGCAGTAGCCCAGCCTTTCTTCTTCATTTATACAGACAACCCTTCACAAACACACTGGTGCATTCACATCTAGAATATCCTGCTAATAGCCATGTTCTATGTTTTACTAAAAACAGGCCCCAAATGTCTAGTAATTACATGAACAAATGTTGTATCTCTTGATGCTTTTTTTTTTTTTTACAATATGAGGGGTTTAACACCTTTAAAGCATATAAGCAAAATTTTTGATGATTTCATTTTAAAACACTTCACTGGTTTCCCATACAATGCAAACTCCTCAAGAACAGACAGTTTTGTTTCTTTATATTTCCCAGAACCTATCATATAGTAGAGGTTTAAGAAATGCATGTTGGAAAAAAAATATGAGAAGACTCTTCTCTCCCTGTCCCCAACTTTGTCCAACACCCACCCCCACCCTCAGTCTTCTCGGCAGAGGTGGGAGACTGTGGGTACATAATACTGCATATAAAGGCAGAGTTTTCAAAATGGTGATCAATTGATTTTTTTCCTTTTAAACTTTTTGTTATAAAGGATTTCTCTATGAGGGAGGATACATTGGGAAATGTAGGTAATATAAAAACAAAAAACAACAAATGTATTTTTTAAAAATACAAAAAGAATTTGGAAAAGAAAAAGGGAAATACTAATTGAATTAAGTTAATTTCCTATTCTTTTATTTATATTTTGTTATCAGTTGAATTTTCTACAAAAGAGATCCCAGATGACCAGATCTGACAGTGCACTCATTCCAACTTGAACCTCTGGGAAATCCTAGAAGGCAACCAGTGACCTTTGTGTCCTTGGGGCTCTGCAGAACCTCTTGTCTTTTTTCTTTTTTCATGCTTTCTGTTCAGGATCTGATTTGTCCCAATCCCTTTCATTTATTACTCTTATGGAAGAGAGATAAACATGTGCGACCTTGGTTTTAGTACATCAGTCACAGAAAAGCCATTATTAATTTTATGCCTTTCTAATTTTTGAATAAGCTTTTTTTCCCTTCAGTTTTCCCTTTCTCCCAGATGATGCCCTCTGAATATATCCTTCTCTGTAGTTTCCTTCTTCCTTCTTTCCTTCGGTAATGTAGACTCTACTTCTTTCTCACAAAATCCTTCATCAACCTAGCAGCCTCCTTGCTTTTCCAGGATGGCATGTATTTTCCCTTTTGGCTTTTCTTGGAATCTACAAAACTCATTTTACATTCTGAACATCAATCATCATATTACCTTGCAATTTTCACCCTTCCTTTCCAATGGGGTCCCCTGGTATTGAAGTGTGAGGTTTAATGGGGCATTGAACTTCCATTTTTCATAGGGCTTGAATCTTTCACTAATATAAATCAGTAGAAGTCACCCAAAGGTTTATTAGACACAGGTCTTTCTACAAACAACCTTTCTCTGCTAAGTATCAGATCTGGGAGGCATGGGGCTCAGCTATCAGTGGTGAAAAATCATTGCAAATTTGGGGACATTATTATGACATTATAATAAGTGAGAGATACTGTAGAGGCACACATATCCATCTTTTGACTGGACAAGCTACTTTTCTATGTTATGCAGGCCTTATAGACTTTCTCCATCTTTTGAAGATTGTAGGAATCTCCCAATCAATTAATTAGCAAGTGCTTACTAAATGTCTGATATTACATATTCCAGGTAATATACTAGGTTTGGGGGATACAAGGACAAAAATGAAATAAATCTCTTACCATTAAGGAGCTTATGTTCTACTATGTACATAAATGAGTGTATACAAAATATATATAATTTAGGGAGCGGTGCATCAGTAGCTGGGATCTTCTGTATCAGGGGGTTCTTAACCTGGTGCCTATAGATATTCAGTGGCTCTGTGGATACCTTTCAGAGGGTCTGCGAACTTGGATGGGAAAAATCACATCTTTATTTTCAGTAACATCTAGCTGAATGTTAGCATTTTCTTCAGCTATTTGAAAGCATTCTGAGAAGTCCATAGGTCTTAACAGGTTGCCAAAGGGGTTTGTGACACACAAAAAGGCTTAAGCATATCTGTATTAATGCTAAAGTATTATTATTAATCAGATAGCATGAGGTCTGCAGGACAAAATCTTTGGCTCAAATTCTTTACAATCTGTCCTCAAAACTAAACTATCTGGAGTAGCCAGGTGGCACAGTAGTGTCCTGCAGCGAGAGTGGGGAAGACCTGAGTTCATCTTGCCTCAAACACTTAATAGCTCAGTTACCCTCTGTTGGCTTCAGTTTCCTCATCTGTAAAATGGAGATGATAACAGCAGCAACTTCTCAGAATTTCTGTGAGGATCCAATGAGAGAATATTTGTAAAGTACTTAGCATAGTATCTGTTACACAGTAGATGTTAGGTGGCACAGTGCTGGGCCTGGAGTCAGGAAGACTCATCTTTGTGAATTCAGATCCAGCCTCCAACATTTACTAGCTGTGTGACCCTGGACAAGTCACTTTACCTCTGTTTGCCTTAGTTTCTCTACTGTAAATGAGATGGAGAAGGAAATGGCAAACCACTCCAGTATCTTTGCCAAGAAAACCCCAAATGGGGTCACAAAGAGGTGGACACAACTGAAAAATAATCTAAACATTGTTCACCAGCATTAATTGTAGAGAAATTAATTGCCAGGAGGACCAAGAAGGATTTAGCCTATTTTCCAAAAAGGAGATAGATGAGTTTATTGGACATAACTACAAAAAGCTATTCTTGCTTTTTCCTCAATAAGTTCAAAGACCATGTCTGATCCAGTTGGGTCACTGCTCATTGTTACAACTGTTGTCTCATATTTTACTGAAAAAAAAACCAAACTGAGGTCATTCTCTAAGAGCTCCTTCTTCTCTTCTCCTCATCTCATATCACCTACATGCCTTCTGCCATTATCTCCTTCATTACTGGCTCATGTTATGGAGTGACATTTTTCTTTGCCAAGGAAAACCCCTCTGTAATCATTCACAAGCAATCCTCTTCCATCCTGTCTTCTCCAACATTGCCACCTCCACTGTCCCCACTCTCTCACTTACCTTCAGTCTCTCCCTATCGGTTGCTTGCCTAGTGCCAACAAATATGCCCATGTCTTCCATCCTCAAAAACCCCTCACTTGATCCATCCACCCTCACTAGTTATCATCCCATAGCTCCCTTTCCTTTGTGGCGAAACACCTTGAGAAAGCCATCTACAATCAGTGCCTCCACTTCCTTCTTTTTAACTCTCTATAGTCTGGCTCCTGATCTCATCATTCAATCAAAAGTCTTCAAAGCTACTAACACTCACATCAGATGGCTTTTTGTCCATGGTCACCCTTGACCTCTCTGCAGCCTTTGACTGTTATTTGCCCTTTCTCCTTGATTGTCTCTTCTTTCTAGGTTTTTGTGACACGATTCTCTCCTGGTTCTACTACCTATCTGGCTCTTCCTTCTCATTCTTCTTGTTTTCTTTACCATTAGCTTCCTGAACGTTCTATAGGGCTTTGCCCTGAGTTCTCTTCTCTTCTCTTTCTATACTTTTCCTTGTGATCTCAACAATTTCCATGGATTCAGTTATCTTCTGTATGCTGATGATAAAGTCACATTTACTTATTCATCCCTAATCTCCACTGATCGCCTGTTGGATACCTCATACTGAATGTCCCATAAACATCTTCAGCTTAAGATGTCGAAAACTGAACTCATGATCTTTCCCCCTCAAACCCTCCACTCTTCCTAACTTCCCTATTACTGTTGCTGATACCATCATTCTCCCAGTCTCCAGTGTCTCAACATATGGGTCATCTTGGATTCTTCATTCCCTCTGACCCCCATATCCAGTATGTGGACTTCACCTTTGTAACATCTCTTATATGTACCCCCTTCTGATACCACTGGCACATTTAGACCAGCCTGGTTCAGACTCTCATTACCCTATACTGAACTATTGCAGTAGCCTGCTGGTTGGCCCAGTTACAAATCTCTCTCCATCCCAGTTCACCTTCTGCTCACCCATCAACGTGATCTTCCTAAAGCTCAGATGTGATTATGTCGACCTTCCCCCACCTCCCACTCCCTAAACTCCAGCGGTTGTCTACCAAACATGAAATCCTCTGTTTGGTGTTCAAAGCCCTTCCTCATCTGGCTCCTTCCTATCTTTCCAGGTTTCTTACACCTACATTCCATCACATCCTCCACAAATCATTAACGCTGCCCTTCTTTCTGTTCCTCACAAAAGATATTCCATCTCTCAACACTTTCACTGATTGTCCTCCATGCTTGGAATACTCTCCCTCCTCATCTTTGGAATACTCTACCTCCTGGCTTCTCAAGCTTCCTTCAAGTCTCACCTAAAATCCTACCTTCTACCGGAAACCTTTTCTGATCTCCCTTAATTCTAGTGCCTTCCTCTGCTGATTATCTCTGATTTATCTTCTATAGCTTGTTTGTACATAATTGCCTACAGATTGAATACCCCATTAGACTGTGAGGGCATTGAAGGCAGGGGCTGTTTTTTCCCCCTTTTTTGTATCTCTGGTACTTAGCACAGTGCCTAATACATATTAGGTCTTTAATATTCTCTCTGCAGCCTTTGTATTAATAGAGATATATTCATGAACCAAAGCACATGACTTCAACATTGATTTTATACTGTGAATGTTTTTCAGAGCTATTAACAAAAACCATTGCTAAAACTGTAACAGTTTTGTGGTAGATGAAATTGCAGTTCCCAATGGCATTAAATTGGATGATGTTTTAGGAATTCTGTTTTTTAATTGTATCTAAAAAATTTTGAAAGGTGTAATGGATAGAGAGCTAGTGTAAAATTCAGGAAGAGCTGTATTCAAGTCATGCTTCCAATATATATAGTTTTGTGAATCACGGCAACCCCCTTAACCCTCAGTGTACTAGGCAACATCAAGACCATCGTTTGTCCAATATTTATTTCCATTGGTAGAAGGAATTTCTTCATTGGGAGTTCCCTAATACCTTTAAAAGCACATAACTAATAAAAATAAATAATCTGATGTTTTTATTAGCAGAATCAGATGCATGTCCTTCAAGGAGGAATATGAATATTACTCTGTATACTTAAGACATTATCTTTTACTAGGGGTGGGTTTAAAGACAAATTAGATTTGTTGACTAGTTATTACCACATGGGCCAATTAAGCATCAATTACTGGGCAAGTGTCCACTAACTCTTAATTGGTCAACTGCATTAAATAAGCAAAGCTATTCCATTATTTTATATTTTAATCAACTCATTCTGGTGGGCCCAATAAGGTGCATTTTTTGGTGTGACCACCAGGTGTCTCTATGGGACAGAGTTTGGCTAGACACCTTTTTTTCTTTAAAAAAAAAATTCTCTCCTCCCAAGAAAAGGGAACAGGTGGGTTCCACATTTGCAAAGGATGCATGGGGAGGGGAAGAGAATGTGATAAAACAAGCTCATCTCTTCCTTGTAAGATGTCATGAAACTTTGGGACTTTGACCCTGAACAAAAGCTTCCTAGAGTGCCTTCTGGGGAAAAAAAATTAATGCCTCTCTCTATGGATATTCTTCTGCCCAAGACCACGCTAAAATAAGTTGGCCTTGTGGGGCAAGAATACCATTCTAGTGCATAGACTTCTGTACCAGAAAGTCAGTGCTAGCCTGCCTTGCTGTGCCTCTCACTAGAATCAATGGCATAGAATGTCTACCATATTCTGGTGGGGACTTTTTAGAGATGCTGATTGGGAGCTGAATGGGAGTCTGATACTTGTGCAGAGCTTGCTAAAGACATTGCATATTTGGGAAAGAAAGTGCAAAGGCCTTGAGAACCATCTGTTTATTTTGATTCTCCACATTCTATCCCTGCGGTAAATGAAATCAATAAAAGGCCAAGGAACTATCTGCACAACATTTTTCTCAGCCTTTCGCAGAAAACCCTTCTGGGAGATACAGGTTAAAGTTAGGCTTCCTGCCTATACAGAGAGTATTACAGAACTACTTATTTAAACAGAATCTCTGCATTTTTGGTAGAACCTTGGGAATGCTACCAAACCTCCCACAATAAATTCCTGATGGAATTTCGTCCCAAGAAAAAGTTTGAATCTGCAGATGAGTTAGCATGTTTCCTGTCGTCAGAGAATGAAAACAAAGTAATGCAAAAGTTTTCCTTGTCAGAGCTGATAGAAAGTTGACAATCAAATTTATTTTTGTAGTTAAGGGCCCTGTAAGCACCTCCTTCACTTCCTCCAAATGGACTCTGATTCTGTTTTTAAATGTTTGGCCTTTAAAATGAGCTAACTGCCCAGTGTCAAAATTATGGTGGTCTGGTTAACATTGTTAAGTTGGATTTGTAGGTTCGTCTTGGAATGGGTCCCTTGTATACCTTTCCTTCCAAGATCCCTTGCACCCATCATCTATTGTTAGGGAGCAGCAGCCTTGTCAAGCTAGCTTGGCCTAACAGATAGAGGACTGGACTGGAAATGATATCAGAACACCACCTCTAACACTTTCTAGTTCTGTGACCTTAGACAGTAATAAGATAGAGGTGAATTTTCATTGAATTTTTAAAAATTGGTACTATGATTTCACCACTATAGGAAATTTCTGGTGAAGAACTTTCCCTACTCTAAAATTTATAACCTTAAAAAGCTGCCCAGGGCTATGTGTGGCCCACAACATTTCCAAGTATGACTTGAAGCAGATTAAAATGTATTGGGAAATATTTAACAAATAACAATTTTTTTAATATATTAAAATTCTTAAGTCAGTACATGGCCTGGAGGGATCCTTATATACGGTTTAGTGGCCCTCGTTTCTATTCGAGTTTGACTAATTCAAGGCATTCAGAGGCTAAGAGATTATCTGTCCAGGGTCACATAGTCAGACAGCATGTGACACAGGTGAGACTCGAACTCAGGTTTCCTGTACTCTGATGTCACTCTCAATCATATTATGTTGTCTTTTCATCATAATTCTAGAGCCAGAAGGAATCACAAAGATCAATAAGTCTCATCCCTTCATTTTATAGACAAGGAAATTGAGATCCAGAGCAGTGATATGATTGTCCATGGTTACCCATGTGGCAAAGTCAGATTTTGAACTCAGGTCCTCTTATTCTCCAACCATTTCTTCTCCCCACCCTTCCAATCCACCCTGCCTAACCCCCCGCATCCCCAATGTTGCCAGTAAATATGGAAAGCAGAATTTGAACTGTGGTCCTTGAACTCAAGAGCCAGAGTTGTTTCTGTTATGTACCACCTTTCTTAGCTTTAGTTCTTAAATCTTTAAGATGTGAATGATAATACTTCCTGGGTGGTTGTTAGAATCAGGTGAGCTAATGTATGCAAAGTGCTTTGTAAAAAAGAGAAAAGAAAAAGGGGAAGGCCACTGAAACATTTTTAAAAATGCACAAAGGTGCAGAAGGAATCACAGACAGGCAAGGCAATTTTAAAAGTAATGGGTCAAATTTATCATATATTTTTAAAAGCAAGTTTTATGGAAGAGAAATTCATGGTTTCTTATACAGTCCTCTTTTTGTTTTCTACTTGGCATATGGAAATGTTCAAGGGTTTTTGGTGTTTGTTAAGTTCAAATTTTAAAATAAACTCCCCAATATCCTTTGTAAATGTTAAAGCACAAGATAAATGTCAGTGATTATTTTTACTATTGTGTTGGACCACATAAGGCATTGGAACAGAGGATTGTGAAGTCATGCTGGGGGTTGAGATCTGACCTAAAGGGCAGGAACACTCTGGCCATGCTGGCTCCCAGGTTACTGAGTCACTGGGACTCAAAGTAACCTGGAGTCAAGTGACTATATTTGGAGTCAACCCCATAGTACACTTTGCATCATTAATAGATCTTGTGCATATGGTCCCCTCCATCATACCCTAAGGGAGAGGAAGGGGCTGCAAATGCTAAATGCCAAGTTTAGAAACCCTTATTCCATTTTCTTTACTATTTTAATTAATCGCCTGGTGGGGGAGTATTGGTATGGTTTCTTTATTGTCCTAATTTCATTTACTTTACATCTAGTATAATACAAATTTCTGGAGGGTCATTTTGTATCCCCACCACCAAACCTGGTACTTTGTTTGTGTTTCTCTGATACTTGTTGAATATCCTCTAGCTATTAATTTGGTTTTCCAGCAATTTTAGGCCAAAATTAATGGTTAGATAAATTTACCTCCAGGCTCTTCCTCCTTTCACCCTTGCTGTCCCAGGTACCTATATTGTCTTCATGTCACATCTGGCCAACTGCTTCCCTAGGATGACAGGAGAGGTTTAGAGTGACTGAGTAACCACAGCCTGCCTCCATTTCTTCAGGAAAGGTTTCCTGGAGGTGGTGGGGTTAGCGGAGATCTCTCAGAATGAAGGGAGGGAAGGAGGAAAGAAGGGAGAGCCAGTAGATTCTGACCAACAGAAAAATGCAAACCGGGGGAGTGCCTTAAGATTGCCCCTTGCCATATCCTGAACCCCAAGTCTTATAAGGCTCCAGTCTAAAAGGACTATCAGAGAAGCAGGGCAGCCTGGATCTCTCCTAGGCTTTATGTCCCCTTGTGTAGTCAACTGGCTCCCTAGGGTGGCCCTTTGTGATCTCTTGTGAGACAGAAAAAGTCTCTGAAGAGCCTTGACCTCTTGGTAGGTATTTTAGAAAAAGGATGGCTCAGAGCTGGGCTAAATCTCCCTGGGATGCTACAGATTAGGGGCTTCCTTCTCTTCCCAACCCTTCCAGGATGACCCTCATCCTGGACCCCACCCTCTAATTCTGGGCCAATGTCAGACCTATTCTGAGCCTGTGGGCTGAGAGAATGGGGTGGCTTTGCTTAAAATGTTCATAGGGGAATGGACAGAGTTCCAGATTTGGAACCAGATCTGAATGTGAATCCTGCCTCAGGCCCTTTAGTAAGTACCTTAACTTCTCAAGTCATGTAACCTCTATCAGCTTGTCTTCTTGTCTGTGAAATGGAGATAATGATAGCCCTTAGCTTACAGGGTTGCTGTGATGGTCACATGAGATTATTCATATGTGTGTATATGTATGTATGTATATATAGACATCACTTTGAAAATCTCAAAGCATTGTATAGATGTTAGATGTTACTATTATGTTAGTTCTCAGATAGTCTGTCAGTTATCATCTTCTGTGCTTACCTCTGATGGACTTTCTGTAGACAAGAAAGAGGAAGGGAGGTGAAGCTAACTGGCATATCCATGGTTATGGAAGATAACAGAAACCCAAAGCTGGAAGACCCTTCAGAGGAAATCTAGCTCAACTCCCAAGCCTGAAGCTTGAATCCCTTCATTGTTGCCTGATTGAGAAAGCCACAATACTTTAAACACACAATCTTTTGGCTTCTTATTAGCCAAAAATTTCCCCTTCCTCTTACCAAGCCCTTCTCCCTCCACCAACTAGAGTTATTATCACAAAGAATGATTTGAATATATTCCCTTTAGGCATCTACCTCTAAAACGTGGTGCGGATGAGGGCAATGGTGAAAGAATGGCTATTTTTCCTCTCCAGTGAGGAGGAAGGGCTATGTCAGCTTCCATACAAACTCAACCATTTTTTCATGTCTCGGTTTCATAGGAATATTAGACAAGAGACACTGTATTGAGAATTAAGACAGTTTATTGTTTGATTGACCAACATGCTAAGTCTTCAGTTTTTTTTTTTACACAGTTTTATGGAAAGTCAATATGGCCACTTGTACCTCCTGAGCCAGTAAGAGACGGACATGCCACCATCAGAGCTTCCAACGGCCAGCCAAGTTACAGGGGAGGATCGGGAGGAAGGAAATGAGGGAAGGGGGCAAGAGGATAGTGAAGGAAAAAGATGACTCAAAGCTCCTCAGTTCCCATATCAAGATGTAGACTGATGTCCATGTTATGGAAACTATGATTTGATACTGATGTAAAACTACCAAGATGGTGCCCTGGCTCCCTCTCCTGAGGCTGACTTATTGAGTTATGCTCAACCACATTAATTAGCTTAAAGTGGGTTCAGTCAGGTGAATTTGTACAATAAGACCCAAGATGGTTGGAATCTAGAAGTATCTTACTAAAAACAAATTTATCTAAATCTTAAACATCCACAAGCTTCAGGCTGCTTTTCATTCTGACACTGTTAAGACATTTAGGTCATTGGCCAATTCTGAGGGTCCTCTAATCTGTTTATCCACCTTCAGGGATATCAGAATGGTCATGGAAAACCTCTCTACTTTGGATTGGAGTCCAAATCTCTCTTGTATTATCTCCCTACTTATGCAGATGTTAGGTAGAATCTGATTCCTACTTATCAAGTTGGATGAAGAAATGACTATAAGACTTTATTTCTACCTATTACCCCAAGCACAAAGGCTCTAAAATTTGTATTCTGTATATAATACACATATAGACACATCATCTGTATATAAATCTGGAACCCCAGTTCTACACATATAAATGGGCACTGGATAAAGAATGCCATGTCCTGGCTTCTGAAACCAGAACAAATTCTGACATATAACTTTGGGTAGGTCAATTTATTCTTCTGTCAGTTTTCCTATTTATGAAATAGGGAGAATTACAATCCCTATCTCTTCTTACCTTGTAGGAATGTATCAAGAATGATTAAAATAAGAGACAGAAAAATGCTATCATTCTTTGGGGGAAAGGTAGTCTAGAAATTCAAGACCTTGGGGCTACCACTTAACTATTCTTCGGATAATATTCTTCCCCTATTTTCCTAGTCTACTTTTCAATGTTTCAGTCAGTCTTTTAAGGTGCTGTTACCTCCTCCTTTTTTGCCTGCTTCTCATCTCATAGGATAAGACATGAAAAGATCTGATTGTGATTAATAAAACCTTCCAATAGATGAAGTTTCATTACTTTATGGCATGCCTTTGAGTATTTAGAAGCCAACTGTCTTTCATTTCAGGCCAGTGTAGATAAACTACAAGGAGAATATCATTCAAAGACTTCAGAGTTCTGAGTTCTTTCCTTCTTGGGGTCTGATTTCTCTTTCTAGTTCTCATATATATCCCAGAACAATGGACTCTCAGAGTAGGAAGGGACCTTAGAGATCACCACACATCCTACCTGAAGCTTGAATCCCCTCTTTGTTTTCTAATCCATAATGAATACATCAGAGTGAGGAGAGATATGTCAGCCTAAGCATATATCTGGCCCTATGCCTTGGGGTAGCGCCATGACAAGAACTTCTGCTTATGTTCATTAAAGAATCTTGTGACATGATGGAGGAACAGAGTGGCTGGCTTGGGGGTGAAAATGATGGTGGTGAACCCATTCAAAGAAAAGATTATAAGCTTACTGGATACCCGAGGTGGTCAGGTGCTCCCCAGTTGGAGTACATGACGATAGTTCTGATGTTTGGATTACTGACTCACTTTCTGATGCTATTACCCTTGATAGGCTTCCCCAACTATGCTCTCTTGTATGTTCCATTAGACCATTTTGGTTGTGGTTCAGTCCCCCAAAACGCTTCTTTAAATGTTGCAATCCTGGAACTATTATGATCCTGATTCCACCTTAGCCATCCTGGAACCCAAATACTAAGGGCCAGCTGAAGACCCTGTCCAAATTGGAACCTCTCTTCTCAGTCTTTATGAGGGGAAATCATTAACTTGATTGAGGTCATCTCTATAAAGGTATCAACTTTGCCCTTCTCTATCCTATTTGGATTTAGCATTTGTAAACCATTCTTTCTCGGGATATTGAGGGGGTTTCTCCTGAGGCTTTCTTCTAGGGAACAGATCCACTTTCTTCTTGGACCAAGTATGGTTCAGATCCCGAGATATAGTCAAGAGATCACTGAGGTAGAGTTAAACCCCAGGGTGTTCTCAATCAAGGTTTCACTCTGGTTCTCCAAGCAAGAGCATGGTGATGCTACCTGGTTAGGATGGGAGAAAAAGGAGAAATGCACTTTTGTGAAGGAGGTTTGATTGCTGGAACAACAGTCCATGAGAAAGGAATTATGGAAGAAGGAGGTGTAGAAAAAGGAAAAGGTCATGGAATGGAAATCAATAAGACAGGACAAAATAAAGGCCCTAACCTTTAAAGGAGCATTCAAATGGGAGGGGCAGGTTTGAGTTAGGGAGAGAAGGAGAGGAGAGGGGAGAGTAGGGAAGGGCACAGGAAAGAGAAAGGGAATTGCTGTGTACACACCTGGAAAACCATGGCTGGCTGCAGGCAACACTAAGACAAGCTATATCTTCCACTGTGCACCAAGCATAGTTCCTCTATGGCTACTGATGGAAACAGGTTACTGTTCCCCTGATTTTGTGCACGCGTGAAGGGAAATGTCTTTCTCGGCTTGTTTTACAGGAATGTCACAAGAGAAAAAATGCTACTCTATGATGCAAAAAGAATCCATACATTCATTCATTGAACACACAGTGGAGATCACTGCAAATCTGTCCAGGACAGAGGTCACAAGTACTTCACTGCAAATAAAAGACCATACATTGTAACCCAAGGACATGAATGCCTTTAAGGTATCATGAGGTAACTAAGCGATCTTCCACCAAGCACCACTGTAAAGTGTGCGGCATGCGTATGCATGGAGCCACATCCACACATGTGCATCCACACACACATATGTACATATGCTATATATATGTATATATAATGTGGAGATATTCTCATGTGCTATGTTTTTCCTCTAGTTGAACACATCGATGCATTAGTTTATTGATGGCAAGACAATTCACAAGTTATTTGACAAATATTAATTACCTCTTATTTTGACAGTTGCAGCACTTTTCATTTTCCAAGACTGTCATCACAAAGCAAATTCCAACTTGATAACAGTAGAAGAAACAAAAATATACATTATGTGTGCACGCATGCACACGTGCATGTACGTGTGTGTGGCATATACACAACCTAACTATGTATATATACTTATGTACACACATATATAAAAATTAAGCATGTGACACATCTGATTTCGGTGAGCGCATTGATCTTTGTCCTTTGGGGAGAGAAACTCTTTTGGGAATTCTGTTTCCCCTCATCCTCTTCTAAAGATAAGTTTCACTTCAAAGATCAGCCCCAATGCACCAGTACCTAATGCTGGAATGATGGGGGGGCGGACCTCTCAGGACAAATATAAGAGGGTATTCCTCTACTTGACAACTGTTGGGTGCCATTTTGGATTGGTTTCTGAGAAGTTCATTCTAGATGTGTTTTTATTCAGACTGTATCCCTCTTGTGGAGGGATTCTTAAAGAAATCCAATTAGCCTGTCTAAAAGGCTGCCATGATTTTTTTTCCCCTCATTTTCCCATCTCCCAGTGAAAATGCATCGGTATTCTAAGTCAGGTATTCTAAGTCAGGACCATGGTGGGGTGGGGGGATGTTACGGTTTCTGGTGTTATATACAGCCAGATTTCTTTAAGGCTGAGTTTTCATTTCTCCTTGGTCTTGGCTTCATGGGCCCATCCATATTCATTAGCATGGCTGGCCCATGGGGAAATGTCACTTAGTTTATAAAAGTCATTTCCAAAGGTGTTAAAATGGTCTTGGGGACTGAGGCTTTCTCAGGAGTGAATCAAAAATGGCAAACAGCTCTCCTTGAAAGGTGTGGATGTCACCAGCACCACTCCCCTACGCAGGCCATCAGAGGTCCCTGCAGCTCAACCATACCATAAAGTGACAACAGTGTAACCTTGATATTCATGACAGAGTGTGCGTATAGCTCATGTTTATACTACACAAGTGGAATGAGAAAACATCAAGAAATAATATTTTTGTAGAACAGTACCCAACAATAGTAGCAACTAAAGGTCTAAAAACATTTATTCCTATAATAGTTCTGCAGATACCATGCCCTCCCCACCCCCACCCCAAAATCATGTATGGAATAATACTGTATGATACACAATAGTGAGCTTGGGACACACTTCATCCCACTGATCTTGAGTTCACCAGTCATCCAGAACTCACAGAGAAAGCAGGTGTTGCACACTGCTCAACATCAAACATTTTCTTTTCTTTCTGCACATCCCTTATAATGGATCCAAATATACATGTATATCAGTTTGGCAGGTAGGTCAGGAAAATGTTCAGGCCCATGGATATTTCCACCAGCCTGTAAAATTATATGGTCCTACCCACATTTGCTAATATAACTGCTTCCTCCCACTGTCCACTTACGCTTTAAATCTAACCATGTCCCATTTAGCAAAAAATTCCAGACTCCCCACTAAGGTTCTCAGGGGGATGGAATGGAGAAGTAATAGAAAGTTGATTTCAATCCCTTTAGGCCTGCTGCCAGATTTCCCATGAACCATCAAAGCAGCTTTTCTTGGAGGCTCAGGGCTTAGAGCCCAGACCCATTTCAACAGCTGATATACATGTATATAGATATATATGGCCACAGAAGAGGGGTAAAGACATGATTACAGCTGTACTTGGCAGCATGCGTTTTTAGAGTCAGTGTTTGGTTTTAACCACTTGGAGTCTGTAGTAGAGGGACATGTTCTGGGTCAGATTGCCCGGGGTCAGAGCTTAATCAAGTTGCCTGGTTTTATTTATTTATAATGGACAGGATGGGATAGGGGGAGTGAGAGATCAAGGAGTACAAGAAGGAGGTGTTGGGGGCAGGGAGAGAAGGTCAAGTGATGGAAGAAGGACAGAATGTGGAAGGGGGGAAAATCTTCTCTATAAGTTTACAAATATACAAAAACAAAAGGCCCAACCTCTTTCAAATAAAAATGACTACATTTTCATCTGGCAAAAAGTTGTATACACATGATTTAAATTTTTTTAATTTTAACAGTTTTTGGCAATCTTAATAAAGTACAATATATTACAACCAAACCAAAAAATAGTTGTTTAAGTAACAGCTGTTAAGAGTGACATGAGCCCCAACACCCACCCTCCCTCACCCATCCCATCCCACCCACAAGAGACAGAGAGAAAAAAAAAATCCTCCCATCTTGATAAACTTGTTTTTTCTTTTAGGAAGCTAACCAATAGGAAGCAACACAACAAGCGGGTAGTGTCAAATGAAGCTGACCAATCCAGGGCTCTGTATTAGCAGGAGCATCCGCCTTCACTAGCTGGGGGTTCTTGTGGTTTGTCCAACTTGATGTCAATCACTGTGGATTCCCATGCTAAGGAAGAATGTGTCTCACCAAAAAGAAATCAAGTTAATTTGCTGGGCATCTTGGGGATAACAGTCCATTCCCATTTTCCCCAGAGGCTGTTTCTAATCATTCATTGCTTTGCAAATATTTTTCTTTGGAAATACACTTACCTTCTTTGCTAATAGACTAGTAGACAATTAAAGAAATTACAAATTATACATGAAAGAAGGGTCATATCACACAAGTATAGAATTTAAGGGATAGAAGATACCTAACCCAACATGTATAAGAAAGGCATCCTCATTATATATAATATAACCAACTGACAAGTCTTCTAAGGAAACCCAACAGCTAAGTACAAGCATGTGGAGAGAAGCCATGTCCATGAATCTATACTGAGCATACCCTCTCTGCCAAAGCTTTATTCATGCTGTCCTCTCATAGTTGTGGAATCTCATTTCCACATATCCAACTGCCTGATGGACATCTCCACCTGGATGTCTTGGCCTCTCAAATTCAATATAGCCAAAAAAACTGATTCTTTCTGCTCTCTGAAATCCCTTAAATTATAAGATTGACTTCAGGCTTGAGGACTTCAATGTAAATAGTGAATCACCTGGTCCCTTAACCACTCTGGTCTTTTATTTAAACAGCCTTCTCGGCTCCTAAGTTTCACCCAACCTAAGCCACACACGAATATGGCCATACCTAGATATCTCTGCCATCCAGAACTGTGCTACCTCCAACATCTTGAATTCTGAAATTCCTCTTTGTCATTATAATTTCCTATCCTTTCTTTTCTCCCCCAGCCTCACACGTCCTAAACTCATCCTTTGCGTCTGCTCCCTTCCTCTCTATTCTCCCCATCCATCACACAAAATATGATTTTGCTTTTCCACAGTTCACTCTAAGTTCAACTCTGTTTTTTTCAACTAGTTTTTAACTAGTAGTATTTACCACTACTGGTATTTTACCTTCTTGGCCAATCAGGAGTGTGCTGGTAAATGTTTAATAATGATGTTTAACAATAAAGGAAAATGTGCTGGACATACTTTTAAATTTTATCTGAATTACTAATATTTTATTTATTATTTTAAGTTCAGACAATCCATAATATAATAAATTAAGCCCTGATCTGTAGCATTCAAAAATATCTGATGTTTGAATGCTCATGCTAAAAATTTAACACTTGACTTTAAGACTGGCTCAGATCAGTCTTCAACCCTGGTTCGTTGCTACTATCTGCTTTCTCCACTCCTACTCCCATATTACTATACAACACTAGAGGAAGTCTGTAACTGGGCCAAGAGGATCCATTACAAATTCATTTTATTCTCATTTCAATGAACCCTCCCTGCCACAGAGCAATCTTCTTACTCTGCTCTGATTATATATTTTGATCACACTCCCAAAATGGTTGTTTCAAACATTCTCCCTCCTCATGCCTCCTATGTCTTCCTCATCTCCCTCTGCCTTAACAGATGGCCTCACTTTTCACTTTACTGGAAAAAAATGAGGTCATTTAGCTTGAGTTCCCTCATTTCAAATACTCCACACCTCAAAATCCCTTATATCTCTTCAGCTATCCTTAACTCCTTTTTCCAGTCTCTGAGGAAGAGATGGGCTCTTTTCCTTGCCGTTTTTTCCTTTCTCTAACCTTTCTTCATGTGTCTTTGAGCCCAATCCTCTCCTATATTCTCT
Source organism: Bettongia penicillata ogilbyi (assembly GCA_023548195.1). Classification (NCBI taxonomy): domain Eukaryota; kingdom Metazoa; phylum Chordata; class Mammalia; order Diprotodontia; family Potoroidae; genus Bettongia; species Bettongia penicillata. The sequence continues at coordinate 2,913,912 of JAJHZJ010000133.1, forward strand.
GAGAGTTTGGTCAACTTTCCTTTCTTTTCAATCTCTCCTTTTCCAATCGTTGTGTATATAAATAAGCTCTCATCACCCTATTCTTAAAAACCTTTACTTGACCCTATCATTCCCTCTAATCAGTATTCTTTTTTCCATATTATTGCCAAGGTCACAGAAAGACATGTCTGTCCTTGCTGCCTCCACTTCCACACCACCCACTCACTTCTCAACTATTTATAAACACACTTCTGACCTCACCTCAACTGAAACTGCTTTATTCAAGACTGCCAAGTTTAAACGCCAAGCCCATTCATCTTTTCTGAGACTTCAAACCTCCTTGACCTCTCTTTAGTTTTTAATTTTTTTTTTTTTTAGGCAATCAGGGTTAAGCGAATTGCCCAGGATCACATAGCTGCTAAGTGTCTGAGGATGGATTTGAACACAGGTCCTCCGGACTACAGGCCTAGTGCTCTATTCACTGTGTCACCTAGCTGCCCTTCATATTTCTACTTCCCTTGACTTCTGAGACTCTGCTCTCTCTTTTCTTTCTTCTTCTGTTTACCCGACTTAGCATTTTCAGTATCCCAGATCACCAAGGCTCTGATCTTAGTTCTTTTTATGTCTCTCTATATTCATCCATCTATCCATCCAATCTATATATCACCACCATCTCTATCTTCTTCAATATCCTATCTTTATATGTCTTTCTCTGTCTATCATCATGATCCCTATCACCTCTATCATCACATCTATCATTTCTGCCTATCTTTCTATAATATCTATATATCTTCACCATTTCTATCTTCATCATCATCTCTATATCTGTCTACATCTATCATCATGATCTCTATCATCTCTGTTTAACATTACATCTATGTTTCTACCTATAGCGCTCTCTCTCTCTCTGCATTTTATCCTTCTAGCAAAAATGTAAGCCCTTTGAGGGCAGGGTCTGTCCTGTTCTCTTTGGTTTTCACATCCCCAGCATACTAGACTCAATGAATATTTGTTGAATTGAACTCAATATCAAGCTCGGTTGCTCAGTCATGGAACCACAGTATCTGTTCATTTTGTTGATCACAGGAGTGAAGGATGAGCACAAGACTCTGAAAGACCCTCCCCCAGTTCAATGCTTCTAATACAGCACTTCTCACAATGGTCCTCCACAGCTCACGTCTTCTCCATGTGTAAGAATACTGATGGTGATAGCATTTATATAGTGCTTTAGGGTTTGCAAAACTACCCAATACACTCCATTATTGTATTCTATGAGAAAGTTCAGAACTGACAACCTTGTCTGGTTTCTGAAAATATCTCACAGCCTGAAGGAAAAATTAAGCAGGGAGCAGTGGGTGATTAGGGGAATGGCAAAGGTAGTTTGCTAGATTCTGTGGTGGGCATTCAGTGTCAGACCAAAGTCCAGTATAACTTTGGCATCTCCCAAGCTGCTTTGTTTGTTTTCTAGCACAACTTGGAGATCACTAGAGGTAGGAAGGAGAGGGGCTGTTTGGGTGAATGGGTTGATCTGCGGAGGACACCTGATTTCATTTCTTAATGGGAATGGAGATAATGGAGTGGCAATAACCAAAAACTGAATCAGATTGAAGCATGAACCTTACTCAAGTTGCTGAACTCAAGGAATATTAACTTTTTTTACTTTGTTATGAGTAGCATCAAAGCCTTAAAAAAATCACTGGTTGGAATCACTTGAACTTGAACTCAGCTAATATATTCTCTGAGACTTGTGTATTGAATCATTACAAAATTGGAACAAAGTATTCTGCCAATTGAACCCAAACTGAACTGATATTGATTTGACTTGAGTCTCTGCTGATAATTCCAAGAGCCTGGAGGCTGTTATGGTACTTAGGTGGCAGAATGTCCTGCCATCTTGACTTCTCTCTTTCTTCTTCCTCCCTATTCCTACTGGATAATGAAGGGGGCTTCTAATGGGAGCAGGAAATCAGGAATCATTTGGGAGGCTTCCACCCATTCACACATTACTTCTTTAACAGGAGTAAAAGAGTATCTAACCATCTAGGTTAGGCACTCAATACAATGGAATAAACAATTCAGGGATTTTTTTTTTTAATGTCGTCTCAGGGACTGAGTTGAACGATACGGCCAACACACGGAGAAGTCTGAGGGTGGTCCTGGGAAATATGTGCAGATAGCCCCACCCAATGATAAGATTTTAACTACTCTTTCCCAGCCCTCTTTGGGTTTTTTGTTTGTGTTAATTGTGTCCAACTCTTCATGAACCCATTTGGGGTTTTCTTGACAAAGATGCTAGAGTGGTTTGCCATTTCTTCATTTTACAGATGAGAAAACTGAGGCAGAGTGGAGTGACTTGCCCACCTTCATGAAGCTACTAAGCATCTGAGACCAGATTTGAACTCGGGAAGATGAGTTTTCCTGACTCCAGGCCCCATGCTCTAACCACTGCACCTCTAAGCTTCCCTACCCTCTTTGTTTTAGGTTACTGTGAAAAGAGCATTGCAGTCAGATGACCTATATTCAAAACCTTTCTCAGCCACTCCCTAGTTGTGTGACCTTGGGCAAGTAATTTCATATGTTGGGGCTTTATTTTTCTCATCTCTAAAAGCAGGGGATTGGTTCTCTAAGGAAACTCAGTTCTAAGTCAGTACCTGTTGAAGCAAAGGGTGCTATTAGTTTAAAGCTTGTTAGGAGTATAAAATCTCTGATCTAGGGGCAGGACAGTTTAGGACATTGACTTTGAACTCAAACAGACATGAAGGCCTTTGGCTTAGAAAGTCACATACTGATGTCTGTGTGCTATTATAGTATTATTTATTTTGTTAAATACTCTCCAATTACATTTTCATCTGGTTCTGGGGGTGCTGCAGGCCTCATTTTGCCCATCGAGTATTTGATAACTGGTGTAGTGCCAGTGGTCCTGGCTCTGGAGGTAGGAAGACCTCAGTTCCAAACTTGCCTCAGATATGTAATACCTGTAGGACCCTAAGGAAGTCACTAAACCTCCCAAAGCCTTAGTTTTTCCTTCTGTAAAATAAAGGGCTTACATTCACAGTGGTTTTTAACATTTCTTCCATCTCCTATGATGATATTTGGTCCTGAATGCCAAGCTCCAGCTCTATTCAATATTCCCTGTCACTCTTCTTATCTGGTCCTCATTTCTGGCATGCAAAGGGAACATCCCAGTCTTTTCTCATTTTGGTAACACAGACTTCATCTCAGCCCCCTTGTTTTTGTCTCTTATTTCTATTTTCTGGGTCTTTTTTGATATTATCTTGTAAACGTTAAACAGCTAGCTGTTCACTATCCCACCCTCCAATTATACTTCTTTCCCCTCATTATTTCCTTTTCTGTGCCCACTTAACTATCAGAGAATCTGAGAGTCCCTACATCAGAAGGGATCACCTGAGGGTCATTTAGTCTGGTGCTTCTGCCTCCATGCAGATTTATTATCTGCATTCTAGCCTGTGCCGAATCTGCTGTGAAGCAGATGTTACTTCTCTCCTTCATATCCCAAAGGGAGGGAGGCCATGTGACTCAGTGGATAGAGTTGGAATGAAGAACTCACGAGGTGGGTGATCCCGGCAAGTCCTTTAACCTCTCCACCTTCTGCTTCACTTTCCTTATTCATAAAGTAAGGGAAATAACATCACTTACTTCACTGGGTTGTGGTGAGGGCTGAACAAGGGTTTTAAAAACCCTGAAGTGCTACAGAAATATTAGTTATTATTAATATTGTTACTACTACCACCACTACCACTACTGTTACTACCACTACTACTACTACTACTACTACTACTACTATTACTACTACTACTACTACTACTGCTACTGCTGCTACTGCTACTGTTACTCCACTGCTCTAGGATCTCAAAGTTCTCACCATCTAGAAGTTCTGTATTATAGAATCAAAGACTTTTAGGGTTGGAAAGGACTCGGGGGCTATCTATTTGAGTCCATACTCTAAAAAGAGCCCCTGTCCCCCTTATTACACATCCGAGAAACAATCACCCATGTTCTGTTTGAAGGCCTCCAATGGGGTGAGGCCCTCTACCTCCAGAGGCAGCCTATTAGATTTTTGGACAACTGTGGTAAGAAGATTATTTTTTGACAAGAAGCTTAAATTGGTCTCTTGAAAATGACCATTCCTTGATCCCAGTTCTCTTTGCTCTGGAGCCAAGGGGAACAAGTCTAATTCTTGTTCTTCAAATATTTGCAGAGAGCTATCATGTCCCCAGGAGCTGTGCTGGGAGAGAGGGGGAGGAAAACCATACAAAGTTTTCCAGTCAACATATTCCCAGTTCCTTCAACTAATCCTTACATGACATTGTGTCAAAGCCCTTCACCACCATCCAGTTGATATTGAACCCAACTTCCTCCTGTCACCATTTTTAAACCTCTCCCATCTTTGTCTAATGGATGGTCTTTCCCTCCTTACTCATTCCCTCCCAATTTATGTTGGGGCAGCTAGGTGGTGCAGTGGATAGAACACCAGTGCAAGAGTCAGGAGGACCTGAGTTCAAATCTCACCTCAGACACTTGACACTCACTAGCTGTGTGACCTTTGGCAAGTCACCTAACCCCACCTGCCTCATGCTGGGTCATCTCTAGTCATCCTGATGAATATCTGGTCACTGGATTCAGATGGCTCTGGAGGAGAAGTGAGGCTGGTGACCTGCACAGCCTTCCCTCACTCAAAACAGAGTCAAGGGCAAGTCATGTCATCACTGCTCTGATGGCACGGTCTTCTTTGGCAACGAAGGACGAACACACATACATAGCTGACATGTACTGTACTTCACATGCACAATCTGACTGGAGCCTAATAACCCTGTTAGGCAGGTGGGTATTATCATGCCCATTTTACAGATGAAGGAAACTGAAGCTCCGAGAGACTGCTCAAGTCATAGAGCTACAAAGTGTCCAAGGTAGGATTCAAACCTAGGTTTTCCTGACTCCAGGTCCTGCTCTCTATACACTATAGTTGTTCAGTTGTGTCTGACTCTTTATGGCCCCATTTAGGGTTTTCTTGGTAAAGATACTGCAATGGTTTGCCATTTTCTTTTCCAACTCATTTTACAGAAGAGGAAACTAAGGCAAACAGAGTGAAGCAGCTTGTTCAGCATCATATAGCTAGTAAGTGTCTGAGGCTGGATTTGAACTCAGGTCTTTCTGACTCCAGGCTTGGCATTCTATCTGTAGTTGTGTGCCCCTATTTGTAAGCATGATGTAGTGGAAAGAGTACTGAACTATCCCCAGCAGGCCTGGGTTCTAATCCCAGATCTCTTACTAACCAGCTGTGTGACATTGATCAATCACTTTTCCTCCCTCTGGGTCTCAGTTTCCTTACCTATAAAATGAGGGGAGTGGATCAGATGATCTCTAAAGTCACTTTCTGGTCTAAAAATCTATGATTTTAAACAACTTCTTTTCTTAAAAAAATTTTTTATAGACCACTTCTTTTCTAAGACTTTCATCTTTGCTGCTTTTTTCTGAGTTTCTCCCTAGGTTTCTTTAGCCCAGGAATCCTGGATTAAGGACTCACCAGTGCCAAGAATCATGGGAAGATTCCCTTTCATGGATAACTTTGGAACTATAAAATGTTACATTCATATGAAAGAATATGGATGTCAAATCCCCACAAGCAAGTAGCTTTGAAAATATATTGCTCATCACTGGTGGGCATGGATAATGGACAGAGAAAAGGGTTTTATCCATTTGATTACATGTGATGTCTCTGAGGGTAAATGACTGAATCAGGATTTGAATCCAGATCGTGTCAGCTCTGAGTCCAGCACTCTATCCATTTTCCTATGATGCAATCTTGAGCACTGGACCTGGAATACCTGAGTTCAAATCCAGCCTATGCTACTTACTAGCTATAGGACCACTGGCAATTCATTTAACCTTAGTTTCCTTAACCTTAAAATGATAAGATAATAATAGCCTTAGCTCCCAGGGTTGTTGTGTGGTGAGCTAATACTTATGAAGCACTTTGGTTGTTCCCCTTCCCTATAGTAGGCTGGCTATATCTTTAAACTACTTACGAAAATGAAAGCAGCATGTGTTCTCAAGATTATATCTTCCCTGCCCTGTGTTTTAAAAATATGTCCCCTATAGGACATTCCCCCAAAGAGGCCCTCAGCCTTCACTGTAATAATATAAATTAGAATAAAAAACTGCTAAAGCTGGAGGGAACCTTGGAGATTATTTCTTTTAATCTCTTTATTTTATAGATATAGAAATTGAAATTCAATAGTTAAGTGACTTGTCCCTATGTACCATGGAAAGGGATGTTTTTGGCATTAAAGCTGTGTGCAATTATTTATTAGAATAGACTATAGACCCCACAAAAATAAGAACTATGCCATGTCATAGGATCAAAGATTTTATTTATTTATTTTTGAAGACTTTGTCTCTATCTCACCCCTAAGTGCAGGGGGGCTACTCACAGCTTCAGTCTCATTAAACAGTATAGGAAGCTTTTACCTTTTCCATTTCCCAACTAGGTAAACTGAACCTTACTTAGGCAACCTGGTGGGCCCGCCTACTCCTCAGGGTTTACCATGTTAATGTCCAACAGTGTGGACATAAGATCTGCACAGCCAACCCTAGCTTAGAACACCTGAGCTCAAGAAAACCACCAGCCTCAGACTTCCTGGTAGCTGGGATTATAGATCTATATCACTATCTCCAGCAGGACTATAGATCTAGACTGGAAGGGTTCTTTATCTAGTTCCAATTTCTCATTTTACCAATACAGAACAAAGGCCCAAAGGGGTTAAGTGACTGCTAGCTGACTCTGAGTCCAGCACTGTATTCATTTTCCTATGATGCCATCTAAATTTTCTATATCCTCCAGATTATTCTGGATGCAGAAAGCCCTCAATAAATATTAGCTGAACTGAACAGAAAGTTAAACCTGGACAGTTATCTTTCTTGCCCATCCCTAGTTCTGGCTCTAGGTGTATGTTCCTAGAGTGCTAGATGCTCCTAGATACCATGGGTATCATTATTTATAAACATAGTTCCATCTATGACTGCAGGTCTATTGAATTCTTCTGTCCAGAAAGATTAGGCCTTCACATGTGGAGAGCAAACATTTGACAACGTGCTGTCACTCCCATTTCTGGCATCCCCTCCCCCTCCCAATTCCCTTCTACCTGTATGAAGAACACTCTTGCATCCAGCTCACTTAAGGAATTGCTGGAAGCGCTTGGCATTCTCAAGTCCCATGAGAGTCATGATGGTTAGGTTCAATTTAAAAAGACAGTGGTTCCTTTTCAAGAAATCTATTTTAATTAGAAGGAAACTATTAGCTGGCTTTGGAGGAAAATGCCACATCAGCATTTCCATGTTTCCCCTCTATTCTGTAATGGTTGGCAGAGCCCACAAGTGGAACTGATTCAATGCCCTGGGGCTCTTAAGAGATTGCAACCCAAAGAAAGGGTACTAGTGCTGTTATGTTAGAGACTCAGGAACAACTTTCTGCATTTTATGATTCTAAGGTAATGGAAGAGGGTCCCAGCTGCTTAACTGGACCAGTCCAAAGGCTATTTTGTTGTCTTCTTTGGCCAAGATTGAACTTAAGCCTTTCGGAAGAATTCTGCCCTTTAAAAAAGCACTTTGGGGGATGATTTTTGTCTTTTTCGATAGCACATGTTAAGATTTCCAATCTAAGGTCCATTTCTAGCTCAGCTAGTTACTACCTATTTCTGGCTCAGCTAGTTTACTATGCGTGCTTGGGCAATTTATAGGTAGTCAGGTTAGTGGATTGAGCGCTCCATTTGGAGAAGGGATGGGTCTGAATCTTCCCTTGTATATTCACTGTCTGTGTGACCTTATAAAAGTAAATAAGCCTCTCTGGGCCTCGGTTTCCTCATCTGTAAATGGGGTTAATAGTACCACAAATCTCAGAGGGTGATTGGGAAGTTCCAGTGATATAATGCACATAAAACACTTTACCAGCCTTGAAGGGCTTTTCATGTCAGCTATAGCTAGGGAATTCTTCCAGCCTTACTTTTCTCACATATCAAGATGAGGACGCTGGATAAGATGTCCACTAAGGTCCCTCCCAGCTCTATGATCCTTGGTGTGAGGGCTTCCTCCATAGAGGCTAATCATGACTCTCCCATGCCTTGTCATTTTATGAGCTACTAGGATAAAAAAGAAAATAATACATCACCTCATGGCCAACACTCTGGCCTCTCCAAATTTAACTAGGTTGGTCCTAATATGGCAGACATGCAGTCCACTGATGAACTCAAACTTAAAGTCTTTTCAGTTTGGGAATAACTTCCACCCCCCAATGACGTCAAGACCTAGGCTCAAATCCAACCTCTTCCATTTACCAGCTATAAGACCCTGAACAAGCCAACCTCATTGGACCTCACTTTATACATCTATAAAAATGAGGGAATTGGGCTCAATAGCCTCAAAACTCCTTCTGGCTCTAACTCTATGATTTCATACCTCAATGAAGCAAATATTCAGCACCTCTGAAGAGTATAAGCAAAGAGAACCATCAATTTGCTTCCATCCTTGATCAGACTCTTTGGTAACAGTGAAAAAGAAAACTCTATTTTGCATTACATATTTGAAAGCACAGTTTTATTTAAAGCTACTCTATATTAACCCTTCAGAGGTTGCTTAAGAATGCTAGAGAGCCCTTTAAATGTGCCTATCACCTGAAAAAACAAAACTGGTCAACAAACAAAAACAAGGATCTACTTTGCTTTATTTCTGAATTTGGGATGATTCCTTTAGACCACTTTAATCATGCTATACATGTCATCGACAGAGATCTCTGCAAGAGTTCATGGCTTAGTGGAAGGAGGCAAAGGAAAGGAAGCCTTTTCTCTCCCTTCCCCAGGTTAACTCTTTAAGGAAGGACTCAGAAGCCAATTAAAGCCAGTTAGGGGCAGAATGGATGGAGCACTTCCTCACTGGAGTAAGGAAGACTGAGTTCAAATCCTACTTCAGACTCCTACTAGCTATATGACCCTGGAAAAGTCACTTAATCCCAGCATAATAACGCCGGCCTAAGGTAAGGTTGTGAGGATAAAATGAGATAATATTTGTAAAACAGCCTCAAATCTTAAAAAAACTACAGAAATTCTACCATTCTTATCATTACAATTTTCATTACCTCATGGGCCAGATAATCAAGAAAGTCTACTTGCAAACCTATATTCTTGCAGCTGCACTGATAGCTCATCCTCACCTTAACTCTGCCAGATCAATCTAGATTTGTTTCTGAGAGACCTTGGTAGCAGTGCCAGCTGGCAAAGCAGTGAGTGAAGGCAGAGTATGTGTGATGAATATGTGGAATGATCCTGCAGGGAGACCAATGAAAGGGTCTTGGTTCTTTCAGGCCACTAGATTCTATTAGTAAAATTCCTTCTTGGAAGGCACTAGGTAGCATTTTGGTGTCCAGCTTTCGAGCACTTTTTATTTATGCATTAATGTATTCATTCAACCATCCAATGTGTAAGGTCCTATGAAAGGGAGATACAAAATTGAATAAGATCCGGCCCTAACCTTAGGGAGTTTAAAATTATACTTTCAGAAACGAGTTGTTCATTCCCCTTTAACTGATAGCATCTGAGGACTTAGCATGGAAAGAGATTCTCAATTTAGATGTTCTCTGGTCCAAGCTTCTCATTTTACAAATAAACAGAGTCAGATTTAACCAGAATAAGGGATGTGCCCAAGGTCACACAGGTAGAAAGTTCTTGAGGTTATAAAATCACAGATATAGAGTCAGAAGGAATCTTTTGGTCCGTCCACATTTTGGTGCCCTCCACATATTCCCTTTCCCAGATCTTCTTGCTAATGCACTTCCTCTGAGATTATTTCCAATTCATCCTTTTTATATGTTGCTTATACGTAATCGTCAACATGTTGTTTCTCCAGTTAGACTGTGAGCTCCTTGAGAAGGCCAGGGACTGATTTTTCTCTTTGGTTTGTTTGCTCGTTTTTGTATCCCCAATATTTAGCACAATCCCTGGCACAGAGTAGGTACTTCAAACTTGTCCCATGCCTTCATTTTATGGATGAGGTGGCTGAGGCCTAGACTGGTTATCATGTCTCCTTTGCTCTCGAAGGTCATCCCAGACCAATTAATTGACTTGTCCAAAGACACACATAAAGTAAAGGGCAGAGCTAGGATTATGAATTTGGGTCCTTGTGGTCCTAAGCTCTTTCCACTCTACAGCACACTCCTTATTTTTGCTTGCTGGTCAGTTTTGTTTTTTCAGGTGATGGGTACATTTCAAGGATTCTTTAGCATTATTAAGCAGCCTCTTAGGGCTTAATATAGAGTAGGTTTAAATAAAACTGGTTGCTTGCAAGCATATAGTGCGGTAGAAATAACAACGGCTCTGGAGTCCAAGGATAAAGTTTATTGTGTGACTTTGGGCAAATTACTTAAAATCCTGGGGTTTCAGGTGCCTCATCTGTAAAATGTGGGGTGTTGAACTAGATGACCTCTGAGGTCCCTTCCAGCCTTAGAGCTATGGCCCTATGACTTCTATTATCCTTTACCTACATGAAGTGATAACAATCTTTCATGAACTCCAATCTGTACATCAATAGATCAGTATTCTTTAAAGAACACCATTCACAATGCGGTAGATCAAGTGCCCCTATGAAACTCATGGATCTTTTAACAAGAAACAATTTTTTTTTTATGTCCAAACTTGTGATTTTATCAGGGTTAGAAACTCCTGATATGGAAACTTCACGTACCAGTGTGGACTGGCAACTCATCTCTGACTAAACAGTTTTAGAGTAATGTCAATGTCAAATTGCAATACACAAATGTAATGGAATTATTAATCTAAGAAATAATGATCCTGAAGAAGTCTGAGAAGTATAGTAAGACATGAACTTATGCAGGGTAAAGTAAATAGAACCATGAAAATAATATGCACAATAATTACAACAATGTAAATAGAAACAATACCACCTTCTATATCTCCCCATACCTCCAATTCTTTCTTTAATTTGTAGAAGTGGGGGACTATGGTGGTGGAATACTGTTTATATGATCAAACTCTAAGGATGAATTGACTGGTTTAGAAGAGCCAACTACTAAATCTTACTGTAAGCATTTATACCTCAGAAATTGGTAAAAAGCTGTAATTCAAAATTTGATCTACTGCTTGCTGATTTGCTTTGTTTCATAGACTTAAGTGATGGAGAAAATAATAATGATGCAAGTTAAGCTTAATAATTTGTAGGCTATTTTCCCCCTGGAGAGCTGCTTATTAACATTTTCTAGAGAATCCCTGCTGAACATTTAAGCAACTTGTTTATGTTCACAAGCCTTATGTGTCAGGGATAGGACTTGAACTCAGATCCTTCCTGTTTCACAGCACCTCTCAACAATAATCCTGCCTGCTCCTTTTGCTGTACTTTGACTGATTATGCCTTGTGCCTCAGGCAGCTGTCAAGTAGAAATATTTCTAGGTATTATTTTGAGGTATTATTCCTCAAGTATTCCCTTCCAAGTCTTTCATAGCCATTGACTATCTGTAGAATGGGTGGATTTGTACACTGGAAGTGGGAGAGGGGAATATCTTCATACATTTCAAAGAATGGCTTGCATAGGACAGTCTACCCAGAGAGTCCAAAGCAGAAAGAAGGTTGATGGAGAGAAAGGAAAAATTAAATCAGAGAATTTAGAGGCAGAAGGGGCCATAAAGGCAACCAAGTCTTATTTCTCCACTTGATCATTTAGCCCAGATAGGTGAGGCATCTTGTTCAAGGACATAGATGGAAGTAAGTGGCAGGTCCATGATTCAAGCTTATGACTCCAAATTGATTTTCATCACTCCCCAATAGAGCACAGTGTAGAGTCAATAGGTAGGACCATGGAGAGTGTCCAAAGGCTGCGATGCCTATCCTCATTCTGAAGCAGAGATTAGAGAACAGTAGTATAGCACTAGGTGGTATGTCACAGTGGTGAGGTGGTACAGTGATTAGACTATGAATCAGGAAGACATGAAGTTAAATCTTGCTCAGACACATTAGCTTTGTGATCCTAGACAAGTCACTTAACCTCCTTGGTTTCTCAGTTTCTTCCTATATAAAATAGAGGTAATAATAGCACCTATTCCTTAGGTTTATAGTAAGGATAAGAGGAGACAATATATCTCCTTTGCAAAGCTTGAAATGCTATGAAAATATTAGCTATTATTATCACTCAGAGATTCAACCTTTTGATAGATTTGACTCTGATTTTGCCTAAGACAAGTTTTGGCAGGTAAAATATTCTGGGCTAGATGGGATTGACCACTGAATCACAGGGTCACAGATTTAGTGCTGGAAGGGACTTCAGAGGCAAATTACTCCAACTCCTTCATTTGACAGCTGGGGAAACTGAGGCTCAGAAAAGATAAAGGATCTGCTTCAGATCTCTCAAGTAGCAAATATCAGAGGGAAGATCACAAGACTCTTCTTGTTTCCTACTGGAGGCTCCTCCAGGGAAAGTGCAGAATTCCTTTTTGTTCACTATCTACCCCTTTGTCATCCTGATAAGACGGGACAGTTCCTGGCAGTTTTTCCCTAGAGGATCTATTTCCCTGAAGCTCTTTTGCTCTACCATCAAACACTATGGTTTGGGTATAGGCCAAAGATCAAAGAGCCCAGCGCTAATGGCATTAATCATGCTACTGAAGAGTTGACATATAAAACTCTGTCAGGAAAAGCTGAACAAACTGTGATAATCTGCTATACCTTGTCTGAAACCCAAAATTCCTAGCCATAAGTGACTCCTCTGGCACAAGGCAAATGAGAGGGAGCAACACAATGCAAGACACAGAGGGTCAGTCTTAGTTGAGCTGCAGCAAAGACCTGAGTTCGAATCCTGTCTCAGATAAGCACCAGTTGTATGACCATTGCTAAACTCTCTGTTTTAGTTCTGCTACCTCCGTCAATCTTAGTCCCATCTGTAAAATGGAGGTGATATGATGATCAAAGGAATTCTATAAAGCACTATATAAAGGCTAGCAATTATTATGTTCCATAGAGCTTCTGGTTAGGAATCCTCATAAGACAGTATGACCCAACAGAAAAGGTAAGACTTGGAATCTAATTTCTGCCATGGATGACCTTAAGTAAATCATTTGCCCTCTCTGGGCTTCAGCTTTCTCATCTACAAAATGTGGGGGCTGGTCTAGAGTTTAGGGGTCCCTCACCTCTTTTTTTATCCTGGATTCCTTGGACAGCCTAGGGAAGCCTATGAATCTCTTCTCAGAATAATGTTTTTAAATGCATAAAACACATAGGATTACAAAGGAAACCAAAGGTTAGTGAAAAATAAAAATGCTGCTTTTTCCCATCCAAGTTCATTGACCCCGTGAAATCTAGCTATTCATGGACCCCACATTAAGAATCTTTAGTCTAAATGATCTAAGGATCCTTTCTAGTCCCATATTCTGATTTTTGAATCCTTGTAGGAATTCAACTGCTTTTTCTCCCCATTTCTTCTTTCTCCAATGTGTTCGCCTATGGAATCCTTGAATTTCAAGGCTGAAAATATTTTCTGTGGGCTATCTAATCTATCCTCTAGACATTATAATTTTCAAAGTCCACCAGAGGAATAATTTTCATATCCCTTTAAAGAATCCACTCTAGCATTAAGAAACTCAGTTCGAATCCTGCCTCACATATTTACTGTCTGTGTGACATTGGGAAAGTCACTTAACCTCAATTTGTTCCTTTGTAAAATGCGGATAATAATAGCACCTACTTCACAAGCTTGTCATAAGGACCAAATGAAACAATGTCTAAGAAGTGTATAGTAAACTTAAAGTGCTATATAAATATTAGCTATTATTTTTCATTATTACATGAGAGCCAATTTTTGTTTTTGCATGTTAATAAAAGGAGAAGAGTCCCAGATAACATGTGTCTGCTTCCTTTCCATCCTTCTACTCATATACAACCTTGGAAATTATTCTCTGCTGCTTGGCTGAGAAACAATTTATCCCCTGGAAATAAGTACAAGAGAACGCCTATTTCATTTATTTTACTAAGCATGCATTTCCACAGAGTACTGTGGTTTGACAAAGGCCATCAAGAATTTGGTAAATGTTTTGGGATGAACTTAGTGACAAGGCTCTTTGCAGGGAATACTGAGAATGCAGTAAAGGGTCTCAGCTTCTTTTCCTTGCAGAAAATGTCCAAGCTTTCTTTGTCTGCAGTCAGAAGTATTCCAGAATCATATGGTTCACTCAGGACCCTCGACACTGACTCATAGGTCACTGGAAGAGGAGCTAAGATTGCAAGAAGGCCAGTACCATTATTTGGGTATGATTCCTTCAGATATGATAAATAGATACTACCAGACATTATACTTTTAATATTTTGTCCAGCCTTGTGATTTCTTTGGTGTCTAGGTGTCCCATTAAAGAACCTTCTTCCACCAATAATGAACACAACTGCTCTACCACTTAAATCTTATGAAAAGTGATTGGGAATGCTTTAGAAGGTTAAATGACTAGCCCAGGGGTCTCATAGACAGTATGAATTGGAGAGAGGACATGAACCCAAATCATCCTGACTTTGGGTGCAATTCACTGGCCACTATTCCACATTCCTCTGCATAGATTAATATAACCTGAAATTTCTAGGATTATATGATAGAGGAAAAACCCGTTAAAACAAACTCTGGATTCATCTGGATTGTTTTGTTCTAAAGGGATTTTGTTTCAGTGAGTACATTGGTAAAAACTGCGTTCCCTATCTACAAGAATTGGAGACAAGAGAGAGGGAAAACCAGACCGTCTGGAGTTAATTAGCAAAGGTAAAGAAGTTTTAAATCTATTACGAAAAAGAAAGATAAGCTTTGTGGGACTGGATTAGAGTGGATATACAAATCGGCCCCACCCATGCCCCCTATATTTCTGGACATTTATGTCTATCTGTAAGCCACGATTTTGGTGGGCTATCTGGGAGCCTAAGTGGACTTGTATAAAGAGGGTCACAGATAAAGAGGAAGAGATGGGGTGATTTAAAGGATAAAGAGATAGTTTTTACATGTTAGAACTGGAGGGGAAACTTTCCTACCTTCTTACTGATCATACAAATTACACATGCTCTGGTCTCTTGGTCATTCAGAGCAACTATTACATGAACTGGGATTAGTGAATGAATTATTGTACATGATTATTCCCTGCACAGAATTCATGGCACTCATATCAGCAGGACACTATTACCATGCTGAGACATGGAGCAGCAGGTTATATGGAGATCTCTGTCTGAATGAAATTTTACTAATGTATCCAGAATGTTGAAGGTGTAGGACTCCAACCCAGTGCCTATCCCAGAAGGACAAAGAACTAGCAGGTTCACTCCAATTATATGCTCTTTTACCTTTCCCTCCCCCCAATACATCTAGCTTTCAATTTCCAAGCAGGTCGACTCACTGGTTCCAGGAAAAGGATACTCCCCTCTTTGCTCTTCTCCTGAACATTCTCCATTCCAGGGAGAGCTGATGCAACACGCCGGAATAGCTGGGAATTGGGGGTAGGGGATGGGGGAAGAAACACAACATGAAAGGCATCAGAATAAGTGTTGTCTTCCCCTCCCCTCCTTCCCTCCACCTCTGCCTTCCTCGTGGTGTTTTCCATCCACCTTCTGGGGGCTGTAGCCTTTCAGAGCAATGTGGGAGATTGGTAGCCAGGGACAACGAGAAGCTCGTCATGGAAATAAGAAACTTGAGAATAAAGAGGGATGTGGTTGCTGAGGTCCATACAAGGGCTGACTCTGTCGTCAGGAAAAAGAATTTTGGCAAGGCACTATCAGAAGGCCAGACTCCTTCTCAAAGAAACTCTAAGTCCCAGGAACAGGGAGCTGAAATTCTGTCCTGTGCACTAAGAAACTAAATTTGAGCCAGATGCATCGTTGTCACAAAGGTCGAGTGGTGTCTAGGAATACACATAAACCACAGTATCATATAATCATGGCATGACAGTTTTGTGTATGTGTGTGTGCATGCACCCACATCCCTAGACCTCAATGCACTGTGAAACTGAATAATGACATATGGGAAGTCTGTCAGGAAGGGCAGGCAGGAGTCACATCTTTACTTACCTGATAATTTAAAACAATCACAACCACCAGAAGGTGTTGATGTTCATATGACAATGCAAAGTTTCCTGGTTTTCCCTTTGGGGCTTTGTAGACTCTTAAGACTGTAGGATTTGGAAAGGCTATGTGATAAGTTAATAGAGAGCTAGCCTTGGAGTCTGGAATCCTGCTTGTGACACATAGCACCTGTGTGGCCAAATCACTAACCTTTCCAATGCCTCCAGTCAATTCTTCGAGGTTAGAATTATAGGTCAGTAGATGATCTGCCCAGGTGAATGAATTTTTCACCTTAGGAGTCCTTTACTTTGATGGAATCCCAACTTTGCATTTTCCCCAAATCAGAGAATTTAGAGCTGGGAAGGAATCTTAAGGTGGTACTTATATCCATTTCCTCTGACTTGAGATTCAATCTTCATTAAAAAAAATACTAGGTTGTCTTGTTAGAGTAGATCATGGGGTGTATGGAAATGGGTCCTGAGCAAGGAGCCAGACCTGCTTCTACTACTGGCTTTACTTCTTACTACCTATGTAGCCTCCACTGGGTCACTTAAAATGTCTCAGAACTTCAATGTCCTTGACTGTCTAAAGGACATAGCAATATATTAACCTACTGTAGAGAGGATTTCTAAGTATAGGATGAGATCATAGGATCATAAATTTGAAGCTGGAAGAGATCTTAGAGGCCATCTAGTCCAATCCCCACATTTTCTAGATGAAGCAATAGAGTCTAGAGAGTTTATGTGATTTGCCTCAAGTTACAGAGACAGTTAATAAAAAAAAAAGACATAGGATTTGAATCCAGTTCTAACTCCAAATTTGGCACCCATTACTGAACAGTGCTGCCACTTCTATAGCTTTACTGATGAATTAAGGGGGAAAGTAAAATAAAACAAAATAAAATAGAGAAGCCTCTTTGAAGAGGGGACAATTTTTCATTTCATTTTTGTCTCCCTGGTCCCTAGGATTGAACATTGTACACAATAGGCACTTAATGACTAATTCCTTATTGAAATGAATTCAGGAGACCAAACTAGATGGTTCTCTAAGGTTCCTTTACCTCTAATGAGCCAATCAGACTTGGTCTGGTTTTTAATGAATTCTTGATCCCTAGCAAAGTCCTAAGATGTGGAGGTTCATCTCCCTGGAGCTTCCTTCAGAAGCTGTTTTTCCTTTGAACATAGTGGATGGTCCACCCTGGAGAAATACACTTAACCTCTAGTCTAAATTTTCTTGGATTCACTTTTTTCCCTAGTGAGAACAGTCTTTTCCCCAGCTCTTTGTCATTTGATCATGTAAATGGTAATTTGTTAGTTAATGCTCCCACTTCCCTTTTTATAATGTTGCTGTTGCATATGGTAAACAATCTCACTTTACTTGTCTGGTCTGATAGTTGTATGAGATAGAGTAAAAGTTTAATTGTTAGGGATTAACAGACTAGATTCATAGAGCTGGGAGGGAGCTGGAGATCCTCCAATCCAAAAAGTCATCAAGCTGACAAAGAACACCATGAAACTAAAAAAGGCTTAAGAACCTCTGGACTCTCAATATGTTTTTAAAGGCTTAAAATAAAATACATAAGATTACAAAGGAAACCAACCATATTGAGATATAGTTATAAAAAATTTTTTTAAAGAACAAACCAAGTTCCTGGAATCAAAATGAAGAATCCTCATTTCTAGTCCAGTTCTCCTCCCCTCATTTTACAGATAAGAAAACTGACGTCCATTTTCGAGGAACAATTGGAAGCTGCAAATGTAGTTAGGAACCAGTATCTTTATTATGAATCATTATTATGCCAAAGTTCAGCTTCTGTGTTTAAGAGGACTCTTCTCTGTGTTTTAGGAGCTCATATTTTAAATGGCATTTTTCCATTTAAGAAAATGGAGTGATTCTGTATCTTGACATGATTTATTGTTTCAAGGAGAAGCAGATACTGTTGGAAACTAATGGAAATTATTGACTCTGGGTATACTGCTAAATCATTTGCATAACAGCTGGCACTGAAATGCACAAGTATTTACATTAACATGTATTCTCCTCCCCACTCCCACTACCATCACTGAACAAGATGAAATGTAATAGAGATAAGTGTAAAGTCTTACAATTGAGTTAAAAAAGTAGACTTTGCAAGTACAAGATGGGAGAAGCCTAGCTAGGAAACAGCTTGCTTGAAAAAGATCTGGGTAGGGGTGTGTTAATGGATTATAAGCTCAATATGAGATTCAATGGAGTGTTATGGAGATCACCCTTCCAAAAATTATTTTTGGCCTCATTTAGAAAAGCATAGCTTCTAGGAATAATTAGGTGTTAGTCATCTTGTACTTCGTCAGAGCGCATCTGGTATATTGATTGTCTAGTTCTGGACGCAAAGTTTAAAGAAGGACTCTGGTAAGTTGAAGAGTGTCCAGAGAGGGGCAACCAAGATGGTAGAGGCTCTTGAGATCATGTCATATGAGAACTGGTTCAGGGAAGTGGAGGAGGGAAGACTCAGGGAGACATAATTAGCTGTCTTTTGTGAAGACTTAACAAAATTATTTTGTGTCTCTTTAGAAAGTCAAAAGAGAATCCACTTTATGGGTTCCTCTACCTATAGCACTAAAAATAGTGCTATATAGTATATAGCATATAGTATATATAGTATACAAATAATATAGTATAATACATATACTATATTATATACCATTATACTATAATACATGCTATATATTATTACAATTCCTATAGTATTAAAATGATTTCTTTAAAACTCAAGTGCTCAATGTGAGTACTTATTGTGAAATGTCTTGCAGATATCTATGTAAAGGAGCTATAAAGCAACGTCAATTGCACCAAGTAGCTGTGGAAGTGCAGGATTTTGTTATCCATTACCAGGGTAGAAGCAGCATGGAAAAGTGGAAGCTGGAATAGAATACATAAGAATAAACAGGTTCAAACCTTGGCTCTGCCATTTACTCCCTATGAGACTTTGAACCACAAAGCAATGATGTCTCCAGCTCTCCATTTGTTTTTTCTGTAAAATGAGGGGTTGGACTTAACAGTCTTTTCAACTCTAATATTCTGTGATTCTTTGATATTGCTATAGCAGTAGTAGTATAGTGTGGTGGAAAAGGCATGGAATTTGGAGCTATGAGATCTGGCTTCAAATCCTACCTCTGATTTTTATTCTGGGCCTCAGTTTCATCATCTGTAAAAGGGAGCTGGATGAAGGGACCTTGAAGGTCCCTTCAGTTTTATAACTATGATTTGATGAGTCACAAAGGAGCTGGGTCTGGCTGCATTAATAGAATACTAGTTTTAATGGGAACAGGGTACAGTAAGGGCAAAGTGAGTGTTTGGACCATCTGGTGACAAAGAAAGTGCCTTCTTTTTTCTAATGCATTGATTTAAACCTCTTTTGAGCCATTAAGGGAGCTCTGGACACTCAGCGAAAGATCTTGGAGTGCAGTTGGGATGAGCAATTGCATGTAATGGGCTTAAGGCTATTTGTTAAATCTGGGCTGAAGATGGGTCCTAGTACTAACTACGAATAGGATGCTGTCTGCTGGAAAATCATCATAGAAGTTCAGAGCTGGCAGATAGTTCAACTGGGGCCATCTAGTCCAACCCATACCCAAGCAGAAATCACTTTGACAATAAAAAAATCCAGGGCCATTGAATCTCTTGAATCTTATCCTCCACTCCCTCAATATCTCAATATTGCTTCCAAATGGAGGTCTCAGAGCCTTGGACCTTGAACAACTGTCCCATTTCCATGATTCTGTATCATATTTACTTAAATCACAAACCTTTCAATTCAACTCTGAATGCAAATGTCCCTTGTTTCAATAGCATGGCTCCTTTTTGCTTCCTGACAATTGACCTTGGGGGCATTGTGTACATGAAAAGAAGGTACAAAACCACCCTGCATAGTGACTGGGGGCACACTCAAATAACCCTGCATTATTGGGCATGAGATCTTGCCCATTGTCACAAAAATGAAAGGATATGGAGGTGAAGAGGTCTTAACAATTATGTAGTCAAATTCGTTAGATTTTACAACAATCCCAATAAAAAGTCCTTCAAACACCACTGATGACAATATAACTTCATTTCATTTTTGGCTCACATAGGCTTCCTAAGCTTTCAGCTCAAGAATTCAATCTCTCCATTGTGAGAGTTTGCAGAGAAATTTCGCAACAAGTGGAACACTGAGCTGCTCTCTCTATACCATTCTGTTAATACCCACCTCCACACCTTTGTGGATTCTTCTGGCCTGTAATACCCTTTTCTATTCACTTCTCATCCAAATCCTATCAAACAATTTTTTAAGGTTTAAGTAAACTTTCATCCCTGCATGAAGTACTCTCTTTTCCCCTAACTGCTTTTAGCTCACAGGGATTCTTATCTTCTATGAACTCCTTCCCATGGAATTTAGAGTTTGCACTGCTCATTCAGGCATGTAATTATATAAGGTTTTGCATTGTTCTCTATCTTATGTGTAAATGTTTCCCCATTGTGTTAGCTTGGCACAGTCGACGGAGTGCTAGGTTTGGAGTCAGGAAGATATAAATTTCAGTTGTCACTTCTGATACTAACTAGCCATGTGAACATGAATGAATCATCTAACTTCTATGTGTCTCAAGAAAATCCACTAAGTCACAAATGGAATTTAATCTATGCTGGTGAAAGGTGTTGCCAATTTTCAAGTTTCCTATGTTGATGAAATCACAGCTCCTTTATGTCTCTTCAAACAGTAACACAATGGCAAGAAATAATAGCATAGTGTTGAATACATAGGAGATATCTATTGAATTGACTGGAATTGTCTGATTTCTCCTTCCTACATTTGGAAAAGACATTAGAAAATTCTATCTTCTTCAGAGCAAACACAAATCACTAGGTCAACACCCTTTGAAAGTAAACTCTGTCAACAGAACCATCTTCAAGCACAAAGAACAAGTGGATAGGATGAGGTGAGTGGCAATATGCCACTATAACAGGGAGGTATATGTGTATATGGATGTTACAGCTGATGTCTGACATTAGCCTGAGGGACTGTCTCATGAGACTTACACCTTCCATCCTGTGATTGTCTTTTCTTTGATCAAACTTGTAAGTTGGATTCACACCTTAGGTGGCTGTTTTAGTTTATTTCCAGCATTTGACAGGCCTTTTGGCTAATGTATGACATAACTCTATAAACCTTAACTGAATTGTGTATATTCTCTAAGTGAATATGTTGGATCAGAAGCCATTGATCTCTTACCTGCTTTACATTGTATCCTGTCTTGGCACTGGTTTCAATAAACATGACACTCAATTCTTTGGCGCGCTGTTCTCCTTCTTCAATTGTTATCTGCCTATAGATACCACAGAGAAGGGGAAATTACAAGTGGTCCATCACAGTTTCACATTGGGGAAAGAACTGATGTCCCGCAATGGCTGTGGGTCCCGAATGTGATGTCCCAGAATGACTGTGGCAGGAGAGCATTGGAGTGGGAAGTAGCAAAATTAGCAAGCAGACTGGACACCGATCAGGCTTTATTCATATTCCAAATCAGTGGGATGCCATCAGCACCTTGGACAGCTGTCCCAGTATTGTGGGGCATCTGTTTTATGATGCCATGTTATGTTGCTCCATGAATGGAAGGTGATGATAAACTTCCAACCTTCATTCCATCTTTGCATGTGTTTCTGTCTCCATGGATTTACCTTTCCTGGTAATCTGGGATGTGATGGACATTTTTCATTTTAAAATTCACAGCACATTTCACAATTTGCTAGGTGAAGGATAGGTGAGACTGTGATTTTGGGTGTTGGAGTTGATTAAATTTCATTTAGCTTGATTGACAAAAATTGAATTATTTTTAGGAGGGAAATCTCTGTTCTCACTGGGCAAGTTTAATTAAATTGTATGCAAATTAGCATTCCACATTGGAGTAAGATCTACCACTTTTTTTTTTTTTGAGGATGGCTGTGGTGATATTGAGCTTTGCCCAGGAGAACCAATCCACTGCCTGTTATAGTCCTTTTTTTGCCACTACAACATCCTCATTTTCTGACTTTTGAACATAGCTGCTGCCTTATGAGGCCCTAAGGAAATGCACACTTGTGACCTACTGTCAGAGAATGTAGAAACCCCACAGTTTAATTCTACACACAATTCTGCCTTGGTTTATGGCACACAATCCCATGTTCACACCTGAATAAGCATTGGTAATGAACATGTCAGTTCTGCCTTGAACCAAAGTAAAAATATCCTGTGAAATACCCCAACTTAAAGTAGGTTGGATAAGGACTACATTTTTATATTCTGTATCTCCTTCAGTGTCCAGCATAGTGCTCTGCAAATGGCAGAAGTCAATAAATAGCCACTGAATAAATGGATTAAAAAGAATGAAAAAATGGATTAAAAAGAATGAACTCCAGTATCTGGAGAATTAAACATATACACACACAGAGCATCACAGAATGTAAAAGTGAAATGAGGCTTATGGCAAGTGTGAGATTGAGTGACTTCCATCTGAGAAGAGCTGATATACAATAACCAGCACATGTCAACCTGCAAGCTGGGAAACGTGAGGAGGAATATGTCAAGTATATGGAGTGCTAGCAGCTACTGGCACCCTGATAAAAGTTTGAAAATATCCACAGCAGCTGCAGTATGGAGGGATACTCCAATTGCTCGGGGCCATAGGAAATCCCAATGCAGCCATGTCCAGCCTTGACCCAGAAAAGAAACTTCTGCCCACAGCAGACCTTTTTTTTTTCCCACTTAGTCATGTGTAGGCATCAGGAGCATCAATTCTGATTCATTTTAGGTGTGATTCCTGAGGTTTCAAGTTTAGTTTTCAGTTTCTCCACCTTCTGGAGCTTTTCCCCTCCCGCTCTTACCTCTTATCTGCTAGATCTGTTTTGTTGCCCACCAGCATGATGATGACATCACTTCCTCTTTCTGTCCTGACATCATCAATCCACTTGGAGGTCTGTTGGAAGGAGTTGAGATCTGAGGGTGGAAAATAAAAATAGAACTAGAGATAAGTATGGAAAAGAGAAAGGAGGGGGAATAATTAAGGAAAAAAAAGAGAACAGCAGGAGAGACAGAAACAGAGGGATGGTACACTTCTTGGTAGAAGATGGAGTACTTGAGGTATGGAGATATTCCAGTAATAGACGAAAGATGTTCTTTTTCAGCACAGAAGGAAGAGAAAACCGGATTCAAGTAGTACCATTTACTGTGTACTAATACTACATCTTAGAACCTTCCTGAGGACGAAACCTACTTTACAACGTGGTGATAATAATGAAGCTGCGATGTGGCAATATGATGAATTTAACATCCCACCAACATGAATAAATTTAAGTTTCTTTCAGGGACATTTGGGGGACATTTCTCAGAAATGCTAGTGAATAATTTCACTTTGTCAGGGATGATTAATTTTCTCTGGAACTTATTTTTATTTAACATTTGCTAGTGAATCACTCTCTCTTTGCTTTTATAGACAAATGATTTCATGAATTCAGATGCGATAATCCATATGATGACTGGGAATATTAACTGTTTTAGTCAGTCCTATATTGTGGGGCTTATTTTATTTCTATGGAAGCCCAAATTTACCAAGAGCCCGATTTCTTTGTTTTCTATGTCTATGGGTTTCTGTGTGTGTATATGTGTGCGTGCATGCGTGCATATATGTGTATGCATATGTGTGTGTGTAGGCCCACAGGTAGAGAAAGGGACTACAAGATGGTTCCTGGAGGACAGCTCAGCTCAAAGGCTTGATTAAAGGGAAGCCAGGGCAGAGTAAACCATGATGCTGGCAAAGAGTTGTGGTGTAGAGGATCCTGTCACGGGTACTGTCTGACTCCCTTCCTCAGGTCTCTCCCCACTCCAATCCATCTTCCACACAGTCACCAAAGTGACTTTTCCTACAGATAGATCAGACTATGTCACCTCCCTGTTCAGTAAACTTTAATGGTTTCCTGTTATCTATAGGATCCCATATAAACCCCTGTTTGGTGTTTAAAGCTCTTCACTACTTGGTCCTCCCTTCCTCTCTGTGATCTTAAAGGGCATCATTCTCTTCTGTCTGCTTTATGGTCTAGTCATACTAGTCTATTTGCTGTTCCGTATGTTACCCCATCTCCCATCTCTGAGCCTTTGTAATGACAGTCCCTCTTGCCCTCTTCCTTATCTCCACTTCCTTGGCTTCCTTCAAAACTCAGTTCAGATGTCATCTGCTGCAGGAAGGCTTTTCATGGTCCCTCCAAGCTGCTAGGGCCTTCCCTTCTCAGGCTTTCTGTATGTATCTTGTATGTCTATTTATGTATATGGTGTCTCCTCCTATTTGAACTTATAAGCTTTTTAGGGGTAGGAATTGCTTTTATTTTTTTCTTTATATTCTCAGGTTTAGCGCAGTGTCCAGCACATGGTAAGTAAGCACTTAATAAATGCTTGCTGATGGACTGTGGCATGTTGCAAAAAAGAACCTGCTTCCATTTCCCTGGTCTTGGACTTTGGCAGCTGATTCCTCTGCACCAGCACTGATGGGTACCATTGTTTCAATTGCTTACATATATTCTAGCCTGTGCTTTTTCAGCCTTGACCTGGGTGCTGCCTTTCTTTGCTGTGCATTGTGTATCTTGGTTGCAAGAGCAGCTGCAGCCAGGAGAGGCCAGCTCTGTCTGCAGAAATGAAGGCTTTTCTTCTCCACACCCTTTTTCTCTCCTTACTTCATTTCCTTCCAGATTAACCTCCAGGAGGAATCTTAATTCAGTGTAAAATAAAGCACCTGCCCACATTCAGCATCTCTATCATCTTCACAAACACCTGTAAAATTATCTATAGCCATCTTTAATATAATGAGTTTTAGTAATCTTTTAGGGCTATGAAAAATTACTCATGGAATTGGGATTAAAAAAATGAAAGTAGCAAACTCATCTAGAGTCTACCTAATTGTTCTTAACTATTTCTGAGTCACAGACCTGGTAGGCTGGTGAAACCTATGGATCCCTTCTCACAATAATATTTTTAAATGCATAAGATAAAGTACATAGAATTACAAAGGAAACCAATTCTACTTAAATGCAGTTATCAATTAAGAAAAAAAAAAGACAGTTCATGGACCCCAGGTAAAGAATGCAAACAAAATATACCCATGCTCATGCCCTGAGCACCAAAATATTTCTGAGAAATTATAGTGTACTGTTTTTCTCTACACCCTCCCTGCCCCCTCCCCACCATGAATCGCAAGCAATAGGTAACCTGGGCAGATGCAGGAAATAAGTTGCGGTGTGCCTGGTGTTAAAATGAAGTCTCTAGACTCCTGCTGCTCAGCAAACGTACCAGGTGTTGCTGAGTGATCCCTAACACTGCCTTCTGCCAGGGTCTCATTCCTTGCAGAAATATAACCATGCAATACCATAATGACTACATAAAAGCCACTGCCACACCGAGATGTAAGGATCAGAAGATTTAAATTTTTCCCTTTAACTATGCAGTTGGGGCATTTTTGCTGGGCCACCGTTTGGCCTGAAACACCAGCGTGATATCTGCTACACTCATGCTACACTCACTTGTGATGTCATACACCACCACCGCCACAGTGGAGTCCCGGATGTAACTGGGGATTAGACTGCGGAATCTCTCCTGTCCAGCAGTATCCCAAAGCTGCAATCGGACCTGCCAATGGGACAAAGAGAAAAAAGGATGCAGGAAAGAAAAGGAAGCAGAGATGGGGTATTAATTCTTTGTATGCCCAGTGCCCAGCCCAGAGTAGTCTAGCACATAGTATGGTACTCAAGAAAATTCCTACTGGATTGATTATGTAAAGGGATTGCATAAAGCAAAGCTGGCCTGGAAAGAGAATTATCAAAGGTATTATCACTTGAGGGTCTATACTTTTGGAGTAGGGGAAATGGGAGAAAGAGGAAGGAACTCCATCATCTTACTTTCCCAACCACTGGCACTACTGCTGTCATAATAGCTAGCACTTACATAACACTTTAAAGTTTGCAAAAGACTTTATAAATATTATCTCATTTGATCCTAACAACCTTCTGAGGTGGGTGATATTATACTCGTTTTATAGATGAGTAAACTAAGGCTAGAAGGTTAAGTGACTTGCCTGGGCCCACATAGTAAGTCTAAGACAAGATGTGAACTCAGGTCCTCCTAATTCTAAATCCCATGCTCTATCCACTACACTCCTTTGCTTGGGGCAGCAAGAGAAACCCAGTGCATTAGTTTTCCTCACTCTGCTTTGTCTTAGAAGTCAATGTGACCAGCTGGGATGTCATGTTCCTGGACATAGACTCCTCTTCCCTAGGCTCTGACTTTGTAGGTAGAAAAGTTATCCTAGTTCTCAAATCTGGCACTTACCGTACGATCCTCCAAATACATAGTTTTTGATAAGAAGTCAATCCCAATGGTTGCCTTTAAGAAAGGAAAGATAGGGACAAGGTGAGAAAGATCCAAAGTTTTAGAGACCATAGAGAACAGAACTACATATTTAGCAAAAAGTTTGGTAACCCTGGATGTGAAAAAGAAGAAGTAGGAGGAGAAAAGAAGAAGAAGGAGGAGGAGGAGGAGGAGGAGGAGAAAGAAAGAGAAAGAAAAGAAAGAAAGAAAGAAAGAAAGAAAGAAAGAAAGAAAGAAAGAAAGAAAGAAAGAAAGAAAGAAAAAGAAAGAAAGAAAGAAAGAAAGAAGAAAGAAAGAAAGAAAGAAAGAAAGAAAGAAAGAAAGAAAGAAAGAAAGAAAGAAAGAAAGAAAGAAAGAAAGAAAGAAAGAAAGAAAGAAAGAAAGAAAGAAAGAAAGAAAGAAAGAAAGAAAGAAAACATGTTGCATAAAACAAACATCAGTCGGAGTCCCTCTTTTGAACCATCTGACTTTCAGGGAATCTTACACCATCCTTTAATCGTAATTATAATTCTTTTCCAACTAACAAACACTTGTTTTCTCTCTGTTTCCTCTCAACCCCTATCCAACTTCTGGGGAGGGAGTGCATACCCAAGCAAAAGAAATTCTTACATTGGCCATGTCCACACCTCATTGTGCATCTTGAGTCTCATTCCTCTGCCAGGAGAGGGGAGCTTGCTTCATCAATCCCCTGGAGTCATGGTTGGAAACTGCAGTGATCAGAGTTCCTAAGTCTTTCAAAAGTTATCTTTACCATATTGTCATTAAAACTGTTCTCCTGGTTCTGCCTACTGCGCTCTCCCATCAGTTCATACAAGTCTTCCCAGGTTTCTCTGAGACCAAGCTTTTCATCATTTCTCACAGCACAATAATATTATATTACACTCAATTACTAAAATTTGTTTAGTCATTCCTCGATTGATGGGCATGACCTTGGTTTCTGGTTACTTTCCACTGCAAAAAAGTGCTGCTAAAGACATATTTGTCCACATGAGTCATTTTCCTATTTATCTGATCTCTTTAGGAAATAGAGGCCTAGTAATGGTATCTCTAGGTCAAAGAATACCATCTTTCCTGTTGCCTTGATGAATTCTCTTCCTAAAGAACTTGAATTTACTTTCCCTTCCCATAATAGCATTATCAGCATCAACTAAAATTGGTTGTTCACTGAGTGCAGACATTGAACTGGATAGTGTGATAGAGCAGAAAGAACTTGGAGTTAGAAGACCTGGTCTTCTCATCTTGGCTTTGCCATTTATTAACTATATTCACAGGTACCTAAAATTCCCCGAGTCTCAGGTTTCTTATCTGTAACATGGAAATAGCACCTAACAACACACACACACAAACACACATACATACAGGGTTGCTGTAAGGAAAGTAAATTTTAAAAACTGTAAAGTATTATATAAATGAGTTTATATTCCTGTTTTCAAAATGCGGGCAAACACCTGTTTTATTCTAGGTTTGAAGGCTCTGATTTGCAATGACATGAATTCATCCTACTCTCATACTACCTTTAAAAAATGGGACCAGTGACCTTCATGACCAATGAAGGAGGCTCTCTTTCAATCTCTTCCTCTATCCTCTTCCTTCTGGGGACCCTGGACAGGGAGGAAGGTACTACTGTCCACTACTGATCTCTTAGTCACTCCCTCATTTTCAAGCTGTCATCTCAAAGCTGCTTAGCTTCTTGTTGCTATCAATGGTAGAGGCCCAGCCTCAACTCCAGCAGGGGCATGCAGCATCTTCTCATTGATCCTTTTTCACAGAACACTTCCTACTATTCTTTTTCCTTTCCTTGGACTGATCTGAATTCCTACCTTCATTGCACCGCAGGCACATATGTATCAAAACCATTTGTTTTCTAAAGAAAATTAACTTCAAGTGATGAATTGGGATGCACTAACATAAGGGGTCAGAAAACAATTACTCCACACAGACAATGGTTTTATCTTCATTACGAAACATGGATTATGAAGGTATCAGTGGTTACTGACAGAGCTAACAGTATAACACAAAGGAAGGCATGCTAGCTCTGGGGTCAAAGGACTTAGGTTCCATCTCCACTAATGACAATAACTGTCTACTCATGACATCACAAGGTCACCTCTGTGACCTCACAAAGGTCACTAAGCTTTCCTGGGCCTCAGTTTCTCCAAGATGGCCTCTGAGATCCCTTTCAGCTCTAGATTTATAGTCTTTCATGGGTGGAAACCAAAGCGTAACCAAACAGAATGATGACTCCTAATTGGCTCAAGGGCAGTGGGCAGGGAGAATGAACATTTATATAAAATTTACTATGTGCAGAATTGTAGTAGCTCAAAAGAAACGAGATGCACAAATTTTGAGACATCTCCACTTCCAATGTTCACATTGATTATTTGTACCCAACCTGTGAGCGAGCCTCCCAAACTCATGTTGGTTTATTCACCCACAGTCGGATACACTGTACCTTAACCCCAACATAGTGATGTCATTTGGATTCTCTTTGAAAACAGGACAACAATCAACCACTATGGGCCAGGAACTGTGCTAGATGTTCCACAAAATATCTCATTTTTTTTTCCTACAATAACTATGAGAGATAAATGCTGTCATTATCCTCATTTTACAGATGAGTAAACTGAGGCACACAGAAGCTTAGTGACTTGCCACACAGGTAGTGTCTGAGAATGGATTTAAATTCAGGTCTTTCTAACTCCAGATCCAAAGCTCTAGCTACTACACTACCTTGCTGATTCAAGTATGGCAAGCGTTTAGTTTAATCAAACCTTTGAGCTCCACCCAAGACGCTACAAGAGTAGATCTAAAATCCCCAAACTGGGAATTTCTGACAAAGCCAAGACCTTTTCTGGGTTCAAGCCAAGAATGGAGCAGGCAAGTAGGGGTCACTCCCTTGGTCTGGGGTCTCATGGAAAAAGCCAAAAGCAGGATCAAGCAAGAAGATCTGATAGCTAGACTGATCTACGTGTTAGCAAGCTATGAGCTCTGACTTCACTTACACACTTTTAATTAATTGTTCTTTTACACAGTTTACTCTCTTCCCTTGTAAATAAGTAGATGAATAATAGCCAACATTTATATATAGTGCTATAAGGTCTGCAAAGCACTTAACAAATATTTAATCCTTTCAACAATCCTGAAGGCAGGTGCTATTATTTGGGGGACTAAGGACACAAGTAGACTTAAAAGTGCGCTAGGGGCAGGAAGGGAAAGAGTTTTTGTTGTTAATGTTGTTGTTCAGTTGTTTCTGAGACCTCATTTGGAGTTTTCTTGGCAGAGATGCTGAAGTGGTCTGCCATTTCCCTCTCCAGCTCATTTTACAGATGAGGAAACTGAGGCAAAAAGCTTAAGTGACTTGTTCAGGGTCACACAGCTAGTAAGTGTCTGAAACCAGATTTGAACTCAGATCTTCCTGACAGGCATAGTGTTCTATCCATTGAGCCACCTAGCTGTCCCATAAGAAAGAGTGGTAGTTAAGGGACAGAAACATCTCATGGTGGCAGTAGTATGTTGCTTAATGATAAGTGTGTGGCAGAAAACTGCTTAAGTCTAGGTCAGAATTTACAAGAAGGATAAGGTTTCCAAAGGGAAGCTATTAGTCAAGGCAGTTTTCCCCTTGGGAAGAGATAGAAAGTGGACCATATTCCCTGGGAACTAGAGGATGGTAGGCACAGAATTTCCCCATAAGGAATAATTCCATGAAAAAGACAATCTAATAGATTTATCTCATCCTGGGTCACTCAGAATTCAGTAGAATTAGGTGACCACTGAGAGCTGAAATTCTACTTCTCCATGAATCTATGGATGGTTCTGTCTTATTGCTTCTTCTTTGACTATGTATAGTGACAGAAAACCTTTAGATCTTTTGTCTCTCTAGCACAGGAAATTCTGCTCAGTCCTTGTTAGAATTCTCTTCTTGATCCTACCCAGTTCTATCTCCTTTCCCTAGAAGTCTCTCAGACATCTCCCTTCCTCTTTCAGTTCTTGGTGGATGAATAGACATGAAGACAATATATTGTTCTCCATTTGCAAAGGAGCCCCAGAGAACTGAGTGCTCCTACCCAGTTCTATCTCCTTTCCCTAGAAGTCTCTCAGACATCTCCCTTCCTCTTTCAGTTCTTGGTGGATGAATAGACATGAAGACAATATATTGTTCTCCATTTGCAAAGGAGCCCCAGAGAACTGAGTGCTCTGACCTTTAACTCATAGTCATGATAACACAGGCAGCATGGTCTAGTGGACAGAGAGCCTAGCAGACAGAAAAATCTGGGTTCAAATTTAACTTCAGAAAGATACTGGTTGTGTGACTTTGGGCAGGTTACTTTAACCCACAATACCCCAGTTGTCTCTCTAAGGATGTAAATTGTATAAGATTTGTAGAGGAAGGGCCCTATATCAATGAAACTCCACATTCATAGCAGGCTGAACTTGAAGTCAGAAAGATAGGTTCAAGTCTTGGATATACTAGTGTTGTCATCCTGGGAAAACTAATTTCTCAGTATTCTAGGGACTTTTCTAGGAATGTAAGTTAGAGAGAATTGTTAGTCTGCAGTGGTTCTATACCAAGAATTCCCTATGAAATCACATTCAGATGTTTAAAAAAAGTTAACACTGTAGCTCATCTCCAATATTACAAGACACTCCATCTCTTGGTTTCAGACATTTTTGCTGGCTGTCCCTCAGACCTGGAAAGCTCTCCTTCCTCAGCTCTGACTCCCAGTTTCCCTGATACCCTCCAAGTCCCAAGTAAAATGACATCTTCCTTAAAGAAGCCTTTCCTGTTACCTCTTAATTTTAGTACCTTCCCTCTCAATCACTTCCTATTTATCCTGCATATAGCCTATTTGTACCTATTTGTTTACATGTTATAACAGACTGTAAGCTCCTTGAGGTCAGGAACTGTCTTTTGCTTTTCTCTGCATCCCTAGCACTTGGTATATGGTAAGTATTTAATAATGCTTACTGCCTGAATGACAGCCCTTCAGGAAGACTAAGAGACTTCTTCCTCACTCTTATCTCTCGGGCATTTTTCTTTTTCTCAAACCTTCTGTCTTGTTCCCTGCTCTTTCTCCTGTGTCCCTCTCACCCCTCCCTCAATTTGTTTGTCTCTCTTTTTCTGGGATCATATGCACAAAACTGGCAGCCCCCAAAAGTTTGGCTAAGCACAATAGCAAACGTCTGCATTCAGAGATCAGATGCCAAAAAAAAAACCATTCAGCGGCCTCAGTCTGTAGCCTGTGTGCTGGCTGCCGCCCAGAGAGAGAGAAAAAAAACTCACCCACTGAGGCGGATTCAGATGTCGGAACAGAGAATGGTCTGATCTCTTTGGAAAGAAAACAAGAAAACAACTTATTGTCAGTCCCTACTTGAGGACCCCTAGTACATTTAAAGACATACAGGTCGGCCTCAAACACCCTTTTCCCAGATTGTATAACTGCAGTTTTCTAAGGCAGTTATGTGCAGAGAAGAAAGTAAGTTGGATTCATGGTCGGAAGAGCTGTGAATCCTGGCACAACCCTATGCCACCCATGTGACCTTGGCAACCTCATTTCTCTAGGGCTCTCTCTACTTCCTCATTTTTAAAATAAAGGGTTTGGAACAAGATGGCCTCGGAGGTCCTTTCTACCTCTAATCTATGATCCTATGATTCTTTTATGTCTAATGGTAGCCATCTCTAAGGGGAGGGGAGGGGAAGGGAGGGAAGAAAGAAAAAAGAAAAAAAGAAATTTACATAACTTTATTATCTATTTAAAATGAATAGCAGATTGTACATAGTAGAGTTGCAGTTTCATGTGCAATCATCTTTTTAATTATACTAAGTTATGGAAATGCTTGTTTTATTCCATAAATTAAAAATAAAATACATTTAAAATATTCTCATTTTTCAACATTAGCATGCTCTTGTGCCCACGTGAATGCATAGTTTAGAATTTAATATATTATGGTGTGCAGATGAGTAGAACAGTGGGTAGAGCACTGGATTTGGAGACAGGAGACCTGAATTCAAACTGACCTGAATTCAAACTAATGTTCAGGCATTTCAGCTTGGTTTTCTTGGCAAAGATACCGGAGTGTTTTCCATTTCCTTCTCCAGCTTATTTTACAGATGAAGAAACTGAGGCAAACAGGGTTAAGCGACTTGCCCATGGGTCACTTAATTAGCCTTCTTGACCTGGGCAAGTCACTTAACCTCTCTTTGCCTCAGCTTTCTCCTCTGTAAAATGGGGATAATAAACCTCTCCTTCCCAGTGTTATTGTAAAGATCAAATTAGATAACCCATGTGATATACTTTTCAAACTTTAAAGTGCTATATAAATGCTAGCTATCATT
Organism: Bettongia penicillata ogilbyi; assembly: GCA_023548195.1. Taxonomy (NCBI): domain Eukaryota; kingdom Metazoa; phylum Chordata; class Mammalia; order Diprotodontia; family Potoroidae; genus Bettongia; species Bettongia penicillata. Next base: position 2,946,722 of record JAJHZJ010000133.1, read on the forward strand.
ATTACTATTACTGTAATATGAATCTGACCATACATAAAAGGCAACGTGGTAGAGGGCAAAGAACACTGAACTTGGAGGGAGAGGGTCGAGTCCTGGAAAGTTTAAGTGATTTGCTCATGGTCACCCACAGGTAGAAAGTGGATTCAAATCCTGGAGCTCCAAATCTATTGACTCACTTCTTAGGTGTGTGACCTTGGGTGAGTGGCTTAAAGGCTCAGTTTCTTCATCGTCAAACAGGGACGATAAGCTTTGTACTACTTGCGGCATGGGCTTTCTAAACGACACAAAGCTATATAAATATGAGACATTATTACTGTTATTGTCAGGAAGATTAGAAAGATATGTGAGGTGCAGTAGATATGGAGCTGAACTCAGAGTCATGAAAATCGGGGTTTGAGTCACCTCTGATGCAGGTGTTCACGCGACTGGCCAATTCATCTCACTTCTTTGGTAAATTTCTAAGACTAAGAACAAACAGGTGCTGATGCCTATTAGTGGAGGGAGCTGACTCACCGGAGTTCCCTGCAAACATGAAATCACAAATAGGGGCCCTTTCCCCCACCCCCAAAACCTGAACTTGGGTTCATGTTGTACCTTGTTCCCAAAGCATTTAAAAATGTGCTCAAATGCTAAGCAATGATTTTTGCTTCCCTTCTCCTGCTTGAAATGCCTTAATTTGGAATGCCATCCCTAAGACCCTGCAGACCAGAAGGCCTGCTCCTTGAGTCCAAGTGCCAGCATGTGTCAATAAGTGTGAGAAGAAGCCCACATCCTGCCTCCCTTTTTAGTCTCTTAATTCCATGACCATTAGCCTGCAATCTGTCAGCGTGATGATTTTCATTTTAGAAGAAAAATATGCTCGCTCTTTACGGCTGGCCCAGAAATGGGGATGTTTCTGCAGGTCACTAGCTGGGCCCTTGGTAACAAGTTAAAAGGTTCTATTCATTTAACATCATCAACATCCCCAAATCCCAAAGAACCAAATCTGCTGCCTGGAAACTGGGCCACACAGCCTGGAGCAGCAAGCATTCCTGGGAGTGTCAGAGGCATTATAACATACTCACAGATTTCACACCACTGCTCTCAAATCCTAACAGGTACCTCCTCCTTGAAGATTGCAACTCCTCCACGGTTCAGCAATCAGTCTGTTAACAAGCATTTATTTAAAACTTGCTATGCATCAAGTACTGTCTAATCTACAGGGTGGTTAGAAAAGGGCGGGGGGGAACCCCTGCCTTCAAGGAGCTTATATTCTAACGGGGGAGGCAAACAGCTATGTGTATAAAAGACATATTTGTGTGTATACACATTTATATACATGTACACATCCATCCATACATACATACACATGCTGTAGGTGTAAGGTGATCTCACAGGGAAGGTACTTGGGGGATGGGATGGGAAGGAGATCTAGAAGGCCTCCTCCCTTTCTGCAGAAGGTGAGATTTGAGCTGAATCTTGAAGGAAGCCAAGACATGGAGGTGAGGATGGAGAGGCTTCCAGGCAATGGGGAAAGCCAGTGCAAAGCACTAAGTTGGAAGGAGTGTCCTTTGTGAGGAACAACCAGAAAGCAAGTATTGTTGGACTGTAGAGTGTGCAGAGGGGAGGAAAGGATAAGAAAACTGGAAAGACAGGAATAGGCCAAGTTGTGATGACCTGTAAATGCCCAATAAAGCATTTTTATAGTTTTTTAATGAGCTTTTGTTTTTTGTTGTTTCAACTGTCCAACTCTTCATAACCACATTTGGGATTTTTTTTTGGCAAAGTTATTGGAGCGGTTTGCCATTTCCTTCTCCAGCTCATTTTACAGATAAGAAAACTGAGGCAAACAAAGTTAAGTGACTTGTATAGGGTCACATAGCTACAAGTGTCTCAGGCTAGATTTGAACTCAGGTCTTCCTGACTTCAGGGAGCTCTAACACTGCATCACCTAGCTGCCTTTTTTATGAACCAATGTACCTTTAAAAAAAAAATCATCCTTTACTTGGTGGTCATCGTTTTGGAAATGAAGTCTCTCCATACTTGACTAAGGCTGGTCCTCTGACAACACACACAGTCTATTTGCAGGGCTCTCCAGTTAGGTGAGGCAGTCCAGAACTTGATGCAGTAGGTTTTTGAGAACTCAAGGCCATCTCTATGCCAGGGTGAAGCATTGGGGGTAGGACATCAGTGAAGGAAGGGTCATGATAATAATGTATATTGAACCTGAGAAGCAGCATGGTGTTAGAGAGTTGGCTTCAGGCTCTGGAAGACTTAGGTTCCAATCCTAACTCTGCCCCATGCCAGCTGGGCATCACTCTATACCCCAGGCCTTATCCAAGACCATTAAGTTACAGAGAAGGTGCTGATCTATTTTGGTAAAGGGAACTTCCTTTCTGGGAATTTCCCACAGAAATGAAATCATAGGTCCAAGCCAACTATATACATAGAGAGATTATACATAACTTGTATAAATTTATACACATATACATATAGAAGCAACATGGCATAGCATGGATAGACAACCAGCACTGGAGTCAAGATGATCTGGGTTCCAGGTCTCTAACACACATTGGCTGTGTGACCCTGAGCAAGTTGCTGTGTTGTTGTCCAGTCATTCCAGCTGTGTCCAACTCTTTGTAAACCCTTTTGGGGTTTTCTTGGCAAAGATACTAGAGAGGTTCTATTCATTTAGCATCAACATCCCTAAATCGCAAAGAACATTTTCTTCTCTAGCTCATATTACAGATGAGGAAACTGAGGCAAACAGTTTAAATGTCTTGCCCAGAGTCACACAACTAATGTCTGAGGCCAGATTTGAACTCATGAAAATGAATCTTCCTGACTCCAGGTCTAGAACTTTATCCACTGTGCCACTCAGTTGCCAAGTCATTTAACTTGCATTAATTAACTCATTGATACACAAGTCTTTATTAGACACCTACCAGTATATGCTACATGCTGAGGGATACAAGGATGAGTATCTCTATCCCAATAGCTCTCACACTCTTGCTGAAGAATTGAGATACATATACAAACATGACTATGTCAGGCAAAATGTAATATATTCCATAAAAGAGGTTTTAAAGAAAATGCTCTGAAGGTTCAGATGACAGAGACACCATTTCTGCCTGAGGGAATTATGGAAGGTTTTTGTTTTTTTTTTTTTAAGAGAAGATAATATCTGGGCTGGCCCTTAAAGGACATACAAGATTTCAAAGGTGGGGATGTAAAGGAGGTAATTCAATACAGACTGAAAGAAGTAATCAAAGGAGCAGACATGGGAAAGAATGGGGTGTGTTCAGAGAGAGAGCTCCCGTTTCATTGAGGTTGCATAGTGGGGACTATAGAATAGTTACATTTAGAATCAGGGAGTGGAAAGGTAATATGGCACCAGTTCATGAAAAACCACAAATGCTAACATAAAGCATCTGAATTTTATTTGGTAGGCAATGGGAAGCCATTGAATATTTTGGGGCACAATGGTGCATTGGATAGAATTCCAGGCCTGGAATCAGGAAGACTCATTTTCTTGAATTCAAATTCGGCCTCAGACACTAGCTGTGTGACCCTGGGCAAGTCACTTAACCTTGTTTGCCTCAATTTTCTCATCCATAAAATGAGATGGAGAAGCAAATGGCAAACTATTCTAGCATCTTTGCAAAAACTCCAAATGGGGTCACAAAGAGCTGGACATGACTGAAAAATGACTGAACGAGCTATGATTTAAGATGAATCTAGCAAAGTTGTGAAGGATGGATTGAAGTGGAGCAATAGGAAGGGCTCAGACACTAGAGGTGTGGTTGGGAGGCCATTTCAAGAGTCTATGTGAGAGCTGATGGACCAGGGTGGGAACAGTGAAAATGAAAAGGAAGGAACAGATGCAAAAGAAATTTCAAAATAAGAACCATTAGGACTTTAGGACTAAGTGGATGAGGGAAGGATGGAGGAGGAGTGAGGGAGAGAAAAGAGAATGGAAGGGTGACGGTACCACTACAAGAAAGAGGCAAGCAAGAGAAGAAGCCATCACTCTCTTATGGTGATTCCCAAGAAGACTGGGAAATGAGGGGGAGCTATACGATATCCCCATTTATACAGAGAGGAACTGAAGTACAAAGTGATGAAATGACTTTGTATTTCACCCAAAAGTACTGACTTGAAAGTCAGGAGATCCAGGTTTGAATCCTGCTAATTCTGTCTTACTCGCAAGGCTGGATGACCACTGGTCATCTATGTAGTGGAAAGGGTTTTTGGTCGGCTATGGGTTGAAACAGGTAGACTTTTAAGGCCTTTCCAATTCTGTCATTCTGCATGGCTTCTCTGGACCTCTGTTACCCCACCTGTAAAATGGAGATACCTGTGCTACCAACTTCCCAAAGTAGCAGGTAGCGAGAAGCAGAGTCAGGTCTTGTAGTATCTTGTTCAACAATCTCTGGGATGCTTTCTCCAGCTAACATTTTGTGAATGTGAGTGATACAATGAGCTGGTGGCAAATATGAGTCCAGAATCTTCTTTTCCCAATTCCCAGTCCTGGACTTTATTCACCTGGTTCTATTGATCTGAAAAAGCAATTAACAACCCAGAGGCCCTCATGAAGTACTCTGAATGCCAATGAAGCCTGGCAAGGAATAGGAAAGCCATGCACAGGAGTGATAAAGGTCTTAGAAAAATACCCAGGTAGATAGAATTCATTCCTTATTACACAAGAGAAAGCCATTGCCAGGAGTGAATTACCATAAAACCAGTGTTTAATTTATGAGGCATGTTCAACACTGTCAAATATCCCATAGACGGTAATAGGATATAACATAGGCAGTTATGATATTGGAAATTCAGGAAAAGATAGGTCGGTTGATGGGTCTGAAAGTACATCTCAGTTTAGAAAAAAGGACTATTAGAGGATGAAGCTGATTTTGAGAGGTAACAGATTTTAGTACCACTTTGCAATAAGCCATTTGCTTAGGACAATGAATGAATGGATGATAAATCATTTATTAAGTATTTACCGTAGGCAAAGCACTGTGCTAAGTACTGTGGCTACAAATAGAAAAATAAAGACAAATATTGTTTTGTATTAGTAGGTGTGTGTGTGTGTGTGTGTGTGTGTGTGTGTGTGTGTGCATATCTCATGTGTTGTGTAAGGTAAGCTTGCTAGAATTAGACTGACAAAAGGAAAAATGCCAGCCTCAAAACATTTGGAAGGCTATGTTGGTGCTCATGTGAAGTTACTTTCTTATAATGGAGAGAGAGAGGAAATAGAACAGGGGGTGAAGCATTAGAAGGGCATGTTAGTAAGAGGAAACAGAGAAGAGTAGTAGGGCAAGGTGGTTGGTGGCGAAGGAACTAAAGAAAGAGATGGGATGGCACTGAGCCCCAGAAAGCTAAACCTTGTACCAGGTGACATTTTAAAAATTGAAACAGCTAATTACCACATCTTGGGAAGTTCCACAAAAACAGGTGCATGCCCATTAAGTCAGTATCTAACTTAGCCACTTGTTGAAGGGTTCCGTTGTACTGGAAGTGGAGGGGAGAGGAGAGGATCATTTTTGCTTTGAAGACTAGATCACAGTTTGATGTAAAATGATAATAAAAGGCTGGCTGAGAGACCTTAGCAGGGACAGGAGTCAGTCTGAATCCAAACCTGGGGGAGCACAAGTAGTAAACATCCATGAATGCTTGTCATTGCTTGAACAGAGGCCACTGTAAATCCAGGGCAAATCTTTTATGTAAACTAGGGTAGAGATTTATAAAGAGAAGGGAAATCAAGATCATATGTGGATGGGTAAAACGAGATATTTGTAAAATAAGATAATATTCCTATTTGTAAATATTTGTAAAGATAGTATCTGTAAAGTCTTATAAAAGCACACAATATTATTATGACCTTCATTGGTTTCATCATCGTTGTCATGAATGGGGCAGGTTAAAGAACACTAAGGATGAAACATACCAGGATAACTCTCCAGCCTTGGTCTCCATGACACCCATAAACATGAAAAGCATTTTATTTTTCTGATCTTCAGCAAGGATATTTCTGATTCAGCTTAATTTAACGAACATTTATGGAGCATCTACTGTGTGCAGAGCACTGAAGAGGGTACAAAGATAAAGAGGACATAGCTCCTTGATCTCATGAAGAGGAGAAGAAATGTTCACAAGAAAATGAAAACAAAATAGAAACTTGATACAGAGGAGGAGAAGGAAGAAGACAATGAGTTCTATGGATCACAGAGGAAGGAGAGGCCCCTCCTATTTGGGAGGATAAGTGAAGGCCTGGTCAAGGTGGCAGCACTTAAAAAAGATCTTGAAGGATGGATTGGCTTGCAAATGGGAAGGAAAAGCCTTGCCATTGTAAGGATGGTGTGTGCAAAAGATTGGAGGCCAGAAAGAACTGATCAGGGGGTCTTAGCCTTTGCTTTTTTGTATCATGGACCCCTTTGGCAGTCTCATAAATACAGGGCCTACCATGTACCAGGCACTGAGCTAAAGGTTCTTTACAAATATCTCATTTGGTCCTCAGGAGCCTGTGAGGTAAGTGCTATTATCATCCGCATATTACCATCGAGGAAATTGAGGCAAACAAAGGTTAAAGTGAGTTGCCCAAAGTCACATAGCTAATACGTGTCCGAGACAGGTTTTGAACTCAGGTCTTCCACACCCTATCTACTGTGTAACCAGATGCAATGATCATAATATATGTATATTTTAAATTCTTGTTAAGGTTAAGACCCCATAGTTTAACAGGAAAAAAGTCTAATTTGGCTGAAGTTGAGAACATACAAGAGGCAATATGGTGTAGGGGGAGAGAGAGAGAGAGAGAGACAGAGAGAGAAGGGGGGAGGGAGGGAGAGGAGGGGGAGGGAGAGAGAGAGAGAGAGAGAGAGAGCGAGGGCTGGGTCTTAGAGTCAGAAAGAACTGAGTTCAAGTCTTACCTTATGATACATATTGGCTATGTGGCAATGGAGGTATGAGATAAAGCTAGGGAGGCATATTGTTGCCAGAGTGTGGGAGGCCTAAATTGCTAGGTGGAAGTGGCTGGACTTCCTTCTGTAAATAAAGGAAGCTATAGAAGATTTGTAAGTATTTGAGTCATATATATTATTAGTTAGGAAGATTAATCTAGTAGCTGTGTGAAAGATGCCCTGTAGAAGGGAGAGGATATTATAGTCAAGAAGTTGGGCTGTGATAACCCCAAGGGAAAGAATTCCCAGACCAAATACAGAGTACTTTATAGACTGAAGTCTTTCAGTAGAGGCAGCAGAGTCTAGAGCAGGGGTATGGAACCTGCAGCCTTGAGGCCACATGTGGCCATCTAGGTCCTTAAGTATAGCCCTTTGATTCAGTCAAAGGGCCACACTTGAGGACCTAGAGGATCATCAAGAGGCTAGACCTGAGGACCTAGCAAGCCATCAAAGGACCACACTTGAGGCCTAGAAAGGCGCATGTGTCCTCAAGGCTGCAAGTTCCCTACCCCTACTCTAGAGAATCCAGTCCTCTTCATATCAGGAGGGTTATCAGCTTGCTGGGTGACCCTATACCTCTGCCTCCTCCTAGATTCTATAGTGGAGAGTCTTCCTTGATCTTTTCTACAAGGCTGAAAAGGGCTAATTTCTTTATCTCTTAAGGATCAATGATTTCATCAATGTGCCTACTCTCTCCACCTAAAGCAAGTCACAAACCCTACTCACCTCAGTAGAGGATATCTTACGTTGCTGGTGAAAAAAATTATCTCTCTGAAATTAATTTTTTGGAGATAAGCCTTTCCAAATATGATTAAGATGCTTTTAGGATAAGTCACAGTCTATCCCTGAGCACTAGCAACTAGGTGGGTACAGTGGATAAATCTGGACCTGAAGTTAGGAAGACCTGAGTTCAAGTCCAACTTCAGACACTTACTAGCTGTGTGACCCTGGGCAAATCACTTAACATCTCTGTTTCCTTGGCTATTAAATGGAAATAATAATAGCATCCACTTTCCCGGGTTGTCATGAGAAATAAAACCAACTAATATTTGCAAAAAGAACTTAGCATAGTGCCTAGCAAATAATAGCTGCTTAATAAATCTTTGTTTCCTTCCTTCCCCAGACTCTAGTTTGAGAAGAACCTTGAAACTCAGCAATGCTTTCTTTATCTCTTTTATTTTTTCATGCTTAAAAGTTATACTGATCATGAAGATATTTAACTTGAAATAAAACACAAGGTATTTTAGCAAGGGCATTGGTTTTCCATGTACATTCAAAAAGATACAGGTGGTTTTCATTTCAGTCTATTAAGCCCAACATCAATAAATTATGCAGCACACATGCCTATATATGTGCATTATGCCTATAGAACGTGTATGATGAGGCATATTGGACATATTGTCTATACATAGAAACCCAAATTAAACACAAAAATCCCCAAGGAGAGAAAATCTTTTTGTAAAGTGCATGTCAAAGTCTTCTCTGTAATATACATTTATTATAATGTAATATAATTTTACATCCATATTCCAACAAGCCACAGTGATAAGTCTGCAGCGGAAATTTGCATGGCAATTTGCATATATTGGTTTTGAATTCTTTCTCTGTCAGAAGTGAAACCCAATCACAATGTGTTTGTATTGTCCCCCAGTCCTGGTCCAGAACCTTGTATAGCTTAGCCAAAGGCATCGACAAGTGGTTAGAAGCAGATTGGTAAGGAGAAGTGCATTAGGTTTCTGTTGGTGCTTTTTATACAGACCATCAGATGGAAGTATCAGGGCAAATCCATGCAAATTAGCATGCAAATGAGGCTGGCAAAACTTAATAAGGTTTCATATTGGCAAGTGAGCAATTCTGGGGGAGGGGAAGGGAAAAGAACCTTGGAAAGACTTCACACTGAATGAGCATGCGGGGACCATAGTTTGTCCTTGCTCTAGGCACCGCTAAAGAGCAGAAGGAAACCTGACATGGGGCAGGAGATGTCAAGGTAATTGGACTCCTTCTAAAACCTTAGACAGTCATACCATTTGCTTCCCCTGATTCCACCTGTTCCTGGTGGCTAGTAATAAAATCCCTTGTATTTTGTACCCAACTTGGAGCTGCCTCTACTCATTGAATTTCATTAAAATCCACTGGAAACTAGGCGAGGCACTTGGAAATCTTTATCAGTTGATTTTTTTATTTCACGATGGCAGATGGAAGCATAAATCAAGCCTAAGGTGTATCTCGATGCTCTTTAATAGAGTGCCAAATGTCATAGACATCCGTCAAAGGTTATCATGGAGAAAACAGGGACACCAAATGCCAAGCAGTCTAGACTATGACTGCTTTCAGTCATTTTTACATATAAGGACAAAGAAGCACCAAAAGGTCGAGTGATTTAGGCTCAAAGATGTTTGGAAGTCTGAAGCTTGACGGGACTTGCCATAGATCACACATGCAGAGGCAGATCTAGGATTGGAGGGCAATTCTTATCTCTGAGTACAGCGCTCTATCTGAAGGATTAAGAGATGAAGGGGGAAGGTGAAGAAAACAAGCAATTATTGACTGCTTACTATGTGCCACTGTGATAAGTGATTTTCAAATAGTATTTCATTTGTTCCTCATAACAGCCCTGTGCAGTAGGTGTCATTATTATCCCATTTTACAATTAAGGAAACTGAGGCAGACAGAGTAGATTTTTAAAGCTAGGACTAGGATTTTACACTTTGACTTTTGTTGAGTCACTTTCAGTCACGTCCAACTCTTAGTAACCTTATTTGGGGTTTGCTTGGCAAAGATTACTAGAGTGCGCTAGGTGGTGCAGTGAATAGAGCACCAGGGCAGGAGTCAGGAGGACCTGAATTCAAATCTCACCTCAGACACTTGAGACTCACTAGCTATGTGACCTTGGGCAAGTCACTTAACCCCAATTGCCTCATCCTGGGTTATCTCCAGTCATCCTGATGAATATTTGGTCACTGGATTCAGGAGAAGTGAGGCTGGTGACCTGCACAGCCTTCCCTCACTCAAAGCAAAGTCAAGTGCAAGTTATACCACTATTTCTCTGATGGCATGGTCTTCTTTGCCAACAAAGGACGAACACACTCAACTCTTCATGCCCCCTCTTGGGTTTTGTGTTGTTTTGTTTTGGTGGTTTGGGTTTTTTTTTGGCTAAGATACTTGGAATGGTCTTGCCCTTTCCTTCTCCAGCTCATTTTACAGATGAGGAAACTGAGGCAAACAAGGTTACATGACTTACCCAGGATCACACAGCTAGTAAGTATGTGAGGCTGAATCTGATCTCAGATATTCCCGACTCCAGGCCCAGAGGTCCATCCACTGGGTCACCTAGCTGCTCCTAGATGATCTTGTATCTATTTTGTATATGTTTGCTCATATACAGGTCTCTCCTGATATAATTTTATATAGAATATAAGCAATATAATATAATTTTACATCCATACTCCAACAAGTCATAGTGATAAATCTTCAGTGAGAATCTGCATGCAATTTGTATATACTGATTTTGAATTCTTTCTCTGTCAGAAGTGAAAACCAATTGCAGTATGTTTGTATTGGCCCCTCGCCCGGACCTCCTTGAGGATAGAAAATATTTCACTTTTGTCTGTGTATCCCTAAAACTCTGCATAGAGTTTGGAACACACTAGGCACTTAATAAATGCTTGCAGATTGATTGAATTCTGGGCCCCTCTCTATTGCATTACTTAAATCCTTAATCATGTCTCACTTTGTTTACCAGAGCAAAGGAACAATAAATTCTATTTACTGACCCATCAAGATATTTGGGGATTGAGTCCTACTTCTACAGTACCTTTCCTGGTTTCCTTGAAGACAAGTCTCTTCTGGCTTGTCCCAGGGCTTTTTCCTGTCATGTCCTGTTCAATATCTTTCTATCAATGAGTTGTATGAAGAAGTGGATGATGTGTTTATCAAATTGGCACATGACTCAAAGATGGAAGGAATAACTAATATTTTGGAGAAGACGATAAGTATTCAAAGAGATCTAAAGAGGTTAGAATGTAAAGGCTGCACTTAACAAGATAAAATTTAATAAGAGATAAATGAAACTCCTGCATTTACATATTTTTAAAGAGTCAGCTGCTAATGATGGGGGAGATCTATTGTAATAAAAGTCCATTATTAGAAATTATAGGTCTCATTGAATATAAACTCCTTATGAATCATATAGCATGATGGCCAAGTTTGGGTTTTCATTTTAAAGTTTTAATTTTCCTTTCGTTATTTTTCTCATTTTTTAAAAAGGTTTTTAAAGGTATCTTCAAATATCTGAAGGACCTTCATGGAGATGAGGGATCAGACTCATTTTGCTTGCCTCCAGTGGGCAGAACCCTTAATTACAGTTTCCTGTTTCTCTGAGTCTGTGGTTTGAAGTGTGGGGAAATGAACATGTCATTAATTTGGAAAAGCAACCAAATAGCAAGGGGGATAGAGCATGAGTCTTGGAGTCAGCAAGACCTAAGTTCAAATCTGGCATCAGACAGTTACTAGATGAGTGATCCTGGGCAAGTCACCTAACCTCTGCCTGTCTCAGTTTCCTCAACTGTAAAATGCAGACAATAACCTCTACTTCCCAGGATTGTTGTGAGGATGAAATCAGATATTATTTTAAAGCACTCAGCGCAGTGTCTGGCACAGATTAGGGGCTGACTTTATAAATACTTATTCTTTTTTATCTCCCTCTTGTAAGACCCTCAGTCCAATCTATATCATTCCAAGTCACCTAGAGGTGGTACTTTTCTTCATCCTTTCCCTGCTTCTGCCATTTTAAGAAGAAGCATATCATAATGGGAAAGACTGTTGGCCTTGCAGTCAGCCGACATGAGTTCAAATCCCACTTCTGACATTCTCTTGCTTTCAACAATGGGTCAATTACCTAATGGTTCACAAAGTGACTTCCCTAATTTCCAAAATGAAGGTGACAATAACACTTGTACGATCTACATCATGGGGGTTATTTTGAGGATTGAGAAATGCTCATAATTATATATGAGTTAATTTACTTAAAAATGTTTTGGGAGGGGTAGAAAAAAGAGAGAAAGACCTAGAGTGAGGGTAGAGATAGAAAATGTGGATGTGAATCAGGGATTGATCAGAGTAGTTTCAAAGGGAAGAGAGAGGGCATTTCTTGCTTAAATTGTCTTGTCCTCACCTTTCATTTTCAATAGACACAGTGTCCATGAAAACTAACAAAAAATAATTGAGTTTATTCTATTTCTTTAAAGCCTGTCCTCTGATTTTTTCAAACTTCTGGAAGATCAATGTGCAGGGCTTAGTCTATAAAGTGTAGGAAGATGTCTCTTCTCTTTACTAAGAGGTAGGTAGGATGGGGCAGAATGTTGTGCATATTGTCAGATGTGGCCACTGTTACTGGGCAATTATTCTGTTCTAGGATGGGGATGAGAGCTCTAGTCAAGACTGTTGTTTAGTGATTAGAGATTTCTTGGCAAAGATACTGGAATGATTTTGCCATTTTCTTCTCCAGCTCATTTTACAGATGAGGAAACTGAGGCAAACATGGTTAAGTGACTTGCCCAGGATCACACAACTAGGTAAATATCGGGGGCCAGATTTGATCTCAAGCACTCTATCTACTGTGCTACCTTGCTGTTCCAGTTAGGGTAGGTGAAGAAAAAGGAGGTATCCAAAAATTGTTTTTAAAATAAAAACAAAATAAAAGGCATCCTACACATCACAAAGGTGTAGGAAGAAGAAATTAAGATATTGGCCCATTACTCTTCTTGCAAATTGAAATTCATTTTAACATAATAAAATGCCCCCAAAGCATCCTGGGATGCATTCCTCCCCTTTCTTACTTTTCCTCTCCAGTCTGGGTGGGGTGCTTAACAACTTGGCATCCTCATTTAATTACCCATTTTGCCTGCTCTAAAACTGCCACCATCTGCCAGCAGCCTGAGGCAACACCTTTCTACCACCTGTCTAACAGGAAAGATACTTAGTACTAAAACTGTGACATCAAAGAAGCCTCAGCTGAAACAAAACACAAGGCACAAATTCTCTTTTCCTCATACTCATCAATCAACGAACCAATCATAATACTTCACATTTACATAACACTTTAAGCCTTGCAAAACTCTTGACAACTACTAACTCTCAACAACCCTGGGAGGCAGGTGCCATTATTATTCCCATATTAGAGATGAGAAAACTGAGGTCAACAGATGTTAAATGACCTGCCCAAGATCTCACAGCTAGCAAGAGCAGATTTGAACTCAGGTCCTCCTGAGTCGGGGGACCAGTGTTCTCTCCACTGAGCCTGAGCAACTACTGTTTGCTAAACAGACCATTGCTTATGGCAACTCACCACTTAAATTGAGTTCTACAAGGTTTACTAACTGTATATTAGCATATTTAATGGATCCCAGCAGCGAACTAGGTGATATCAGCCCCAAACAAAGGAGCCATTTTCTAAAAACAACAGTTTTTCTTCTGAGGGGTCTGCCAGTCCTAAATTTGTGATCAAGAGGTGACATAGTACAGTGGAAAGAGAGCTGGGCCACAGGGTCAGGAAGACATGACTTCTGCTTCTGCCTTATATCAGGTGACCCTGGGTAAATCACTTACCCTTTGGGTCCCTTCTACCTCTAAATCTATGATCCTTTGTCTGTGGAGCCTGACAAAGAAATTCTTATCTTAGACCTCGGGGAAAACAATAAAAATATATGAGAAGGAAAAAGAACGTATTTTTTATCATTGGTTCTTGAAAAACCCAATTAGCTCTTTGTTTTTTCCCCTTTCTTTGCATTCCTAGCACTAGGCACAGAGCCCAGTAACACTAGGGTTGCAGACTAAATGCCAAATAAATTAAGTAGGTGCCTAATAAATGCTTATTGACCAACTCCTTACAGGGTGCTTTAAGCTTTTTATTATCTTTTGAAAGAGTTACATCATTTCAAGACATGATCATTAAAGTACATTGTGCATGAAGGCCCTTTTTGGTCAAGTAATAGGATATCAGTCATATATTCAGGAAATTATGGAAGACAGTAGGTAGTATAGTAGTATTAGGAGTCAGAAAGACCTGAGTTCAAATCTCACCTCACATACTTAGTAGTTGTATGACTGTGGGCAAGTCACTTAACCTCTGTCAGTTTCTGTTTCCTCATCAGTAAAATGAAGATAATAATAGGGCTTACTTCACAGACTTGTTGTGAGGAGATATTATGGGCAAAGCACTTTGCAAACTTTAAAGCACTATATAAATGCTGGCCACAACTCTTATTGGTATCACTGTTGTTGATATTATAATCCTGAGCTGGAAAGGAAGGACCTTAGAGATCCCCTAGTATAACCCTTAAAGATAAGGAAGCCCAGGTCCCAGAGGGGTAATGGGATTTGTCCAAAGTCACAACTAGTAAGTACCAGACTCAGAATCCAGATCCCCTGACTCTAGACCCAATGCTAATCATTACACTGTGCTTTGAAGGTAGTTGAGACATAGAAAAGGGAGGTCAGGATAAGACTGGAAGATCTTTACTGATAAAAAAGACAGGTGGGATAAAACCCAATGCTTTGATTATAAATGCAGAGAGGAGACTAAATTGGGAAGTGTGAGAAACACCTGTAAGAATCCAAAAATAACCCAGAGGATCCCAGAAAGGTCGGCAATTGAGTAGAAACCACAGAGCAGGTTTGACCTGGAAATATCCGACTTTTCTTGGGCATAGGTAGGGGTGGGAGAATTTGAGGTGCAAAAGAAAACTCAAGGTCAGAGAGAGGCTTGGATGTCACTGATGGTCTTGCACCATAACCTAATTATCTCAGGTTGACAAAAGAATATGTCTTTAGTATGAAGATGATACAACTGTGGGAAGGATCAGAAAAAGTCAACTAATTATAAAAGGCCATCAATGTCTATCTGTAAGTTTCTTTTTAATTGTAAAGATGATTAAACAGAAAATAAAAGGGAAAGGAAGAAGTAGATATTTCAGTAGTACCTTTCTCAGACAAGGTCTCTACAAGACATCTCTTAATGGATCTTGCCCCCAAATCTCTTCCCAATCTCCACCTAATGCCCTGACACATACATGCAGTGTGGGGAGATCAAAGACAACTATTTTTATTTCTCTCCAGCTAGAACAAGATTCTAATAAAGGCCAAGGTCACAATTTTGTACCCATATATCCAGTTAGCCTCACGTAAAGAAAGCTCTGCTTTCAGTCAGACTGTGCCCATCACCATGGCTACCCAGCACATAAACCCACCAAAAGGTGCAGGCTAGATAAAGATGTGGAAGGCTCAGAACAAACTGATCTCTGGTCCTTGGGAAACCAATTCTATTCTCCTAATCTATGTTCTAGATGAAGTACCATTTTCCTCTACCAAGGATCACACATCATTACTACACTCTCCCTTAGTAAAGGAATAATCTATGTGATTTGTCCAGGATCTGATAGTGTGAGTCTATAAATAGGCAGGAACTATATGATATGATTCTCATCTCAGTCCAAGGGGTTTTTTGGCGGGGAGGGGCGGTATTGGTGTTATACTTTATGTATCACACTGTGACAAAGCTCATATTTTCTTCCCCTTTCTTGGAAATAACTCCTATTCCACCAGGATTCTGATTAATTCTTTTTATTCTGATGAATTTTATTGTCTGCTGAACAAATCCAGTTATGCGTCATTGGGGGTACCAGATAAGGATAAGTTCCAGCCTATATATAAGCTGTGTTTTTAGGTACATCAGGAAAGCCTTGTATCCTCAAATGATTTCTCTCACTGCCTAGCCAATGATGCTTAAAATTCCCCCACTGGGGGGATTTGGGGATAAGGGACTATTTCCTATAAAAATCCCTCCAGGAGGGATGGGACTCCAAACTCTCAATGTAATATTTGTGTTTCTTCCATGGAGATGTGGGCATAAGGGAACTTCTAAGAGTTAAATCCCACTCTGAGATGATGGGGGAAGTTGGGGAAGGAGATGTAAAAGGGACTAATTTTTAATAAGAGAGGTTGAGGAGAGTACATAGCACCTTGCTAGAAAGGTCTGCATCTTCCCTCTCCTGGTGTCTGGGAAGGACTAGGAAAGACAACTCAGGCAGCCCATGGCCTGATGAAAGGAATCTTCACCCCACCCCTAACACTTCCCTGGTGTGATGAGTGTAGATACCATGAAAAGGCACACACTTGAGAAAGTTGAAGGCCCCTTACTTGAAATATGGTGTATTTGTCATTGCATCAATGGAATTCTAGCAGCTAGAAATGCAGACATGGATCTTCTGGGAGAGGTTTTGTTAAAGTGACAGAACCCTCAGCACATGTCCTTGCCAGCTCATTAAAGGTCATGGGGAAGGAGGGGATGGAGCAGGGGGTGACAAATTCCAGGTTTTTGATCTATTGAACAATTGATGCCTAATATGAGGAGGACTGTGTCTGTTGATTGCAATGGTGTCATTTGCTTTTATTCATTCCTAATAAAGTTGATTTAAGAGCTGTATGCAAATCTGCCTGTGTACAAACATAACAGAAACACAACAAGGATAGGCAAAGGGGAAGAGGTTGGATGGGGGCTGAGCCATGATCTAACCAATGAATTCATAACCAATCCTGAACCAAGAGAGCTTAATCTGGAATCCCTAAACTTTGGTTTAATTTTTCATTACTATATTTTAATATCCTACGTATTTTATGCATTTAAAAATATTCTGAAAAGGGACCTCAGATTGGCAAAGGAATTTATGGCTCAAAAAAGGTTAGAGTCCATTCCTAGACTAGCATAAGAATCTGGGACACTGCCTATAAAGGAGATACACCACAACAGTTGCCACAGAGTCTATGGAAAGAACTGGGAGCTGCGACTGGTACCTCAGAGCACTTTCTGGTGTTGGGTGGTGCATATTACATGTGTCAAAAATATGGGAGAGGGTCTGAGAGAGTTTGATTAGAGCATTTCCTACCTATCATTTAAGTCATGGTGCGAATCAATTTATATTTTTTTGTAGCCCATTTGGATGGGGGAAGAGAGTGAAAGTAGAAAAGAGCTGAAGATAATAAATAAGAGGACGCTGAATGCCTGAGTGTGTGAGAGAGACAGAGAAAGAGACACACACATACACACACAGAGAGATAGAGACATTCAGACAGAGAGAAGAGACACACTCAGAGAGATACAGTGTAACATATAGAGATACACAGAGAGACACTGAGAAATAGAGAAAGACAGAGATAAAGGTGCAAAAAGAAAGAGAAAGAGAGAGATGGAGAGAGAGGAAAAGAGAAATAAAAGAAAAAGAGAGAAAGAGAAAGGAGGGTTACTTTCATGGGAAGAAGGGAGGAAAGAATACTGAAATGAGACATTTTAGTTAGATAGTTACTTTAAGATAAACTTCACCTCCTTCAGAAATTTGCTTTTGCCTGACTCTATTTACATGTCTACATAGACGTTTGGCAGGGGAGTCAGGTCCAGAAAGAGTCCAGATCTCTGGATCCAGATCACAGTTTCAAGGTAAATTTACAGAATCACAACCATAGAGTATAAGATCTGAAAGAAGAGAGATGATTTAGCTCAAACCACCACTTTTACAAATGAGGAAACTGAAGCTCAGGGAGGTTATTTCCTCAATGTCATTCAGTCATTTGGTGGCAAAGGCAGGACAAGAAAAAACCCAGATCTGATCCAGAGCCCAATACCCAGCTTGGTATTGCTGTGCTGGCAAACAGGTGAAGGATGAATTGGCCTTTTTATTTCAGCAGTGCTTCTCTAAACAGAGCTCAGCTGCAGGAAATCACTGCAGTAACCAAGGACAGGAATGCTAAAAAGAAAAAAGAAACCCCTAAGCGAAGGCGAGATATTTTTATTAGGTGATGAAAAGCAAAAGGAATCCTGACAATGCGGCAGCACATCCATGGCAATAAACAAAACAGAAAGCCTACCTGATACAGAGACCTAGCCATTTACACATCATATGTGGCATTTATATAGCACTTTATGGTTTGCAGAGTGTTTTACATATGTTAATTCATTTACAATTACCCTACCATTATTATTTTCATCTCAACTTTATAGATGGGGGCAACTGAGTCTCGGAGAGTTTAGGTGACTTGCCCATGGTCACATAACTATTAAGCTGACTGACACAGGATTTGAGTTCAGGTCTTTCTGCTCCAAGTCCTGTGTACTATCCTGTGTTACCTAGTTACCTCTTTATAAGTCACAGGCTTTCCCTGAAGCATAGGATATTAGAGATTTATCAGTTGGATGACGTTATAGAGGGTGAAAATTAGTTCCAAAGCAGGAAAGTGGTGTATCTCAATTTTAAAGTAAGTTAGGAGAATTGGTATTTTAGGGGGGAGGTAAGCAGGGTTAAGTGACTTGCCCACGGTCACTCAGCAAGTGTCTGAGACCACATTTGAACTCAGGTCCTCCTGACCTTGTGGCTATTAAGCCACTTAGCTGCCCTGAGAACTGGTATTCTGTAGAGCAATGGAGCTCTGGAATCTGAGGACCTGAATTCAAATCACAGAGGCTTTTTTGCCTCTGTGACCTTGAACAAGTTGTTTCACTTGACTGGGCCCTAGTTTCCTCAGCTTTACAGTGAGGAGGTTCAATTAGATGACTGCTGAAGTTCTTTCCAGCTCTAGGACTAGAATCTAGAATGAGAGGCAATATTTCAACCCAGGGCTTCTGATTGAAGCCAGGACTCTTCCCACTAGGAGATGTTGTTTCTCTAGAGCAGTTAATGACTTCTTTGCGGGACTGCTAAACAATGAGGCAGCCAAAGGGAATGATGATTGTCTGCCTACCAGGCACCAGCCATGACTCAGGATGATTTCTTTTCTTTTTTTTTGTTGAGTTAACTCGGGGGGAAAGTGTGGCTGGGTGAAAAGTTTTTGTGGGCATCTTGCAAAGAGGTTTCTATCTTAACTCAGTCTTCTCAACTTGCCCCAGAATTTTTCTCTAGCTGCCTTATTAGAGGGCAATGTAGTCCAAGGTATTCAGAAAGCCAGGAGACATGAAGAGCAGGAAAGATAGAGGAGCTGATGTTGGAGGAAAGAACATGGAAGCCAAGGTGAGCTTGGTTTTTTCCAAAGACTTG
Source organism: Bettongia penicillata ogilbyi (assembly GCA_023548195.1). Taxonomy (NCBI): domain Eukaryota; kingdom Metazoa; phylum Chordata; class Mammalia; order Diprotodontia; family Potoroidae; genus Bettongia; species Bettongia penicillata. Next base: position 2,965,743 of record JAJHZJ010000133.1, read on the forward strand.
TACACCAATGGAAAAGACATCCCTTTTTGTCTAGTTTCCAAGAGAATTCATTAACACAAGAGTATATAAGTATAGAATTAGAAGAGGACTTCCATACTAATTATAAGGCTAATAACCTGTTATTGAAGGAATTCCATCTGTAGCCAGGAAAAAAGATCACAGCAGACCAGAGATTCTTATCATTTTTCTATCATGGACCCCTCTGCAGTCTAATGAAGTCTATGAACCCCTTCTCAGAATAATACTTTTAAATGCATAAAATAAAGTGCATAGGATTGTGAAGGAAACTAATTCTGTTGAAATAGTTAAATTTTTTTAAACAAGTTCATGGGTACAATATTAATAACCCCTACAAATAGTGAGACATTGCTTCTCAATTTTCTGTCATCAATCAATGAAACAATCAACATTTAAAGACCTACTGTGTGCATGTTCTAGGGATACAAAGATGAAAATGAAGCATCCCTAGCCCTGGAGGAGTTTACACTGTATCAGGGGAGATACTATGTAGCTCTCCCAGTGCACCAGTTTTTGTGATGCTTTAAAGATCTGGACAGTAGTTCCCACAGAAGGACAAAGGACTACATGGAACTTCCTGTGCATATATTCCAAATGAAAAAAACAAAAGAAAACAAAACAAGAAGTTATGATCTTTCTCCAGTGCCTCCCTTTCCTTCACCTAAATGCATGCACCAAAATTCACCAAAACTAATAGAAAAATGGATGCTGCTTTTCACAGAACACAAATGAGAAATATTATAAGTAAGTTACTAATTCATACCAGAAGCCAGTTATATTTTTATCACATTATAGACTTTTCAACTCTTTGCAATCTGCCTTCTCCCCTACCTTCGCCTTACTACTGAAACTGTTCCCTTCAGGGCCTCTACTGGCCTTCTCCTCACCAAACCCAAAGACCTTTCCTCAGTTTCCCTTCTTGTTTATCTCCTTTTCGGTATTTGATATTGTTGGTCTCTACACTTGTCCCTCCTTTGGCTTCTGTGAAACCGTTCCTACGTCTCTGCTCTCTCTCCATCATCTGACTCTAAGTCATTTCATGTCTAGAGCCTTCATTTTCTTTTGTCACCTTCCTTCTGAGCACTCTCTAGAGTTCTGGTCTCAGGTCTCTTCTCTCTGCATCCATTCTTCCTTGGGATTCTGATTGACTCCCACTGACTTCAACTTTCATCACTATGGAAACCTACAGCAAACAAAATCTCTTTTGGGTTTCTACTTATATTCTACATCTCTCTACCCATAGGTCCTTCCAGGACCTCCAACCTCGCTTGTCTAATATATCACCTTATTCCTTCTGATCTCCCTAATTTATGGCAATGGCACCACCATTTTCCTAGTTACTGAATCTAGAGGAAACTTTGTAATCATTTTTTAAAAATTTTTATTCTTCCCCTTCCCCTAGTTATCACATTTATCTACAGAGCCACAGAAATTATGGCATCCTAGGAGTGCAAAACCAGCAAACGTATAGAAAGTGCAGAAAATTCACATGTAATTTTCAGTGTCACTTGAGTAAATAGAGAAGGCTTCAGAAGGTTCTGTCAAACACACAATTGTCACTGACTTTGTGTAAAGTCACTGTTGCCCGAGCTTTTCTGGAATTGCTATTCTCCAATATATGTCATGATACTTACCTCCCATGTCCTTATTTCCTTTACCTGGAATGCTACACACCCTTCTAAATGCAGCTCTGGAGTCAGAATTGAGAGAAAAAGATCCTTCAGTGCCCCAATTAGCTGCCACAAAGCCCCTGAGGCAAATGTCAGGCAAATCATTCCTCAGATCGCTGCTCATAACTTTACTGACTTTAGTGTAGCACATAAGATTTAACACACTTGGGTATATGATTTTCTAGACCATAGCTTATTAAGAACTAGAATAGAGGTAGGACTTTTATAGATAGGCGATTGACATTAGGAGAAGCTATAGCCTGATTAAGGAAGGAGACAGAAAAACTAAAAAGCAAATATAGAATTGTTATTTGATAGGGTAATAAGAGATGTTTTTAAGGATCATCCCAAATCTAAAAAAAGGAAGGCACATTATGTTGTCTCCAAATCATCTAATAATCAGAGAAATATAAATTAAAGAAATTCTAACGTTCTAATTCATGCCCATTAGATTAGCTAAAGAAAATGACAGTTGCTGGAGGGACTATAGGGAAGCAGGCACATTAATGTATTCTATTCTACAAAGTAATTTGAAATTATACTTCAAAAGTCACTCAACTCTATGTACCCTTTGACTCAGTAATAGGCCTATATCCCAAAGAGATCAAAGAATGAAGACAGACCTATGTGTCTAAAATTATTTATAGCAGCTATTTTTATAATAACAAAGAACTGAAAACTCTACTGAGGAAATGTTAAACAAATTATGATATACAAAAGTAATAGAATATTATTGTACCATAAAAATGAAACAGATAGTTATAGAGAAATCTAGGAAAACATGTGCCAACTAATGCAGAGTGGAGGAAACAAAACTCGAAGAATCATTTATACGCTTACAAAACATTATAAAGAAAAACTTTGAAAGACTTAAGGATGTTGATTAATGCAATGACCAGCCATGATTCCAGAGGTCTGATGATGGAATGTGCTACTCACCTTTTGACAGAGGTATATATAGCACAGTATGATATAATATAGAACATCATATATATGTAATATAATATAACATAATAATAGCAAAAATATAGAATATTGAATCATGTTCAGATAGTACTTCCTAATCACCAAGTACTTTCCATGCATTGCCTCATCTAAAGGGGTAAAGGTTAGAGATAAAGAAGAACGAAGGCATAAAATAATGCACAAATTTTCAGATACAACCAATGTGAGAATTTGTTTTGCTTGACTACACATACTTGTTACAAAGACTTTTCTTTGTTCCAATGTGGGGTGTTGAGAGGATGAGGAGGAAAATAAGTATGTTAACAAAAATGCATAGTTTATCTGGTATCTGTTAAGTTCAGAATAAGAATAAATATATTTTTTAAACGTATTAGAGTTTTCTGTTCAAAAATCATTAAAATGTATAAAATATTTTCAAAAGATTTCCATAATTCATTGATTAGAGTAAAATACATTTTAGTGTTTTAAGGCTAAGCTTCATTTATCTGGAAAATTCACTTCTGTGAATCAAATAATGCTTGATAAAAGAAGTAACATTGTATTACAAGAGAAAAGCCCCACAGACCATTGGGATAATGGTCCTCGGAACACACTGAGAACTATTCACTTTAGAGATCACTTCATCCAAACTCTTGTCCCCAAACAGGATGACACCTAACCCAATGCAGAAAAACATGTGTTTATCTTGGTTTTGAATATCTCTAGGGAAAAAAATTTCACCATTGTCCTTGATTACCTGTTGGGAACTAAGGAAGAAAGTCTCCTAAATGACAGTGAATTTAGAATTTTTGTTTTTATTACCCAGTAAGGGACTAGTCACTTAAATCTATAACACAACAAAATATAATATAGAATAACATAGCATGACCTGATATGACATGGTAATATGGCATATAATATACCATGGCAATATGATTAAGCATTTTTAAAATGTATTTTTATTCTAAACATCATAATGATATAAGATATGTTATATAATATATATGTATTTTTCTAAACATCATAATGATATAATATAAGATCTGTTATATAATATATGTGATGTAATATAAGAGAACATAATAGGATATAATATATGATTCATAAGATATAATGATATAGTATAATATAATATATCATGATGTGATGTTAATATGATAGAACATATGATTTAATATAAGATGCTATATAATATAGCATAGTATAATATAATGTATTACAATGATATGATATAATAACAAATATATAAAATATTGAATCATGTTCATATAGTAATTCCTAGTCACCAAGTACTTTCCATGCCTTACCTCATTTGAAGGGGTAAAGGACCTCACCTGATATGTATTGTCAAAGCTGTCATACATGAACCGTGTGATCAGAGATGTCTTGCCAACTGTAAAACAAGAAGATATTTCAGCTAAAACATTCCAAAGTTAAGTTCTTTATTTCTATTTTTTAAAATACCTTTTCAGTGAGAGAAATACAAATCCTTACTGGGGCTAAATCCCAGACAGAGCAGAAGAAATGAATGAAAGATGGAAACCAAAAACATCTATCCCACCTTTGCCACAATTCAGACTATTTAGAGGGGAGGCTCACAAAGCGATGCCAAAATTTTTCCTAACAGCCTCCAGTAACAGGGAGGCTCTCAGAGTTAAGGGAACTGTCTTCAGCTTGAAGGTGTAAGATTTTTTCAAAGAATTCTCAATCTAGAAGAAATTCAGAAGGTTCAAGTTTATCTAGTTTGGTAGCCAACTAAGTCATAGCATTTCTGCACTGAAAAAATTATTTTACCCTTTGATTTTACATAGAAGGAAACTCAGGTCCAGAAAAGTGAGATACCTGCTACAGGTTCTACAGGCAAAGGTCAGTAGCAAATTAGAATTCAAGTCCACGTCCTTGGACTCCAAAGCTAGTGTGACTTTCACTCTAACGCTGGTTCTCCAGTTTTATTTGCTCCTGATAGTGTACTCTTTGACTGGAGGAATCCCAGCACATTGAATATTTAAGTTGGTAACATTCTGAGAGAATAAATACACACTTCCTTTCCAAACTATCAGCCGTCTTGTTGAGCTGGTCATGAGTTTAAGGTATGAGTTTAAGGTTCTGAGGTTAGAATAAGTTGTATAATAAACTTTTGCTTGTTTTATGAATATTATGCATATATATCACATGTTCTGTGCATGTCAGATGCATATTAAGCAAAATTATTTATAAATTTATCTACAATAACATTCTAAATTTCATAGGATGTACCAGGTAAAACACAGCACAGCCTTTGAGAACCTCTGTTTGATGGTTATCTCATACTTGTCCAGAGAAAATATCTGTTTTGGTAGAAGTATAAAAAAGAATTTTGTCTTCATTTAACTTACTGCCTGTGAGACCTCCAAGAAATAGAAGCAGGCAAAGGAAAGGGTGTAGCCAATTCTGGTTTGAGTGCAGCAGCGGTTAAGCGGATCTTGAGCTTTCTTTACCAAACCAGATTCAGTTAGTTGGGAATGAGAGTTTTCTAAGTACAACAGAATTTAAATAGGGAGTAATGCTCAGGTCCTGGCAGCAAGGTAAAGGCTGCAGAATATAGTGTGGGGCCTCAAGTCAGGAAAGATCTAAGTTCAAATCCAGCTTCTGTGTGACCCTGGGCAGGTCAATTAACTCTGCTTGCCTCAGTTTCCTGGAGAAGGAAATGATAAACCACTCCAGTGTCTTTGCCAATAAAACCCCAAAATGGGTCTGACAAAAAGTCAGACGTGACTGAATAACAATACAGCTCAAGTCCACAACATTTTCAAGATGGAAATTATGTTATCCAATTTTTTTTTTGGCGGGGGGGAGTGGGACATGGTTCTTTTTACTTGACAAAGAAAACAGTCCTGGTTCTCAAGGAGCTCACAGACTAAATAGGGGAGACAGCATGCAAACAACTATGAAAAAATAAGATGCATACAGGATAAATTAAGGGTAATCTAACAGGGCCTGCATGGATAATTTTTTATTTTTAATCTCTCCCCTCCCTCACCCAACGACTTTATTCTGGTTAGGCTCCCTGCCTAAATTCATCTGCAAAACACAAGCAAAGTCTAGGCCAAGTAGGCTAGAGAATGGGGCAACAACCAGAACACAGGATCTGGAAACAAAAGATCTGAGCTCTAATCAGAGCTGTGCAAGGAGCTGTGCAACTTCCATCTCTGTGACCTTCGGCAAATCCTTTATCATTCTGGGCCCATTTCCTTACCTGTAAAATAAGCAGGGCCTAATCTAGATCATTTGTAAGGTTCCTGACAGTTCTAAATCTTGTTCTGCAAATAAAGAAGTCTGACTAGGGAGGTGTTGTTCAGTCAGGTCTGACTCCTCATGACCTCATTTGGGGTTTTCTTGACAAAGATATTAGATTGGCTTCCCATTTCCTTCTCCAGCTCATTTTACAGCTGAGGAAACTGAGGCAAGCAGGGTTAAGTGACTTGTCCAGGGTTATACAGCTAGTAAGTGTCTGAGGTCAGATATGAACTCAGGAAGATGAGTCTTGCTGACTCCAGGCCTGGTGCTTCGACTATGCCACCTAGTTGCCCATATGACCATGGATATGTCGCAGTGGCCTAGATACTTGAGAGTATAATTTATAGAGAAGTTGCTTGTTTTTATTACTGGAGGAAGTCTCCATATTGGGAATTCCCAATATCTGATGAAATCATAAATCTGGACTAAAAAATAAAATTAAATAGACTCTTCTTGAAAATCAACATTAGTAGATTTAAAAAATTCTTATGTATAACATACACATATGTGTACATAGGTACATAACATGTTTTATTTATGTGTACAGGGGGTTACAAAAGTCTTAGTGAAATTTTAAGCTATTAAAGCTTTAGGTTATTAAAGTTTAAAACTGCACTAAGATTTTTGGGACACTGTATAATGTATTCATATTGATTTAATTGATCATAATCTGGAACCCAATTTGTTTTTTCAATGTTTCATTATTCCAAGACTTGAATCCTTAAGGAAGATAAATTTCTCACAAGAAGTCCTCAGTACCCAATGAGAAAAGAAAAAAAAATTAAGTAGGAAAAATGTTTGCTTTATAGACTATGGATACACAGGAACCAAGATATCTCTTGGGAAGCCTATGAGCAATTGATCGTCCTATCAAAGTACAGAGGATGGTTGGTGGAATTAGATGATTTATCTCTGCTGTGCAGGTTGGCTAAGGACCAAGAGGACCAGCGGATGGTTCCTGCTGAATTTCTAGAGGCCTGGGATGACTCAGCAGGAGGAGGCTTATGGTAAATCTCCTGAGACAGATCAGAGCAAGGCTCCGATGAGAACCTCACTACAACCCGACTGCATCCTGGAGGGACATTTTGTGGGGGTGGAAATGGGATATTAGGTCATCTCCCTAAACCCACTCCTAAGGGACAAATGTGTGTTCTTAGAATGATTACTATGCCATGAGGTAAAGCAATACAGGGCCTCCTTCATTGTCATGTAGGGAGAAGGAAGATTTTTTTCCCCCCAGGCTGGAATAAAGCACCAGTTTTGTGGCTAACAGAAACACATAATAAAGTCAGAAATATGGCTTGGTGCTAGAGACACTGATGATGTCTCATCACTTACCTTTTGTTCTGATTCAAATTCATTTGCATGCTAAGCTAGAAAGGATCTTGGGAACTTCTAACCCTAAGTGAGATAGAAAAGGGTTGCTATCTCCAGCCCAGACATGGGTGTTAAATAGAAAAGACATAATCTTAACCCGTGGAGGGGTCTGTCTGACTTTTGTTAACTAAATGCTGTGGTTACATCTAAAGAGCTGTCTGCCGGTCCTTATCAGGGAACAGTTTTCTAGCCACTACACCCAGATGGCTGACAGATGGAGATGAGTCTAAAAGCTGGTCCCAGGGAGCAGTGCCCAGCAGAGACTACCTGCCCAGCCACAAGGAACACCAGCTGAGACAAAGCACTCCTCCGTCACCAGTAATGAAGAAACCATGGGGAGCTTTTATTGCGCTTAGCGGAAACATCAGTATAATGACATCACCAAAAGCCATCAGTGGTCCTGTAGCATCATAGACTGCTTCCCCTCCACAAATACGTCCTGATGGCACATACATAGGTAGAATCCTCATGTCATTCCTCTACATGCTTATTCTTCCCAAAGATGTTTTTCTTTTACTGCTATTTCATTAAACATCTTCTGTTTTGAACTTTTTAATTTAAAAAAAAATTCATCGCAAGTGGTTTGTGGTTTTGAGGACTCACAAAATGGCTAGAACATAGGGTATTATTCTAAAGACCCATCCATGTGTGAGAGGGGCACACCTCAGCTTTCATATCCATATGCATCTTTTGTCTGACACGTCCCCCAGAGATGCTTTCAGATAAGGGTATGAATTTCCTTTCAGAGAAGATGCCTTGCCTATGAAAGTACCATCGGACTCAGTATGTGAAAATTACTACTTTTTACTTACAATGCAATGGCCTATGAAAACATTTCATGTAATTCTAAAGTGGATCACACATAGATTATATTTATATAATACCTTAAGCTTCACCAGACACTTCAAAGACATCACCTGACAACAATGCTGAAAGGTACAGGTTTTATTCTCTCTTTTATAGATAGGAAAATAGGCTCAAAGAGATCAAGATTAATCCAAGGTCACAGGGTTACTAAGTGGCTGATTCAAGTGTAACTGTCCAAGGCCCTAGTGTTTTCTCACACTAACGCCAATATTCTTTCTAGTAGAATGTGCTTCCTTGCAAGGGGGTGGCTAAGATACTTGTTCAGGTGTTCTCAGCTGACTCTGGATCCCATTCTCCACGTTACACGAGTGCCAGGAGTTGGGTCCAGGCAAAACTAAGAGGTGCTACCAATCCCAGCACCGCCATGTTGCAAGCATAGCACATAAAACCACCAGGATTTTCAGTCATCGAGAAAATACTGATGGAAGTAGAAAGGCTGCTGGTAGAACAATGATTCAGTGACTGCAGACTGCCCATTATTTGGTCCCATAAAGTGGATGTGCAGAATGTCTTTCCTGAATGGTCAGGTTAGAGGAGTATTTAAAGGAAGAGCTCATTAGAGACTGGGAAGCTCAAAATGGTGGTACCTATGTAGCTGACTGGTATGTTTATTGTGGTGTTGAAGGGATTTTTGCAGGTATCTAGGTTAGGCTGGACTGGTAGCTAGATGGTATAAAAGATACAGGGTATAATGGATAGAGTCAGTCAGCCAACTAGAATTTATTAAACATCTACTACATACCAGGCACCATTCTAAGTGCTGGAGATGCAAAGAAAGGAAAAGAAAACATAAAGTCCCAACTCTCAGAGAGTTTATAGTTTTAACATAGAAGACAATAATGGAGGACTCAGTGCAGTCATGCATACAAATAAGATATGTACAGGATAAATTAGGCTAGTCTCAGAGAGAAGGAACTAAAATGAAGGGAGATTGGCTTCTTGCAGAAGGTTAGGACTTTGGTTAAAACCTAAAGGAAGCCCAGGAAGCAAAGCAGCAGACATAAACAGTATTCCAGCAGAGAAAATATTTTGAGGAGGGAGTTGAAGGATTGTGTGGAAGCAAACCCAGAGAGGCCACTGGATCTTAGAGTTAAGTGGAGGGTGGCAAGGTGTAAAAATACTGGGAAAATAGGAAGGGACCAAGTGACAAAGGGCTTTGAATATGGACAGAGACTCAAAGTTGGAATCAGGAAGATCTGAGTTTGAATCCTGCCTCAGACATTTACTAGGTCTTGGACTTCAGATAAATAATTTAATTTCCTTGGACCCCTGTTTTCTCATTTATAAAATGGGAGCAATGATAGCATCTAACTCACTGGGTTCTTGTGAGGTTCAAATGAACTAATGCATGTAAAGCTCCTTTCAAGACTTAAAGAGCTGTCTAAGTGTTGTCTATTATACTTATTAATCAAAACGTTTCTTCACCTACCCACAGAGCATGCACTAATAGAGTACAGCAATGAAGCCATGAAGCCTTCCTGTTTGGATAGACAGCACTGTCTTTCTGAATGGTAGCAGCTAAGCTTGATTTCACCTCCCACCCCTTGAGAAGCAGACTGCTCGCAGAGGCTGCACTTGATAGTTATAAGTCAAGCAATATATTGATGAAGGAAATAACAGGAAAGATATTTGCAGCCTGTTTAAAAAAATGCTACATGGAACTGAGGTGGTCCAAGACTATTTCTCAGACAACCCAAAGACAAGTATTGTTTTCTGGGGGTGATGTGTATACATTATGTAAAACTATTGAGTTCTTCTACCCCAGAATATCTCACCCACTGGCCTGACACAGTATGAGATTTTATCATAAAAGCTTTACCCCAAAGGAATAAGGCATTCTATCTCCAGGGATCCCTGGTTTAAATGCAAATATATCTGGAAGAGGTAAGCTATTAAGCCATTATCATCCATTAAGACCTTTTCCAACAGGACAGCTTAGCTGAAGGCAAGACCTTGAGAAAAAAGAAAATAAAAAGGGGTACCACAATACAATGCCAAAATTGTATGCCCAGATTTGGAGTCAGGAGACTTGAGTTGAAATTCCATCTCTATCACTTATTACCAAACCACTCACCCTCAGTTTCTTTATTTGGGAAATAGGATTGGAGGAAGAGGAGAGATTGGACTTGATCGTCTCTAAAGATTCTTTCAGGTCTAAATCTATGATAATAGGATTTATCATATTATAGATGAAGAAACTGGGGCCAGTGGAAATTGTGATTTACTCAAGGTCACATAACCAGTAAATGTCTGGAGCTCAGTTCTTCCTGACTCCAGATTCAGTGCTCTAGATACACCTACCTGCCTCTAAGAAAACTCTACTTTGTCAAGTAGACCTGATGTTTATAGGGTTTTTATAAGGCTCTGGGATATGGACATCGTGGATGATCAGGAGTTTTCCTAGTCAGCCATTCAGTAATGACATCTGGGGCAACTCTGACAAGAAAGTCACCCACATTTAGCTTGACCCACATTATTCTAAGACAGTAACAGATTTTTTTTTTCTGAAGTTTTTTCCTTGGTAAAACTGGAGATAAATGATTAGTGAGAAGTGAAAGTTGTAGCATATTGAGCAGGAAGGATGGTGAAAAAGAGAGATGGAATTCTACTCAACTCAGGGTGAAAGGGAATCATGGAGTCCTGAATAGTAAATAAATAGAATGACAGCCTTGGCATCACAAAGATTTGGGTTCAAAGCCCACTTCAGATACAGGTTAGCCGTGTGACCTTCTCTGGGCGTCTCAATTATAAAGTGAGGGAACTGAACTCGATGGTCTCTGAAGTTCCTTCCTACTTGACATCTATGATCCTATGGTCCTCTCCTACCTTTACGACCCAACTCAGGTGCCCCTTCCTTGGTCTTCCCAACTGAAAGTGAGGTCTCTCTTCTCAAATTTCCTCTCAGTCTGGATTTTCCCTAGGCTCATATGTGTATATGTGCATGTGTATGTATGTATGTATATATGCATGCATGTATATGTATATGTGTATACACTCATGTACATACTCACAGAGAGGGAGGGGAAGAGGGCAAAGGAGAGGGAAAGAGAGGAGGGAGAAAGAGAGAGAATGAGAAAACTCATATCAGAGATATAACCCTCCTACTGGGTTATAAACTCCGGGAAGACAGAGACTGTCTTGCTTCATTGCATTTATATATATAGATTCATTCATCTTTGCATTCTGAGCACCTAATACATCGAGTACATTGCACATAGTAAGTGCATGACAAATGTTATTGGATTAATTGAACTGAACCGAGATCAGGGAATAAGGATTATAACATAGATTACAAAATCTCATCCACTAGAAAATATCTAGTAGCATTTATAAAATAAAAATCTGATATCAAGAACATATAGTCATATCCTCTCATGTTAACTTCTCAACGTTCACTGAATTGGTCATAGGACTATCTATCTATCTAATATATACATATGTGTTTGTGTGTGTGTATATATATATACATACATACATATATATGTTACTAGGACTACACATAAACCAGGATTATATAGCTATATATGTGTGTATATATACACATATACATACATATGTATATACATACATATAATACATATATACACATATGTATGTACCAGGATTATATATATATGTGTGTGTGTGTGTATCTGCATGTAATTGTGTATATGTATGTATGCCCAATAGCATTAATTAAGCTCAATTGGATTTTTTTCTCCCTATGCTTTGCTTTTAAGATAGAGGCCCATATCAAGAAAATGAGCTGGCACACACAAGAACAAAATCCAAAGAATGTCTGGGAGGCAGTGCACAATTAATCCAACACCTCCCACATCTCCATCTATGGCTTCAACTGATTATCACTTATACTCAAAAGTACAAATTCCTCAATCAGAAAAGAGAAATTTAATCATTTCTAATATATAATGTCTACTAAGGCAGGAAAGGAACCTCATACATTTCTGAAAAAAATTTCAACCACAAGCATGGAAATGAAAAGGATTTTCTCGGTAATCTTCAAAAAATACTGAATTTTTCATTTCTCCTAAATCATTCATATCAATTGAAATTCTGCTATAGTCCCATTAAGTTGCACTTCTATCATATGATACCTCCCACTTGAAAAGGCCACCTAAGGAGGCATATGTCAACCAAGAGGAAAGAGACAAAAGCAGTATCTATGAAGAAATTCAGCAGAAACAATGAAAGAGATAGATTAGTCAGGAAACCCAAAATTTTACTAGACAGCAATAGATCTATGGAAAACACTGCAAACCCTGTCACTCTCTTTTCTCTCTTTATATTTGTTTCTCATAGAAGAATGTCTCTGTGGAATTATTTGCCAACAACAAATGACTGTTGCTTTCAGCTACAGACATGGGAAGAGAATGCACATGGCTGTGGATCATAGGGGGATAGCCTTTCTATGGGAGAGTGGAGCTGATGGACGTTTTTATAGCTCAAAAGGTTTTTATAGGCTACATATGAGGCAGCAGGAGGGTTATATAAAATATATAAAACCAAATAAAATCACTTTGGCCCTCTTCGGTCAAAAGTCTCTGCTCTGATCAGAAAAACCCCAGGGCCTCACATTGATGTTACAGCCCAGTAGGCTCAAGGTTTTCAAAAGTATACCAGAAACTGCCAGGTTCTAACTAGGGCAGGACAGCAAGAGCTCTGCCCTAGGATGGGGAATTTAAGGGTGGTGATACTTCCTGTGCTCCTCTGACAAAGAAAGAAGTAGTAGTATCCATGGTGGTCCTGTGTGATAGTCCTGAGCTGGTTTGGAGTGCCACGGTAGATGGGACCCAGCTCTTTTTGGCTGGGAGCTACATAGCTGTGGCTCCACCTCCAGCTTGTGAGGTTGAGACAAATGAAATATCTTGAGAGACAGATTTTCAAGGGTAATTAATAATCATTATATTAATTTGGTTAGCTAATAATCAACAAATTGATGGTCAGTGGTAATGCTCTTGGCAACCAGACAAACACACGGAGAGCTTGAAAGCCTTAAATTTTTTTTTCATATTTGGAGGGGGGAAGGCAAAGCAATTAGGAATGACTTGCCCAAGGTCACACAACTAGTAAGTGTCAAGTATCTGAGGCCAGATTTGAATTCAGGTCCTAAAACTCTAGGGCCAGTGTTCTATTTACTATGCCACCTAGCTACCCCAAGAGTCTTATTTTTGAAAGGGAATACCTTGGACAAATGAAAATCGACCCTGATTGGTAGATGTTTAATGAGGAGGTGGATTAGAAGTCTTCATTTCCTCCTGCTGAGAACATGGCTTGATCATTTGCAGCCATTTGGATATGGGGATCCATCTCCATTTGGACCACTCTAATTGGTTTTCTCCTTCATGAGTTGGGTTGGCCTAAATTCTAATGGAAAAGTATAAGGACAAGGCTTATTTTCCTCAGGGTAAGAACTGGTCCAGATTGGATTCCGCTTATACTCTTCCAGATGTGAGGTCTCTTAGTTGTGTGGAATTCTGCCCAAGATTGACAAGCATGAGGAATAGGGGTAATCTCAATCAGTCATGTCCTTCAGAGGCTGACCTTCCATGGGAGCTAGACCTCAATGAAGAAATAGAAAAAGAAAAAGCCTGGATTCTAATTTAAAAATTGGTTATTAATATTCTAGAAAAATAATTTTTCTCAAGGTCCCTCTTGCAGTGGCTGGGAAGAGAAAGCAGACGCTGTAGCTGTTAGGAATCTGAACTCTGGTCTCTAGGCAGAGAAAGGGACTTCATTCTGGCCCTAAGAACTGGTAATCTGGTTCTCCCAGTGCCTTCAGCATTTTTGGGCAGCCCAGATTCCCAGGTGACAACAGTGAGTGAAGGCAGTTAAGGGCAGTTAGGGGATGTGGACCATTTACTGCCCATCCATCACTTCAACCTGGTATGAACCCCTGCTTCCCCTGGAAGAGGTTGGGGTTACCCTACCTGGCATTGGTGAGCTTGGAGCCAGAGTGCAACCAGGAAAGCCTGAACATCACCCTTCCCCATCCCCATTAAAGCTGTTGACTTAAATTATGAAATAAGGTATCAGGATTGCCCCATAGACCCTTTGAATGATCCTTGACCAAATCTCAGAAGGCTAGATTTCAACACCCTCACTGAAATCACACTGGCTTGGGCTTCCAAAGACCAGGATTTTAGTCCTTGCTCCGACTCTAATTCGAGTCCTCTCTTTTCTCTTCTTTAAAATGAGGGTGCCGGGTAAGCTAGCCTCTACTGTCCCATCCAGCTCCAATAGATTCTACATGACTCAATGAGATCAGCCTCAACTTCAGTAAGAGTTGAATGAACCTTCCTTTGTGACCCTGAGGAAGTGATTTCCCTTCCCTGGGGCCTCAGTTTCTTTCTCTAGAAAATGAAGTTGAACTAGATGATCCCAAAGTTCCCTCAATATAAAACACACTGTTGTGACAACTTGAAGGCTTTTAGGCGGAGCTGGCTTCAACTCCTATCTCAGCTCTCTTCCCTAAAAAAACTATTTGAAATAGAGAATGACTACTATTATAATCCCCAACCCTAGCCCTCAGTAATCAGGCTTCTTGTATCTCAAGTAAGAAGAAACTAGGCTTAGCATCCATCTACCTATTGGAAATAATTAGTTAAAACTGGAAATTACAAGACAGTTTACTTCTTCTCTTTCAAAGGTCTCCAATGATGGGGGCTGATGTCCTAGACACTGAATTCCCACCTGAGGATGCCTTTGTTGTATTCAGTCAAATAATCAGTCGGTTAATAATCATTTATTGCACTAGGAACTATGCTGATGCTGGGGTTACAAATGAAGTGAGACAGTCTCTGCCTTCAGGGAACTTCCATTTTACTCCAGGCACAGAACAGTCATAGATCTGAGAAGTCAACTTTTCTTTTCTCCTAAGTTTCACATTTCTGATCCCATCCTGACACACAAACCAGGATTGGGAAGCGTCTTAAATGATATGATATTTCTGCTGCCTCCATGTTCTTTCTGGCTGTGACTATTACTTGGCATTTGCATAATAATTAGCATTTTCAAAGCACTTCTCAGGCATTGATTATCTTCCACAATATGCCTGTGAGTCACCATTATGATATTATGCCATGTTATTAGTATCATCATTAAGGATGCTATTTTACAGAAAGATAATGACAAGATATGCATGGTGATAGCAGCTCCAAGACAGATGCATTATTTTCTGGGAAACTCGAATGCAGCTGCAGTAAGTGGCAGAGAGACCCCTTCCCTGTAAAGGAATTTTGTTTCAACCCACAATTACCAGGAAGGACAGGTAAGAGAGACCCAGGAGTCCTGGAAGTGAGAGGTAGATGACTGATATAGAAGAAGCAGGAAGAGAGGCAGGCAAGGAAGGACAGTCAGTTGTGAAGAAATAAGGCAACCCTATTCATCTTGCTCTCTCGAATCTCTTTAGCATCATCACCCAAGAAGGGAGCATCGAAAGCTGCTTCTCTCTCCCTGAGTTACTGCCCTTCATAAACTTATAGATTCATAGCTGGAAAGGACCTCTGGGTCCAACACCCCTCATTTTATAGATGAAGAACCAAGTCACAGAGTAGTTAAGTGACCTGACAAAGTTCATGCCTGTGGTGGGTAGTTGAACGGGATTTGAACTGAGATTCTCTGGCTTCCAAATGCAGTATTCTTCCTATTGTACCACACAGCTTCCAACTCCCTCCGGTTTCTCCAATAGCATTCCTTTATCCACTGTAGTTCAAAGTCACAGCGAACCACTAAATTTTAGTTCCATGTGGGAATTCTGGGATGTCAAATACACAACAGGAAATGTCAAAAATTCAGGACTATTTTCCCACTCACATAAGGCAGAAATCCTTCTCAGCCTAAGTCCATGTTCTTCATGAGTTGCTGTAACTAAACTAGCACTCAACTGAGGTCATTCCTCTGGTGCTAAGTCCATAAGAACTTAGCTGGGCTAGGATTCAGATGACAGACACACAGTCTATATTGCTAAATCCATATACAAAGTCTTTTCAGCCCAGTGAGACCTGCTAATACTCTCTGGGAAGCTAAGTGGCACAGTGGATAGAATCCCCTGCCAAGAGTCAGGAAGATCTCACTTCAAATCTGGTCTTAGACATTTACTAGCTGTGTGACCCTGGGCAAGTCACATAACCCTGTTTGCCTCAGTTTCCTCATCTGTCAAATGAGCTGGAGAAGGAAATGGCAAATGACTCTAGTATCTCTGCCAAGAAAATCCCAAATGGAGTCACAAAGAGTTGAACATGACTGAAAATGCCTGAACAACACTGAGAAGTTACTGCTCTCACTTGGTTGGCATAGCTTTCGAGAATTCCAGGCCACTTTTGTATGATGAGAGGCAAGGGAGTAAGATTTTCACAGAGAATAAGTGGCCCATAATGGTGGCCGGTGGAGTGTTAGATACCTTCTCTAGGTGCAGGTTTAAAGACTTCAATAGCACTGCACAAGTACTCCTTGATAACATTCCAATGTAGTTTACTCTACCTCACTGGATCAAAGCTCATCCATCTCGCGGACCCACCCTGTTCTTGGTAGCACCTTTTTCCTTGTTTCCCTTACTTCTGGTCTCTGAAGAAGTTAAGGACACGATAGATTTTATCTCTAGTTCTTCTTCTAGCTTATTATGCAACATTGTAATAATAAAAATAGCACATAAGATAAATTCTGGGAGACCAATTGGTGTAGAGGATAAAGAGCTGGTCTCAGAGTCAGAAGACCTGAGTTCAAGTCCTGCTACTGACTGAGTGATCCCAGGCAAGTCACTTACCCTCTAAATAATCTAGGCATTTGTCTAAGGCTGTAAGCTGTAGATCAAAATGCATTGGAAGAGGAGTTTCCTCAGCAAGAATTCATTTTAGTAATAAAATCATAACATTTATCACCACCACCCCCTCAAAATAAAGGAAAGAAAAGCTAAAATGCAGCACATAACCTCCATCATTGTAACATGAGGTAATGGAAAGAACCATGGACTTGGGGTCCTTGATAGGGATCTATGGGACAGTTCTTCTTCACCTCTCCACACCTTAGTTTCTTCATCTATAAAATGTGGATAATAATTCTTTCCATATCTTACTGGCTTGTTATGAAGAAATTCTGAGGGTACCATATCATGAAATATGAAATATCATGAAATTATTTTTATTAAACTTTGATCCTCAACTGACCTTTCTGGATGGTTCTAACTTGCTTAAATCAGGAATATTTTGCAAAGGAATAAAAACACCAGCATTTTCCCTCTCTCAGTAATCTCTGACTTATCCTGTATACAGCTTTTTTAGTATGCGTTTGTTTGCATCTTGTCTCCTCCACTAGATTCTAAGCTCCCTGAGGGCAGGGTCTGTTTTTTCCTCTTATATCTTCAGTGGTTTACACAGTGTGTGGCAACTAGGTGCTTAATAAAAGTTTATTCAACTGAATTGAGTTTGATGGATAATGTCTAAAGTTCCTTCTAACACAGATTCAGTGATTCTGAGGCAGAGCTAGACTAGGTATTGGCCATAGACCAACCTCCATTCTATAGCTCATGCTCAGTCGATCCCATAATTTATCTTGTCATTCCTTCTCCTTCAGATAGCTTACCCCAGTCTCCTTGGCACCTTGTCAGTCTCTCTATTTAAAGATTCACCTCACTTTGAAAGTCCAAACAGGTAGGATCCCTAGCTTCTGTAGGAGCTCAGTTGTAGAAGCTGCTCCTACAGGAAGTAATAACTCTAGTCATTAGTGCCTCTTCCTCAAAATTACTTTCTTTATTTTATATTTAATTTTCTGAATAAATACCTACCCCTCCTCCAATAAAATGTAAGCTCCTTAAGGTTTTTGGCTACTTACATCTTTAGTATCTAAGTGTTTAACATAAAGATCTTTTGTGTGTTTTCCTTCGTTGTGGAAGAAGACCATGCCATCAGAGAAATGATGACGTCATTTGCACTTGACTTTGTTTTGAATGACGGAGGGCTGTGCAGGTCACCAGCCTCACTTCTCCTCTAGCATCATCTGAATCCAGTGACCAGATATTCATCAGGATGATGGGAGATGACCCAGGATGAGGCAATTGGGGTTAAGTGACTTGCCCAAGGTCACACAGTTAGTGAGAATCAAGTGTCTGAGGTGAGATTTGAACTCAGGTCCTCCTGACTTCTGCAATAGTACTCTATCCACTGCACCACCAAGCTGCCACACTAAGGGTCTTTTAATGCTTTTTTTTGTTTGTAAAGATCTTTTAATGCTTGTGAAAAGAAGGAAGGTAGGAAGAAGGAAAGAAGGAAGGAAGAGGGAAGGAAAGAAAGAAGGAAGAGGGAAGGAGGGAAAACCTCTAATTACACAAATGCAAGAAAGGAGGAGAAAGTATCTTCTCATATCTCCTCTTTAGGTCCACTGATTTCCTTGCATTTTCATGGTGGTTGTCTCCAAGGGGAATCTCTTCAATTTTTATATTTTGATATATTTCTATCCCTCTCTTTAGGTCAATAATCTGTGTGTTAATTTCCAAGATGGCAGGGACTTTTTGTAACCTCAACTAGCAATACTACAAGGAATTCTTTACCAGTTGTGTCTCAGATACACACTGTGACTTCCCTGCTCAAATACTTTTCCTGGCTCCTCATTTCATATGGCATCAAGCCTAACTTCCTTTGCTTGACTTTTTTGGAACTTTATAATCTGAATCCATCCTGTAAAATTATTTAAACTCCTCAATCAGCAAATAAAAATTTAATTACACTTATTACATTGTGTTTACTGAGGCAGCAAGTAGGCTCATGCTTATTTAGAAAGAGTTTAACTACAAACATGGAACCAAAATTATTTGGTGGGTAATTTTCCCAATAAATTCAGCTAAAGCAAAAATTTTACAAGCCGCATAGGACCTCCAGTAAATGGAAAGAATGGATTTTCCAGAAGGCCTACACAGATCTAGCTCTAGCATTCCATGAGCCCCACAGTCCTTCCAATAAGTGCAAGGAGTGGCTTTTCCAGAGGGCCTGGCTCTAGGTCTAACATACTTCAGCCCTCATGATCCCTCCAATAAGTGAGAGAAATACATTTTCCCAGTCTGGGTGATATCAATGAATCTTCAGACCGGAGGAATTTGCAATTCCTATCTGAATATCAAGGCTCAATGTTTAAGATGGGATCTTGGTAAAGTTTTCTTTCCCAGATATATAAAAGAGTCTACTAGCAAATATAGAAGACCAAAAGCTATTATGTGGTAGATTTGTAAAAGAATATGATCAATTATTGAAAAAATGACAAATTACTAACTTTTAATAAGGTAAAAGATCACTAATGAGGGAAGGGCAAATCTCAGCTCAAAGGCTTTATTTCATACCCAGCAAATTTGGAAAGGTGGTAAAAGACAGGAAATTGGTCAAAACTAATGCATTGCTGGTGGAACTATGAATTGGTTTAAACATTTTGGAAAGCAATTTGAAATTATTTAAAATGCTGAAAATATTCTGATTCCTTTGACTCAGAGATTCTATGGCTAAGTACCTACCTCAAGGATGTTAATGACAAAAAGAAAGATTCCATATAAACCAAAATATTTAGAGCAGTACTTTTGGTAGGAGCAAAGAACTGGAAATAAAGTAGATGTCCATCATTTGGGGAATGGATAAACAAATTGTAGTATATAAATGTAATGGAAAATTTTATTATTCTGCTGTAAGAAATAATGAATATAATGAATACAGAGAAACACAGGAAGGCTTATATGAACTGATACAAAGTGAATTTAGCAGAACATGGAAAACAACATACACAACATGGAAGAAGAAAAAAATAATCAGAACTGAATTCTACGAAATTAAAAAGAGCAAGTTTGACCCCAAAGAAGAGAGATGAGAAGACGTCTCCCACCCCTTTGAAGATATTGGCTATATTTTTTCCTTGTTCTGCTTAATTCACTTTGTATCAGTTCATTCTTTCTATGTGTCTCTGTATTCACCACATTCATTATTTCTTAAAGCACAGTAACGATTTTTCATTAAATTCAGGTACCACAATTTGTTTATCTGTTCCCCAGTTAATGGGTATATAATGTCAGAGTACTTCAACATAATGAAAAAATACTCTGTTTTGCTGAACCATTTCCCCCCTCTTTTTTATTCTTTGTTATAATTCCCTGTAAGGGGAAGGAGGGATACTTCAAGAAATAATACATAATGTAAAAAGAAAGTTTTATATATAATAATATATAATATAAAATAATATATAATGTAAAAACAAAAGGTATGTATAAACATTTAATTTTTTAAAATGATAAAATGTGAGTACTTGGTTCCCATGGGATATGCGGAGGTGGGGTATGAGGAGGGGAATAAGGCTATGTTAATTGTGAGCCTTTAGCCCAGTCTCTTCCCCCTAATCCTACTTCCCAGAAAAACATGGCTCTTCTCTCTTACAGGGAAAAATACTGAAAAAGCCATAGGGACAACGGCTCAAAGTGCATGAATTCATGTACCCTTTACTTACTACCAATAATAAAACTCTGAATATCAGAGATACCTGTATTGTTGTAGCCATAGGTGATCAAAATATGAAGATTTTTCCCTTTCAAATAAGGCCAGGCTTGTTTGGAGGTTCAAATAACCTTTCCTGGAAAGTATTAGTGGTCCTTAAAGCTGCTTACTCCTGTTCCTGGAGGCAAGAGGCTGGACTTGAAGATCTTTTATTTGTAGGAGTCTATAGTAACTTGCCATGTCCTTTCTAGACTTCTTTTTTTTAAACAAAGGGCTACATCATTATCAACCTGAAACTCATTTCTAATAAGAGCTCCCAGGAGAGTAAAATTGAGATGTTCCCCAGAACACAGGTTCAGTGTGACAGGCATGGTTTTATTAAAAACTCAGAGGCAGATCATTACGGTTCTTTTGTCTGTTCTTTGTTCATTGTTTTAACAGCTTTATTGTAAACCTCTGGTTGTTTAGACCCAAAAAGGATGAAGATAGATAAACAGGAAAAGAAAAAAGGTGTTCTCAGGATCAGATTTAGAATGGAAGGGTCATTAGAGATCAGATCATCAAGTCTTTATGCAAAGGTTCACATACCTAAAGTTGGAAGTCCACCTAATTCAACCACCTTCTTTTATAGATGAAGAAATTGAGGCTTGGGGTGGAGAGTGACTTGCCTGAGACCGCACAAGCGGTAAGCGTTACAGTAAGGACATGAATGCAGGCCCATTGGCTTCAGAGGTCCTATCCAATGGCCATGCTGCATTTCATACATGAAGATCCTAGGGCCAAGAGATGTAAGGTGACTTGGCTAAGATTACAAAGGTAGTGTGTAGAACAACTGAGATTTGAACATAGCTCTTTCCACTATACTTTTTGGTGTTCCTTCCTTCCATTCAAGAATCCAAGTGGGATCAATCGATCAACTAATGAAATAAACAAGTATTTATTGAGCACCTTCTGTGTGGCTAGCACAGAACTGAATGTTATGGGGGTTCCAAGTCTAAGACATGGGCCCTGCCTTCAAGCAGATTATATTCTATTTTGGAAGTACAAAGAAATAAGTGCTAGATTGTGGGGTATTGGATGTAGGGCATTAGAACTATGGTCTGGAGTAATCAGAGGAGGCTTCATAGAGGAGGTGGGAAATGAACTATGCCACAAAAGACAGCCAAGCTTGAGATGAATGTTTAAGATAGTCATATCTGAGATGAATGTTTGTCTAAGGGAATGGTTGAGTAAAGGCCCCAAGGTATGCAGGAGAAGGGACAGTAAGGTGGTGCAATGGATAGAGTGCTGGGCCTGGAGTCAGAAAGACTCATCTTCTTGATTTCAAATCTGGCCTCAGATACTTTCTAGCTGTGTGACCCTGGACAAATCACTTAACCTTGTTTGTCTCAGTTTCCTCATCTGTAAAATGAGCTGGAGAAGGAAATGGTAAAACACTCCAGTTTCTTTGCCAAGAAAACTCCAAATGGGCCACAAAGAGCCAGACACAACTGAACAACAACATACATAAGAAAAGCCTATGTAAGGAAGTTTTCAGAGGAAGAAATTAAAGCTATCTATAGTCATATGAAAAAATGCTCTAAATCACTATTGATTAGAGAGATGCAAATCAAAACAACTCTGAGACACCACATCACACCTATCAGACTGGCTAACATGACAAAAAGAGGATGATGATAAATGTTGGAGAAGATGTGGGAGAGTTGGAACACTAATTCATTGTTGGTGGAGCTGTGAGCTGATCCAACCACTCTGGAGAGCAATTTGGAACTATGACTACAAAAATGTGCATACCTTTTGACCCAGCAATATCGCTTCTAGGACTGTAAAAGAGATCACAAAAATGGGAAAGAGTCCCACATGTACAAAAATATTTATAGCAGTTCTCTTTGTGGTGACCAAAAACTGGAAATCAAGGGCATGCCCATCAATTGGGGAATGGCTGCACAAGTTGTGGTATATGAATATAATGGAATACTATTGTGCTACGAGAAACAATGAACAGGAAGACTTCAGAGAAGCCTGGAAAGACTTATATGAACTGATGTTGAGTGAAAGGAGCAGAACCAGGAGAACTTGGTACACAGCAACAATCACAGTGTGCAAGGAATTTTTCTGGTAGACTTACTCCTTCATAGCAATGCAAGAACCTAAAAAATTCCTAATAGACTTTTGAGGCAAAACGCCTTCCACATTCAGAAAAAGAACTATGGAAGTATACAGAATGAAATAGACCATTTTCTTTTGTATTATGTTTTGTTCTGTTTTATGGTTTCTCCCATTCATTTTATTTCTTCTGTTCAACATGACTAAGGTGAAAATGTATTTAATAGGAACGTATGTGTAGAACCTATATAAGATTGCATGCCGTCTCAGGGACAGAGTGGAGAGAGAGGAGAGAAAGAGGGAAAGGGAGGGGAAAAAAATCTAAGATATATGGAAGTGACTGAAAACTGAAAACAAATAAAATAGTTTTTGAAAAATAGAAAGGCCTGTGTAGTGGAAAATGAGAAGACTAGAGAACTATAGTGAAGAGTCTATACTGGGGAGTGGGGGGAGTGGGAGATAAAGTTGGAAAAACTGAATGTTGTCAGATTGTGGAAGGTTTTAAATGCCTAATGAAGAAATCTGGGCACCATTCCTATAAATCAAGGGTCTTCCAACATTTTTGATTGAGCACCCTTCTGAGTAAAGTGTACATATTTACTTCCTCTGAAGTTATTTATATGTGCTATTATACTAATAATGATATGCATCAAGAAACATACAGAACTAGACTATTCAAAAGGGTGAAATGAAGATGAAAAAAATATTTGAATCTAGAATCACTAAGGAGTTTATGGAGAAAGGCTGTTTGTTTTTGTTTTTTTACCGAGTAGCAAGTTTACATGACCAGACTTGTACTTTTAGAAAAATCATTCTGGTAGCTGTATTCAGGCTGGATTTGGGAAGACAAACATTTGAAACAGAGAGATGAATTAGGAAGTTCAATAGTCCCAGAGAGAGAGTCAAGGAGGGCTTGCACTTCAGCAGTGCCTATGTTAGTAAAGAGAAGACATAAGCCAAGATGACACCAAGGTTGGGAATGTGGATAACTGGAAGTACAATAGTGCCTAGATGGCAAGTTTTGAGGAAATGATAATGTAATGAGGTGTGCAATGCAGACTGCCATCATCACCCTGTGCAACTCACTGTGCCTCATGTGCAAATGAAAAGTAGGTATTGAGATGAGGAGGAAGCATAGCTCTTACCCACCAGTCACTGACTGTTACCTAGAACTTAGCACCTTTCATAGTCATATGTGATGCAGAAGGTGAAGTCATTGGAACTGGGAGTAGGGAGAGGGAGAAGAAGGGGTAAACTCCTATAAGGCACTTTGGTTATGGTGAGGTTATAACCACACTGAGGCAGCAATGCCCATGGGAACCCATGAGGCCAATGGTAAGAGTGCAGATTGGGAAAATGTGGAGATAATGGATAAAGGGGGCAGTACAATTATGTTGGAGACCAGCCTATAATTGGTTATCTAGTGGACAGTGAGTTACAACCCATTTTCCATCCTTCTGGTTTGTTGATCAAAGATTCTTTGGGTCACTGCCACAGCCACCCTTGAGCACACAGGTCTCACTTTGGACACCACTACTATAGAAAAGGGGGAATTATTAAAGATCTTTGATTAGGACAGTGACATGAGAAAAATGGAGTTTAAGAAAGATTAATCTGGCAATAGATTTACACTAATTGCCAGGACCTGGAAAAAGGACTAGAGGTAGGGAAACTAGACAGAAGATTCCTAGAGTAATTCAAGCATGAAATAATCCCATTAGGGAGGTATTAAGGAGCATGAAGGAGAAAAGGAAAAATATTTTTAAAGAAATGACAGGATTCAGTGACTGTCGTTTTAGTGATTGAAGGAAAAGAAACAATGTAAAAGATTTTGAAGGTTTTGGACCTAATGCTCAAATAATTATGGTATAATGAGAGATATGAGTTAAGTAAGGAAGGGAACAAGAAGGAAGATGAGCCTATTTCGGAACAGGTTGAGTTGGAAGGGATAGAGTTGTTTAAATGGAGATAATATAAATATTATATTAAACTCAACATATCTCAAAATTATCTCTCTTCTGCAATTGCTGTTACTGTCAAGGACACTACTGTACTCCTAGTCACCCCCGTTCCAAATCTTGAGGTCCTCCCTAACTCCTTACTCTTACTTACCCATGTATTCAATCGGCTGTCAAACATCGTCTTTTCTTCCTCTAAGCATCGCTCATATGCATCCTCTCCTCTCCATGCATACAACCACTACTCTAATTCAATCACTTATCACTTCTTACCAAGATTATTGCTATTATAATCATCCTTTCATTGGTCTCTCAACTCAAATCTCTCCCTGCTTCAATTCATCTTCCACACGGCTGCCAAAGGGATTTTCCAAAGGTTGGGTCAGATCATGTCACCCTTCTTCTCTCTCCCCACCACCAATCAATATCATTACATACGCACATGCGTATGTATGTGTATATATGTGTGTATACATGTGTGTAACATACATACATGCATATACATGTACATCTGTGTATATACACACAATATCAAGTCCCTTGTTTGCCATTTTGTAGCTCTTAACAACTTGGTTCTTCCTACCTTTCCAGTACTCTTCCATTCTACTCCCTCCAACAAATTCTATTATCTAACCACACTGGCATATTGGCTATTTTTCATACATGACATTCCATCTCCTGGCTTGTACATGGCTCCCCATGCCTAGAATATTCTCCCTCCTAAATTCTGATTCTTAGAATTCCTAACTTCCCTTACCACTCAAGGGCTACCACCTCTGGAAGATGTTCCAGATCTCACCCCCATGCAAAATTCGCAGCTGAGTCTGGCATCCCCCATAATATCATCTGTTGTTTCCATCGTATTTAGCTTGTATGTTCAGATTTCTATGTGTTGCTTTTTCTATTGAATGATATTGAATTGATCCTTGAGGGCAGTTTTTTTTTTATTTTTTCTTTCCCACCAGGGCCTTAACACAATAATGCTTTGAGCTCATACTTTTAAATGTTGCTGTCATTGGATCATTTTCGTCATGTCCTACTCATTATGACTTCATTTGGAGTTTTCTTGGCAAAGATAATGGAGTGGTTTCTCATTTATCCAGCTTATTTTTAGAGTGGTTTTTCATTTCCTTCTCCAGCTCATTTTACAAATGAGGAAACTGAGGCAAACAGGGTTAAGCGACTTGCCCAGCAACGTACAGGTAATAAGCATCTGACGCTGGATCGGAACTCAGGAAGATGAGTTTTCCAGACTCCAGGGTCAGTTCTTTATCCACTGAGCTACCCACAATAGCTCGTAACCTCCTAATAAATGTTTCCATTGGCTCAGTGCTTTCTTTTCTTTTTAAATTTCTTGCAATCTACCTTTCACTCACATTTAAAGTGTTTTCTCCAAGGCCACTGATGACCTCTTAATCACATTTTCCAATGGTCTTTGTAGCATTTGGAACTAACTTCCCATATCTTCCTTCTCAATACTGTCTAACTTCTTAGATTTTGCAATTCTGACAATTGCACTCATCTTGATGCACTTGGTACCCACCCCCAGGCCTCAAGAAGTCTAGAAACATCTTTGGGCTAAGTTCGCATATCCTGGGCCCATGGGATTCAAATTCAAACTTGACATCTATTAAGCACCTACAGTATGCAAAGCCCTGCAGTAGATGCCACAAATCCCGCATCCCAGTGGCCTCTCCTGGATATGATCTGCACCAGTGAGAACATAGGTAAAACATGCCAAATCTCTGTGATACCCTCTTACATCTCTATCCACTCCTTCCGTCTCCTTTGGAGGTGGTTCCTCATCTTCCTCCTACCTCTAAAATACTGGTGTTCCTTAAGACTATTCTTATTCTTTGTAAAAATAACTAGCCTTTATAAGGTTTGCAAAATGCTTTACATATGTTATCCTACTTGGTCCTCACAATAACTCTGTGAGGTAGGTGCCATTATTATCCCTATTTTGTAGGACAGAAAACTGAGGCCTAGAGACATTAAATGACTTGCCCCATGTCACCTAGATAAGAAATGTCTGAGGTAGGATTTGAACTCAGGTCTTCTTGACTCCTAGGCCATCTATCTTTCTACTGCCCCATCCAGCTTTCTCTTATATCCTTGGCAAGTACACCTTCTCCTGTGGTTTCTGCTAACTCCCAAATATAGCTGACATACAAATATGTGTATATAGAGAGTATGTAGGTGGTTTTCCTCTTAGCTCCAACTCTGCCTTCCCCTGCCTGTCCTGCTAATACCTCAAACCCAATATAATCAAACCCAATATATCTCCCCCCTCCACATGCTCCTCCTTTGATTCCACTACTTCTGTAAAAAATACCACCGATGCTCCATCATTCACATCTGAACCTTTAGGTTTCCTTGGCTCTTCCTTCTCTCTAGCTCACCCTCCTCCATGTCCAATCATTTGCCAAATTCTATCTATTCTAAACACCACAATTATCTTCTGGATAACTTCCTTCGTCTCTATTTCCACTACTGCTATCCTAGTACAAAACCTTTTTACCATCTGCCTGGATTACTGCAACAGCCTACCTACACACCATTCCCCGCAAGTTCCTCAACTATCTCTCCACCCCAATGTTATGGGTTGTTGTGTGCATGTTGTCCTGTGTGTATGTTGTCATGTATGTATGTTGTCATATTATGGACAAATGAATCTTAGGCACATGTGCACAGACCTAATCACTTCATTCATTTGCTTTAATTCCATCAAAGATGTTGAAAAATACTTAGAGGATAATGGAGCCAGAAGGGATTGCAGAGGTCATCTAGTTTAACACACTAGCCCTCATCATTTTATTGATGAGGAAACTGAGGACTAGAGGTGAGGAAGTGACTTGTCCAAGGTCACATGTGGTCTTTAGGCTGCTGGTCAAGGCCCTCCCCAATCTGGCATCATCCTAGTTGCCCAAACATTTCATACAATTCCCCTCCATGTCTCTAAGCTCCACAGAGCATGCTCCCTTCCACCTCCAAACTGGACTACTTGCTCTCTCCCATACACACTCAGATCCTTTGTGTCTACATTCTTTGGTTCATTCTGTTCCCTGTCCCTTGGATGCCCTCCTTCTTTGTGTTCATCCTGCCCATTCCATCTCTTCCAGAAAAAGCTTCCTTGTTCTCCTCAATCAGAAATGGTCTTTTTCTTCTTGTTTCTAGAGTCAGAGGACTGGGTTCAGTTCCCATCTCTGATGCTTACTATCTATGTGACCTTGGGGAACTCACCTTACTTCTCTGGGCCTCAGTTTCCTTATTTGTAAAATGACAGAATTGCACTACATAGCTTCTGAGCCCTATATCTTCCAGTCCCACATCTATGATCCTGTGATTCCCACTTTTGTTTGAATCCTGGCACGTGGCCTTTTGTTTGTACTTCTCTTATACGTGTAATATGTATTAGTTTGTATTATGGTTATTTGCCATATTCGTTATGAATAATAGGTAATACACACACACACACACAATGTTTTCAAATTTGCAAAGAGCTTTATATATGTTATCTCCTCTGATCCTCAGTCACCCTCAGAGGTAGGTGCTATTATCACCACTTTAGATGAAGAAACCAAAACTGAACCAGAGAGAAGTTTAAAGATTTGCCCCCCAGGTCACAAAGCTAGCCAGTATCTGAGGCAAGATTTGAACTCAGGTTCTCCTGATTCAAAGTCCTGTGTTCTATCTGTTACAAACAACGGGTGATGTTTCTTTTACCTTTGTGCCTTCTCTCCTTCTGCTATACTCTGGCTCAGTGCTTTGTGATAATCATCAATAACTTTATTGAATTTCATTGCACTCATTTCGCCTCCACCCCTACTCATTTCAGAGTCACAGGGCTAAAGTATGGGCTTTTGGGGCTAGAGCAAGCTCTCCTCCAACTCCAGAATTCTGTTAACCATCAGTTCAAATCTCCTCTGGCACTGTTGCACTTGCCTCTACCAGCCCACTAAAGCTACCTCTCTCTGTGAAACCTCTCTTCCACCTAGCAGGAACCACACCTCCCTCTAAAGCATCTGTGTTGACCTAGAATCAATGTAATCATCTCCAGGTTCCATGAGAAACCATTTAACAGAGACATTGTTTTGTTTTGTATTGTCTTTGTTTTTTGCCATTTCTTTGTTTGGATTTGTTTCAGGCAATTTCAGCCAGTTAGAACTGTGTAAAAGTGGAATGGGCCACCTCAGAAAAGAGTGGGATCTCCCTCATTGGATGTCTTCAAGTAAAGGCTGCACAAACCTTGTTGAGCATGTTATAGCGGAGGTTAGTTTTCTACAGGAAACCACTGGACTCGGTGGCTTCTGGGGTCTATTCTAGATTTGGAATTCGGTTCTTGATTCGGGGAATTGGTAGATGAGCATTGGCTTACATGCATGAGAGAACAAGCTCTATTTCTGGTTCCCATTGACTTTCCCCCTTTTTCTTGTCATCATGGTACCAGGGACAGAGCAATTTGAACACTTAAAGAAAGTCTTTTCATTGATAACTTTTGTTTCTGCCTCCCTTTCACTTCCAAATATGTCTATCCCTTTCACTTCTATCCAAAGAAGAATCCCTCAAAACAAAGAATAAAAGAGAAAAAAAAGAGTGAGGAAGCAGTTCAGTAAAGCTAATCAACAGATCAACTCCTCAGTCTGACAGTGAAGACAATATTCTGTATTCATAGCCCCCAGCTTCCTCAAAGAAAGGAATTCTATTTTTGCCTTTCTTCTCTGGGGACAAACTTCATCATTATAATGACACAGGGTGAAATGAGCGCCATAGCATGTAAACACTGATAGAGCTTTAATGTTTACTCTGTGATTTGTGCAGTTAGTTGCCTATGAACATTCAAACCCACTTGCTTTGTGGATCATAGGAGCAAAGATTTAGGTGTGCATGTGACCCAAGGTAGCCAGATGTCAGAGTGGATAGAGCACTGACTTCAGACACGCCCTGGGCAAGTCACTTCACTCTTGTTTCCTCATCTGTCAAATGAGCTGGAGTAGGAAATGGCAAACCATTTCAGTATCTCTACCAAGAAAACTCCAAATGGGGTCACAAAGAGTTGGACACAATTGAAAACAACTGAACCACAATAAGAAGGGGACCCAAGGTCATTTTGTCCAACATCCTTGTTTTACAGACAAGTCAACTTAAGCCTGAGGGATGAAGCATGTGTCCAAACACATCCAGGTAGTAAATGGTGATCACAATTTGAACTCAGGTCCTCTACCTAGAGACAGCTAGGTGGTAAAATAATAGAGCTTTGGGCCTGGAGTCAGGAAGACCTGAGTTCAGATTTACCTCAAACAGTTACTAGCTGTGATACCCTGAGCAATTCACTTACCCTCCATTTCCCCAATAATAAAATGGAAATGATAATAGGAGCTGCCTACTCAGTAGGACCAAATGACTTCATATTTGTAAAGCACTTAGCAAAGTGGCACACAGTGACAAATACTAGTCATTTCATACATGCTTATTTCTGGCTTCCCAAACTCCCAGTCCAAGGCTCTATCCACTCTATCAAGGCTGCTTCATTGTATAATTGCAAAGACCATCCACCCTCTGAGGCTGTGGTCCAGCCCCTCATCACCTCATGCTTGGATTCTTGCATCTCTGGCTGGCATCCCTGACACATATCTCTTCTCGCTTCAGTTCCTCCTCCTCCGTTCAGCTGTCAGGGTATCTTCCTTAAAGCCCAGGCCTGACCAAGTCACCTCTTTCTTCAGTAAACTCCAGTGAATCCCTATCACCTCTCAGATCAAAAACAAAATCCTCTGGAGTTCAAAGCCTCTCCAAACTTGCCCCTCCCACCTTTCCAGTCTTCATATGCCTTAAACTCCCTGCTTCTACTCTGATACGGTGATGTCAGCCCCTCTAATGTTCTTTAAACAAGATGCTCCATTTCTCAGCTCCAGGCATTTTCTACTGGCTGTCCCCCATGTCTGCAACACTCTTCCTTCTCATCTCCACCTCCTGGCTTCCCTGGCTTCCTTCAAGTCCCAGCTAAAACCCCACCTTGATCCTACTGCCTTCAGTGTGTTGATCATTTCCAATTTATCCTGTATTTATAGCTTGTCTGTGTGTGTGTTGTCTGCACCATTAGTGTGTGAGCTCCATGAGAACAAAAACTTTGCTTTTCTTTGCATCCCAATTGCTTAGGACACTGCCAGGCACGTAGTAGGTGTTTAAGAAATGTTTACTGACTGACTGACAAAGCCCCACTACAAGCACAAGGCAGCAACTCCCATTTTTTCCTTTACTTAGTCACTTGTGTTCTATTTTGTCCTTGGCCAGATTTTTCACTCATTACCAGGGCCTTAAGGTCAAATTCTCTTGCAAAAGAACTTGCAGTTTTATCTGTACAGTAAGTGAAAGCTACGTCTCTATATGTCATGGGATCATAGGTTTTAGAATTAGAAGGGCTCTATGGGTGTTCCTGTGGTTTTACAGATGAGGAAATTGAGGCCCAGAGAATAGCATTGATGCACACAAGGTCACATTCCTCAAGTGCCTTTAAAATGAAAATTTTCTGCAGGCATATGGCTTTTGTTTGATATGTTTCCCCCCAAGAAAATCCCTTGTGTTCCCAGGACTAGAAAATTTAGCAGAGCCCAAAACATTCTCCCCCTCCCCCCATGGCTATTCTATTTATTTTCTGACCCAATTATTTGGAATTAAACAATGTGTTTATTCCCTAGAGCCCCAGGAAACTGCCTGCAACTTGACTTTGAAGTCTCAACACCACAGCAGCCTCACTGTGTGACCTGGAGGAAATCAATTAACCTCCCTGGGCCTCAGCTTTCCCACCTGTAAAACAAGGAATTATTAGTCTGGTTATTATGGGATGTGCCTACGCCCTGCAGACATGGTAGGAGTCCTTGCAAATTAAAATGATTTCCAATGAAAGCAGTCATATTCTGATAGCTGTCACAGCATTCCAACACTGACAGACCTGGGTACCAGTTAAGGTTCTCACAAAGAAATTAAAGATGCTCACTCAGATAATAGTGTGTCCTCTTCACAGTTATTACAAATTGCAACACAGTTATTATGAACCTTTATAATAATATATTTCTCTGTTGATTTTGCCCTGGTCATAATATAAATATTGAGAGCGGGAATTGGCTTCCATCCCCCACTACAATGCCTTCCACATAGTAAGGGCTTAATAAAGGTTTTCTAAATTCAATTATTGAATTTTACTACTAAAGCAAAAGCATGAAAAGAGCTGAGAGGTAGTAAGGGAAGTAGGTATATCCAAAAGATTCAGAAAGCAGTTCCCAATCCACATTCAGAGGTAAAAAAAAAAAAGAATAAAAATCCATGATAAAGATGATGACTTTCATCTGTCTAGTGTTTTAGAAAGTAGGTAGCAACGTGAATAGAATGCTGGGCCTGAAGTCAGGAAGACTGGTGTTCAAATACGACCTCAGATAATTACTAGCTATGTGACCCTGGGCAAGTCACATAACCCTGTTTGCCTCGGTTTCCTCATCTGTCAAATGAGCTGGAGAAGGAAATAGCAAACTACTCCAGTATCTTTGCCAAGAAAACCCCAAATGGGGTCACAAAGGGTTGGACAGAATTGATACAGTCAGAGATAGAGGCATCTTGGTATAGAGAGTCTATTTCAGGAATCAAAAGAACCTCTTTTCAAGTCTTGTATCTAGCATACATTATCTGTGTGATTCCTGGGAAGTCACACACTTAGAGTAGTCTCTAAGATGAGAAGATGCAGATTTACATTGTCATGCTAATGGATAACATTTATATAATATTTACTATGTGCCATATGTGTTCATATGAACTATTTGTGCCCAGCCTGTGGGTAGAGCCTTCCAAGCTCCTATTGGTCTGATCAGCCACAGTCGGACACACTGTACCTTGATAGAATCAAGTGATGCCATTTTGGTCTTCTTTGAGAACAAAGGACAATGTGCCAGATACTGTGTTTAACACTTTACAACTGATATCTCACTTGATCTTCACAACCACTCTGGGAGGTAGGTGTTATTATTATCTCCATTTTACAGATGAGAAAAATCAGGCAGCTAGAGGTTACCTGACTTGCCCAGAGTCACACAGCTAGTGAGTGTTTGAGGCTAGCTTTAAATTCAGGTCTTCCTGACTTTGGGTCCACTGCACCATCCACTAGCTGCCCATAAAATGTTTCTTTATCAGGCACTTCACATACTAATGAAATAACGAATCTAGTTCAAAAGAGGGGAAAAAAGCACCGGGCACTATGCTAGGACCTAGATATACAACAACAGAATGAACAATAAAAAGCAAAAACTCCAGTAATCTGCCTTTAAGAAACTTATATGGTATTTGTTGGATACGACATGCCAATAAATAATATATATGTGGTTTTGTATGCATGACATATATATGTGTGTATACATGCATATATGCATATGTATACACATATCCATGTGTGTGTATATATACACACAAATATGTACAGGGAGGTGCTGATCCTTAGCGAGATGGAAAGAAAAGCTTCCCTAACATTGAGCAGAATTAGCTCATAAAAGGATGGGTTATAGAGGGAAATTGTGTAATCTCTTTCCCAAAGGGTTTGACAAATGGGCCAGATCTCAAGTTTTTTCTGAGATGACAACAATGTGACTCTGTCTGAAAGCGGGGAATGAACCAAATAACTTCTTGTGGTCCCTTCCAGTCTTTAGAGCCCATGCTTCTATTGTGAAACTAACAAAGTAAAAATGAACCATTTTCCCAGCCTCCCTTTAATCAATGCAGCTTGATCGGAGCATGATGATTCAAACAACACAGATCGATGCATAGAAAAAGGAAGCCATTACTTTGGCTGAAATGTGCTTTTTATGCCCCCTCTGGGTTTCCTTGGGTCTGAATGCACCTTCACCAGGAGGGATGAAGTATCTACACACAGGCCCGGCACCTTCCCTCATCTTCCATAGCTAAGGTCACTGGGGAAAGGATGGGCTGCCCAAGTCAGGGGCTGCCTTTCATCTTGAAAGCACAGCACTTTGGGGATCACTTACTGTCATTTCTGAATGAAGCAAGGGTCCATTTCAGGAAAGCAATTCTGTGCTTTCTGTACCACATAAACCTCTTTCCTGACTCAACTCCCCCAACTCCTCCCAATGGAGAAGAAGCAAAGCTAGATCTGTTGGCTATCCAGGATTGGCTAGCCCTTTTAGCAGGGGCTGGGGAGTATTCATCTCCTTCGGTCCTCCCTATTGCCTTGGGAATTTCATGAAGGACAAAATGCACAATCTGTCATGTCTCCTTTACTCTCTTTTTTTCTTCTGGCTTCAGCTAAGCTCATATCCATTTCATATGTACATGATGTTCATGGCATTAAAAGATAGATGAATAAATGAATGAGAAAACATTTATTAAGTGCTTACTATGTGTCAGACACTCTGCTAAGTTCTGGGGAGACAAGTGTAAGTAAGCAAAGAGCTTTCGTTCTGGGTAGACATAGGTACAGAAAAAGGGGGTTGTATATGACACCATGAATCTTTATTATGTACAGCTTTAAAAAAAAATGTTGTTGTTCAGTGATATCTGACTCTTTGTGGCCTTATTTGGGGTTTTTTTGGCAAAGATACTGGAGTAGTTTGTCATTTCCTTCTCCAGTTCTTTTTATAGATAAGGAAGCTCAGGCAAACAGGGTTAAGTGACTTGCCCAGGGTCACACACTTAGTAAGTATCTGAGACCCAGGAGTCTTCCTGACTCCACCTCTGGTGCTCTCTCTACTGCATCACCCAAGCTGCCCCTTTTAAAGTATATATTAGATTTAACTAATCCTTAACTAAGTAGTAATTTCAATATTACCC
Source organism: Bettongia penicillata ogilbyi (assembly GCA_023548195.1). Lineage (NCBI taxonomy): Eukaryota > Metazoa > Chordata > Mammalia > Diprotodontia > Potoroidae > Bettongia > Bettongia penicillata. Next base: position 3,000,240 of record JAJHZJ010000133.1, read on the forward strand.
TGTTTGTGCCTCTTCTAAACTTCCTTCTGGTCTCTTCTATATATTTTAATTTTTCATTTACATTCTTTTCTTCTTTTCTTTTTTTTGGGTGGACTGGCAGTGGTGGTGTCACTACCTTCCTACTTCCACTTCTAACTTCCACCATCCAAACAAACAATAATGATAAAAGTCCTCCCTTGTAATAAATAAACTTAGTCATGCAAAATAAACCAACACATTGGTCTGTCTTATTCTGTACCTCTAGATTATTGCCATTTCAAAAAAAAGCACTTCTTAGGTGCCTGCTCTATGGCAGGCACTGAGCAAAGTGCTTTAGAAATATTAACTTGCTTGATCCTCATAAGGACCCTCAGAAGTAGATGCCATTATTATCCCCATTTTACAGGTGAGGAAATTGAGACAAAGCTGGAATGAATTGCCCAATCTCACAGAGCCAGTATGTCAGAACTAGAATCCGGGACTTCCTTACTGAGGCTGCCTGTCTATTCATGATACGATGCTGACTGTCTTCCGGTTACCTGGATGTCCTTTAACTTGGATATTAGTTTTCTTATCTATAAATTGAGGATATTAGCGTGACTCCAAAAGAATGAGAATAAAGTCTGCTTAGAGGAAGCCATGGAGTGTGATAGAGACCTGAACTTGACATTAGGAACCTCCAGTTTCAAATCTGTCCTCAGATACAACTTGACTGTGTGAGCCTTGGCAATTCACTTCCATTCTGTCTTCCTCAGTTTCCTCACTTTTCAAACGCAGATAGTAACAGCACCTAATTCCCAGGATCCTTGTAAAAGCACTTTGCTTAATGCTTGGGAGTAGGTACCTAATTATTTTTTTTAACAGTAATAATCTAGAGGTACAGAATGAGGCAGAGGTGTTCATACGTGACTGATGTGCTGGTTTATTTTTATTAGCTATGTGTATTTGTTGTAAGGGCTTTATCATTTCTACTATTATTATTTTTGGGGGTAGGAGAGTTAAAGAGAGGAGTAGAAAGGAAGTGATACCTACTCCCACACACACAAAAAAAAAGAAGAAAGGAAAGAGCATCAATGAAAAATTAACCAAAATATGTAGAAGAGACCAGAAGGAAGTTCAGAGGAGACCCAGACAAACAGGACAATATTGAAAGTATTTAGGTAAATTTAACATACACATTTAACATACATAACATACTAAAACAGAACAAAGCACCAAATCTATAACCCCTTTTCTGTTTTTTGTATAAAGCAATCTTTGCTTGTTGATGTTTGTCCTTGATAATACAAAAGAAAATTAAGAATTTTTTTAAAGAGGAAATTGAATTAGCAAACTTTCAGCCAATCTGTTGGCTTTTCTTCAGAGCTCCTGGTCATCTGTAGATTTGAGGAGCATGCTAACTATGTCTTAATCCAAGTCACTGACAGAAGATTAGAGAGCACAAAACCAAGCACATATCCTTAGAAGCTCCACAGGAGATTTCTTATCTCATTTGCATCGAACTGAATAACTAGAGTTCCTTCCATCTGTAAATTCCATGATTCTATGAACCCTGACCTGAAATAAATTAGGCTGCATGTAAGAATTTCAGTAGTGGTAAAAATAAGAGTTGGGTTGAATTCAAGAGATGGTGTGTCATAATACAAAGAGCACTGAACTTGGAGACAGAAGGTCTGAAGTCCAATATTTATGAGCTCAGTGACCTTGGGCCAGTCAGCTCACTTTTCTGAGCTTCAACTTCTTTTGAGTGAAAGGGGATAATGACTTCTAGTATTACCTATCAAGCTTTTCAGAGTTGTCAGGAAGAGCCAATGTGATAGTTTATGGAAAGGTCTTTGTGAGCATGATATAAATATTAGTAATTTTTATTTTATTTTTCCTCTAAAATCAGAAATGACTGGAGAAGGGAGGGGAGGGAGGAGAGGAGAAGAAAGGAGAGGAGAGGAGGGAGAGGGGGAAGGGAGAGAAGGGAAGGAAAGAGGAGAGGAGGGCTGTACTAAGTGTCTGAGGCCAGATTTGAAGTCAGGGTCTATTGACTCCACTCTATCCACTACACCACCTGGTTGCCTTGGACCCTTGACATGGACATGCCAACTCTAGGCCAAAATCATGGAATTTAATTCCATTCATATTTATTAAATTTCTACCATACGCATATGCTATGTTCATATGCACTGCGTTAAAAAAGTAGGCTAGGAGCTGAGGATACAAAGACAACAAAAACAAACAGATCCTACCCTCAAATGCCTTACATTCTACTGGACATCCCAGGTAGATATATTTTTTTTCCTTGGAATGTGTGGTCTTTTGGCCATGGCAAATTGACATGAAATTAATGAGAAAACAGTTTGAGTGCAACAAAGATTTGTATTCCTTATTCTTCTCCTCCTCCTCCTTTTTCTTCTTCTTCTTCCCTTTCTCCTCTTCCTCCTCCTCTTCCTTTCCCATCTCTTTCTGCTTTTTTGCAATGACCTTTTTTTAATCTTAAAAAAATTCTAATTTTATTTGCAAATTCTCTCCCTCCCTGGACCTCCCTCCTCACCCATTAAGAAGGCAAAAAAAAAAATATGATACGCATTAATGTTCCATTTCTATTCCCTTGAAAAATCAAATTCAAATTTACTGAAGCTCCCAATTCTAGGAGACTTCAAAGTCTTCCACTCTACTACGTAGGCTGCCCACATGCTTTAAATGAAGTTTCTCAAAATACAGACTATACTTCCTCAGGCCCTTTTCAATCCCTCCTACTCTGTACCACCCTCTGCTCTGTACTCACTCAGCACTTAAAAAAAAAAAAGAAAGAAAGAAAGAAAAAAGTTTAAAACCTCATTTAAAAGCCATCCCCTTGAAGGCAAAGATGGTAATTAAGAAATGATGAAAAGCTATTCATTGGGCACTTTAATTAAATATTCTAACTCCCTTTGAGCTTCCTCTGTTGGAGTAAGCTAGATTGACTGCTCTCCATTGAGAGATTTGGGGGCTAAATTGGTATAAAGGGAAGACTGCAGGAGGGAGGGAACATCACAATTGTGATTGGACACTCAGTTTGGCCCAGCAGTGCTTCTTATAGCACAAGGCCATGAATGCAAAGGAAATCTGGCCAGTACCTCTTCCCTAGGACCTTTGTGTACTTCTACAAGGTCTCTCTCTATGCCCTTTCCTGGGCTGTCTCTCCTTACCAGAACACTCTCTTATCACTCCCCCCCCCCCAAATAGTACCCAAGCTTCCCCATCCCTCCTTTTAAAGGGTAATTGTTCCAAGAAGGCTTCCCAGACACTGTGGGGGTCTTGCCTAAAGTCAGAAATCACTTAAATTGGAAGGGATTTTAGAGATTATTTAATCTAACGTCCTCTTTCTTACAGATAAGGAAACTGACACCCAAGGAGGTTAAGTGACTTGCCCAAAGTCACACAGCAAGATTTGAACCCAGATCCTGACTCTAGATCTGATGCTGTTTCCACTGTCCAAAAGCTGACTGTGTTCAGTCCCAGGGCCAGAAGAGCTAAATTCGGAGGCTCATCACTAAAATCAGCTGGTGGATGTTTTTTATTTTTTAGTCACAGACACTCAAGGATCCCATATGCAAAGGCATGGCAAGGTTGCCATCTGCATTGGTTCAGAAAGTAGTTCAGGAAGCTTTCTCCCACTCTGGTTAATTTCAGTGCTTCCCCTAGGTTGACCATTTCCTATTTATCCTCTAAGCAGCTTACTTAGTATGTATTTGTTTGCAAGTGACCTCCCCTATTATATAGTAAGCTCCTTGAAGGCAAGGACTGTCTTTTGCCCCTTTCTGTATCTCCAGTACTTAGCACAGGGCCTGGATTAATATATAAGTGCTAGATAAATGTTTGTTGAATTGAATCTAAGTACCTGTACCAGTAAAATCACAGCTTCCTCAAGAAAAATGACTTGGCCAAGGCACAGGGACAGTAAGTATTCAAAACGTTGCTTTGATACTTACTGCTTGGGCATTCCTGGTAGAGTCATTTTCTGGGCCTCTGTATCTTTATTTATAAAATGGAGTAATTGGGCTTGATAAAATCTGAGATCCCTTCTGGCTTTAAATCTATAATCCTATGATAAACCTATAATCCTATGATATCCAGAAAACCTTCCTAATATCAAGATAAGGAATGAGACATTCAAGGTAAGTGGCCCAGGAAACTCTCTTCTCCCTACTGCTTTCTAAGCAAGAAGACTAGCTGATTTGGGGGAAAACAGAAAGAGAGGAGAGGACAGGGGAGGAGAGGAGAGGGAAGAAAAGGAGGGGAGAGAGGAGGAGGGGAGAGCAGAGGGGAGGGGAGGCACTGTGTGTGTGTTGCAACTTCAGAGTAACCAGTGCCTCAAGGACCACAGAATCTTCTTCCTTGATCATGTGTCTGAAAGAGTAGCCAGCTGTGCCTTTTCCTGTCCCTTTTGAAGATCTCTCACAAAATGTCCTTGGAATAATTTCAATATTTGTGATCTACTACTCCAAAGGAAGACAGGGATGAAAAACCAAGGGGAGAGGGAGAGAGAGAGAGAGAGAGAGAGAGAGAGAGAGAGAGAGAGAGAGAGAGAGAGAGAGAGAGAGAGAGAGAGAGAGAACGAGAACAGAGATGAATCCCAAGACTTGGCGAAAGGTACTGCGCTGAACAGGAGGCACAGTGTCTAAATGGTGGGGAAAGAGAATAAGCAAATAGGATACATTAACCAGGTGGCATCACAGTACTAAACTAAAGTACTAGATCGGGAATCAGGAAAAACTGAGTTCAAATCTAGCCAATTACCAACTGTGTGACCTTAGGCAAGTCACTTAACCTGCCTGCCTCAGTTTCCTTATCTGAAAAATGGGGATAATAGCAGCATCTCTCTTTAAGGATTGTTCTGGGGATCAAATAAGACCACTGTAAAGTGCTAAGCCATATGGCACATATATAAATGTTACCTATCATTATTATCATTATTGTTGAAAACATATATTTGAGTCACACATGAAGAAATCATTTCTATAGCTTTCTGAGCTACCCTTTGTATGTGAAGGCAGAGGCAATGTGGAATCTAAGTTTACAAATACAAAAGGTTTCAAAAGAATGTATTTTTTAGATAAAAAACAGCATCTCCAGAGTAGTAACTCCACAAGGGCCAATTGCTAGAGAGCAGGCCCGCCCCCCCCCCCCCGAGAAAAATGGCAGGTACTACCTAGTAAATGGGGCAGAACTAAAGAATCAGGAAAGGGGCTGAATTATGAAAGACATGATACATAAGAAGGCAGAGAGATGAATTACAATAGGCAGATTTTCAGAGAAAACAAGTGGGGCCCCTGTAACAGCTACATCCAAGCTACTAAAAATCAAAAACCAAAGATGAGATTGCCCAATCATTGTCAGAGATCTTGGGAAGACTGTGGAGAAGGCAAGAAATACCACAGGACTGGATAAAGACAAATGTTATCCCTCTTTTCAAAAACAAGGAAGAGAACAGAATCTGAAAATTATAGACAACTGAGCTTAGGTTACAGGAAAAATTCTAGAACGTTACATTAAAGTGACAGTTAGTGAGCATTTAGAAAAGGAGCCAGGAATCACCAAGAGCCAATATGGCTTCATCAAAGACAAATCACACCAGATTAACCTTATTTCCTGGTTTGACAGGGTGATTAGATGGGCAGATCAAGAAAATGAGTAAAATAGTTTATCAAGATTTTAGTATTGACAAGGACCCACATACTATTCTTGAGAAATAGATGGACAGGAGTAGGTTACACAACAGGACTTTCAAGTGGGTTTAGAACTAGCTGAATGACCAGATTCAAATAGCAGTCATGAATTGTTCCATTTGAGTGAGGTAAAACGTCTCCTGTGGAACTCCCCAAGGATGTGTGCCTGATCTTGTGCTGTCTAATAGTTCTATCAGTGACTTAGATTAAGGCATAGACAGCATGCTCATTAAATTTGCTGATGGTGCAGAAATAGGAAAGACAGTTAACAGACTGGCTGAAAATCAAGACCACAAAAGATCTTCATAGGCTAGAATAGGGGAGGAGAACCTGTGGCCTCAAGTCCACGGGTGACCCTTTACATCCTCAAGTATTGCCCTTTTCAGCTAAAAGGGCGCACTTGAGGACCTCCAGGCCACAGGTTCCCCACTCCTGGGCTAGAAAGTGGGGCTGAATCCAATCAATAAGACAAATCTTGAGTCAGAAGTCTCTTTGAACTTCAGGCCTTTTAAAGGCCTAAAGCCAGAGACTTGAGCGGAATGCCAATGAGGGGAAGTTCCGATGATAAGGACAAGGCTTAGGTGTTGGGACAGATTCCCTGAGAAACAGCTACACTGGCTGGGAGCAAGGACTCTAGGGACCAGGAATGGGATGGCAGCAACCATTCCTACAGGGAATATTTATAAGTCAGAAACTATATTTTACTTCTCTTGCTGAAACATGAAAACAATTTTGTATTCCAAGAACAGAAAATGTGGCCAAGAACAGCAAAGTCAGAGGCTGATCCCCGGGGAGATGGGGTAAGAAGGGCAGTAGCACAGAGTCAGTGCACAGAGAAGGTTCTCAGCTACATAGTCCATATAATTCCTAGCTTTTCAAGTGTGATCCTCAAACTGATACATAGGAGAAAGGAATCTCAAAAGAAGACCTTGCCCAAGCCTCATCCAGGAGGAGAAGTAAAAAGAACTCAGAAGGCAAGTTCTTTTTAATAAGGAAAAAAAAATCAACATAATACTAGCTGTGTGACTTTGGGAAAGTCATTTTACTTCCCTGGGTCTGAGTTTTCCTATCTGAGGTAGCATTATTGGTAATAGGCTTAGGGTCAGGAGGTCATGAATTCTAATCTTACCTCAGATATTCACCATCTGTGTCACCCAGGACAAGTCACTAAATCTCAGGCACAGTTTTGCCATCTATAAAATGGGGATAATCATTAGCACTTATCTTCACAGGGTTGCTGGTGTAGATCAAATAAGATTAAAGTCTGTAAGGTGCTTTACAATTGCTATTATTATTATATCTGTACAATAAAGGAGTTGACCTGGATGATCTCTAAGTGACTTCTACCTTTAAAAGTCTATGACTCTTTGAGCTGTATTTGGATGAGTGTGGATCTCAAGGGAATAGTGGATGTTGTAAATATTATAGTCAAAGGGCAGAGAATCTAGGTCAGATCTCTGATGCCTCAGGAGCAAGACAAGGAAGGTCTGAAGAAGAGAAATAACTTTCTCTTTTCCCTCCATGTCTTGAGGGGCTGGATTTCTTTCAACCCTATTCTTTTTTTTAAATTAAATTTATTTTTAGTTTGCAACATTCACTTTTATAAGATTTTTAATTCTAAAATTTTCCCCTCTCCCCAAGATGGCATGAAATCTGATATAATCAATCCCTTTCTCTCATCACTTTCTCTCTGTACCATAAGAAGAGGGCAGGGGAGAGTCAGGATTCCCATTTCTGCTTCTAAATAGCTTGGAGGACTTGAGTAAATCATTCATTCACTTCTTGGAGTCTCAGTTTCTTCTTCTGTGAAATACAGAACATTGAACTTGATAATCCCTAAGACTGCTTACCAGTCTAACTATCCCTCATTTTCTTTTCTTTGAGTTTTCTCTTTTCTCTTCCTAACCTTTCACACCAATCTCTAGACAACTTTTACAAAGAACTCACTCTACAATTAAGATTGTTTTCAATGAGCCTGATTTTTGTCATGGACAAAAGGTATCTAATGAGGTGATGCAAAGATAAGAATTTTAGACAGCTAGGTGACACAGTGGATAGAGTGCAAGACTTGGTGTTAGGAAGACTTGAGTTCAAATCTGACTTCAGATACTATATAACCATGGCAAGTCACTTAACCCCACTGTGCCTCAGTTTCATCCTAAAGTGAGGGGGAGTTGACTCAATGGATTCTAAGCCCTTCCAGTTCTCCGTTTATGAGCCTCTAATCCTGATGATCAAACTGTAAGGAGAAAGCATGATCAAACTATAAGGAGAAAGATGTTGAAGAGAAGATTTCATCAGTTATAGAATTATGGACTTGGAAAGGAATTTAGATGTCATCTAGTTCAGGACCATATTTTAAAAGTGAGGAGATGAAGGACCAGAGAAGTAAAATAACTTGTTTTAAATAGTTAGTGGCAGAACCAGGGCTAGATTTTTTTCTCTCTCTCTCTCATTTTCTCTCTCTCTCTCTCCCTCTCTCAGTTAAAGTTAAGTGACTTCCCCAGGGTCATACAGCTAGTAAGTATCTGAGACTGGATTCGAACTCAGGTCCTCCTAACTCTATCTACTGCACCACCTAGATACCCCATGTCTCCTACTTCTCAACCCATCACTACACCAGGATACCTCCTTACCCAGAAGAAGTGAGGCTGATGTAAGAGGTGGGCCTAGGGTCCACGTCCCTTCTCTGCAGCTTACTCCATCAGTATCTCCCAGGGTTATAAAACATGCTTTGTAAACCACAAAATGCTGTAGGGATGTGAGCTGCTATTAAAACATAGTGTTAGCTGGAGAGAGATCTGTTTCAGAACTGAAAGAAGGTGATTTACAGAGCAGAGCACCACTTAGTCCTGGTTCTCCCTAAGACACTATACTCAGCCTGGGTGTCACAAGCAGGGTGGGTCTAGTGTGTACACAGTCAGGCTGCTGCTGCTGCTGGCTGTAGGTGGCTGCCTACAGGCTTTGCTGTGAGAAGCCATGAAAATCTCGCCCACCCCAAAATGCCTCCCCCATCAGCTTGCCACAGTGACTGAAACTTCCACTATTAGTCACTTCTCTAGGCTAACCCTGTTAAGAGTGAAAATTCCCCCTAGAAAAGGGCTTCTTAAACCATTTTGTATGTTGAGTCCCTTGGCCATCTGATAAAGCTTATGAATTCCTCCTTCTTAGAGCACTTACTTCAAAAGCCTAGACTACAACACAAAGGATTACCAAGAAAATCAATTATACTGAAGTACAGCGCTCCAAATTTTTTAAATTCAAATTTGCCATACAGTGATATATGTGCTTCTTTATCAACATGTCACATAACAAGATAATACATGTAAAATAAGCAAGTTAAAGAGTCTAATAACTTTTCAAAGTAGTGATGAGCATAAATGATATTTTGAGATATCTGTGACACTGATATGATTTGAAAATATCTGTAATTTCTATTGGTGATAATGTCACAGGTGCTGTTATTTCAACTGCAGTTTGTTATTCATAACTGAGGGGGATGATAAATTTCAGCTCAGGGTTAGTGAAACCAAAAATGTAATTTCTTCCCCCATCTAAGTTTCAAAGACTTCCTGCAATGCATTCAGAACCGTTTTGTGAATCCCAGGTGAAGATCCTCAGCACCACAGGAATAATGCCATAAGCCATTATTGGTCATTAACACCACTGCAGGAATTCATTTTATCAGGAAGCCTAGCTCTGCAAGGAGGTGAGTGATGCAGGGTTGGGGGATGGGATGGCAGGTATGGGTGAGGTAAGGTAGGGGGAAGGCTTCATTATAGAAAGAATCAAAGACTTACATCAGGAAATTTGGGCTTGAGGCTTGACCCTTCTTGTCCAAAGTCCCATTTTGCCTGGTTGTGATGTAGAGATGACCTTGGATTTCCCAAAGCTCTGGTAGCTAGAAAAGCTTTTGAGTGTGGGTCTGGTGATGGGCTATATGAGAGGATCACAGACTGAGAGCTAGAGGAGATCTCGGAGACCATCTAGCCCAATGTCTCAGGCAAATGACATGGAGGGAAATAAAATGACTTGCCCAGGGTTCTAAAGGCAGGCAGCCCACAGGAAGGATTTCAAGGGAGGTTCTCTGACCTCTGACCTTACATTGTCTTTTCACTGTATCATGCTGACTGCATGTGTTCATTCAGTCCCAGGACCAGAACAGATAAATTCCAAGAGCCCAGTATTAACAAGTGATAACTATTTTATTTATAAAGCCATGGTGGGGTTGCCATCTGTACTGGTAGGAGGAGCCCCCATATCAATCACATCATGGATACCTGAACTATTAAACATTGTCCTGTTATTCTGCATTGGCATTCAGAGCTGTTGCTAGGACTTTTAGCACACTAGATAAGTACAGCCAACCACTGACACACAGGGCAAGGACACCCTTAACAGAGGGGCCTTAACCCATCTTAACACCCATGGGGGTAGGATGGAAGAAAAGTTCAGCCTAGACTACCATCTGGTCGCTTCCTATGTTAACTAATTATTCTTGTTAATGAAATACTAAGCTCTGTAGTTTCTACAAAGCCCTCTAAATTCGGAACCCTGGGGGAAAAGTCTCAGTCAGCCTCCCTCCCTCCGCCCCATTCACAGCTCAGCTAAAAATTCCTTCCAATTCTAGCTGGCTAAGGCAGACATTAGATGGGGTGGTTACTCCATTTAGCATTGAACCTGGAGTCAGGAAGATCTGAGTTTAAATCTGGCCTCCCTGGGCAAGTCCCTTAACTAATGCCTGCCTCAGTGTCCTCATCTCTTAAGTAAGGGTAATAAGAACACCTATCTCCCAGTGTTGTAAGGATAAAATGTGACATTTGTACAAAGCTTTGCAAATTTTAAAGCACTAAGTTGTAATTATTTCCAACAAGTTGTAATTAGTATCATTATAATTATCAATAAATCTAATCTGAACTGTTACATAGCCATACTCTGTTAATGAATCCACAGACATAAAAATGCTCAAATACAATGAACGGTCCACTTGACTGCGATCTACTGAAATCGCTGTCCTCCTTGGGAAGTTCCCACTTCTACTTTATAGCTGTTCCTTACCTTTCGACCTCACATCTACAGGATTACAGGATGGCAGATTTAGAGCTGGAAGGGACCTAAGGGGTCATCGAATCTAAATCTCTTGTTTTACAGATGAGAAAACTGAGGCACAGAGAGGCCAAGTGGCTTGCACAATGTTACACAGCTAGTAAATTTCTGAGGTAGGTTTTATGCAAGTCTAGCATTCCATTCACCGTGCCACCCCACCCTCAAATCTACATTTTCAAATGCTTCTCTCATCAAAGATGCTTCTAAATGGCAAAAATCAGGTACAGTTAAAAAATATAAAATTTAAGAGCGGGTTCTTTGTCAAAGATGCCCAAGAAAATGATGTGAAAGAATGGGAAGCAACAAGCTTTTAATAATTACTTATTATATGTATGACGGGGCAGCTAGATGGCACAGTGGATAGAGTGCTGGGCCTAGAGTCAGAAGATTCATCTTCATGAGTTCAAATATGACCTCAGACACTGTGTGACCCTGGAGAAGTCACTTAACCCTGTTTACCTCAATTTCCTCATCTGTCAAATGAGCTGGAGAAGGAAATGGCAAACCACTTCCAGTATCTTTGCCAAGAAAACCCCAAATGGGTTCATGAAGAGTTGGACACAATTGAAACAACTGAACGACAAAGTATGTCTGATGTGCTCAGTGCTTGGGACACAAAAATGGCAAGAGGGGGAAAGTGGTCCCTGTCTCTAAGAGTTTACAATCTACTAAGGGATTCACAGTGACTATTTGTGCCTGATCTGTGGTAGAGCATTCCAAGCTCATTTTGGTCTGATCAGCTACCGTCAGACACACTGAAACTTGACTCTAGCATAGTGATGTCATTTTGATCCTCTTTGAGAAAGAAGGACAACCAACCACCACATCCTACTAGGGGATTAAAAATGAGACAAGCAAGTACAAGAAAATTGGAGCATAGAGAGAACAATACACAAGCGGAGGTCAGGAAAGCTTCCTGGAAGAGGTAGCAGCCAAGCTGAGGCTTGAAGGAAGTGAAGGATTGCAAGGGAGGAAGGTAAGGAGGAAGAGCATGTGAGTACTAGATGGTTTGTATGAAGCCACTGGGGACAGGATATTGATGGAAGACCAAGTTCAAGGCAATAGTGAGTAGGCCAGTTTATCTGGGACATAAAAATTGCTAACCTTATAGTTTATGGATTATCTCACCTCATCTCTTCAAAGCAGATGCTAGTAGCCCCATTTTATAGATTAGGAAATATTAGAACTTAAGCGCCTTGTCCATGCATTGTTAGTTCCTGAGGCAGAATTTGAACTCAGGTCTTCCAGACTTCAGGACAAATGCTCTACCCACTCCATCTGGCTGACTTTCATTGAGAGTCACTACAGTAGTTGTGTGGGAAAAACAAGTCCTGAAAGGTTATGCAGAGCTAGACAGCTAGACAGAAAAGGGCTTTAAATGTCAAGCCATGATACTTTTTAGCTTCCCCGTAATAAGATGGTCTTTTCTCAATTCAAGTCATCTAAACACAAGATGGAGACTTTATCTGTGACTTGACAAAATGAGAGTTGTTCACATATAGGTGTAACATACTGACCTCCCTGCCTCAAGTCTCTTCCCAATCCAATTCATCTATTTGGTGTCTAAATGATTTTCCTTAAGCACAGTTGTGGTTCCCTATTACCTACAGAATCAAACCAAAGGTGTTCTATTTAGCATTTGAAGTTCTTCATACCATATCCCCTTTCCAGGCTTACACTCTACTTCTCTCCACAAACTCTACAAGCCTACTGGTCTACTTGTAGTTCTTCAGAAAGGTTGCTCCATCTCCCCTTTCAGTACCTATGTATTCACTGTCTCCAGTGCCTGGAATACTCTCCTCAGTCTCTTGGTTTCTGGCTTTCTTGGGTTTCTGGCTTCTTTTAAGTCTCAAGTCAAATTCTACTTTCTGCAAGGGGTCTTTTCCAGTCCCCAGCCCTCCCCAGTTGTTAGTGCCATCCCTCTGAAATTGCCCTTATATACCTAATATATTTTATATGTGATAATTTACACATTATCTCTATCATTAGAATATAAACTCTATTCAGGGAATCTTCCTTCCTTTCTCCCTTCCTTTTTTATTTTCCTTCCTTTCTCCCTCCTTCCCTCCCTCCCTCCCTTCCTTCCTTCCTTCCTCCCTCCCTCCTTTCCTTCCTTCCTTCCTTCCTTCCTTCCTCCTTTCCTTCCTTCCTTCCTTCCTTCCTCCTTTCCTTCCTTCCTTCCTTCCTTCCTTCCTTCCTCCTTTCCTTCCTTCCTTCCTTCCTTCCTTCCTTCCTCCCTCCCTCCCTCCCTTCCTTCCTTCCTTCCTTCCTTCCTTCCTTCCTTCCTTCCTTCCTCCTTTCCTTCCTTCCTTCCTTCCTTCCTTCCTTCCTTCCTCCTTTCCTTCCTTCCTTCCTTCCTTCCTTCCTTCCTTCCTTCCTTCCTTCCTTCCTCCCTCCCTCCCTCCCTTCCTTCCTTCCTTCCTCCTTTCCTTCCTTCCTTCCTTCCTTCCTTCCTTCCTTCCTCCCTTCCTTCCTTCCTTCCTTCCTTCCTTCCTTCCTTCCTTCCTCCTTTCCTTCCTTCCTTCCTTCCTCCCTCCCTTCCTTCCTTCCTTCCTTCCTCCCTCCCTCCCTTCCTTCCTTCCTTCCTTCCTCCCTCCCTTCCTTCCTTCCTCCTTTCCTTCCTTCCTTCCTTCCTTCCTTCCTTCCTTCCTCCTTTTCTTCCTTCCTTCCTTCCTTCCTTCCTTCCTTCCTTCCTTCCTTCCTTCCTTCCTTCCTTCCTTCCTCCCTCCCTCCCTTCCTTCCTTCCTTCCTTCTTCCCCAGTGCTTAGCACAATGCTTCACACATAATCAGGACTTTCTGACTGACTGGTTACCACATGGCCAACACCTCTCTCCCCTCCTCAGTCCCATTTATCAATTTTTTTCTGAGGCAACCTGAACTGAACAGAATACTCCATATATCGAATGACCTGTGCTGAATACAGAGAGCCTGCTCCAATGCTGCCCAAGATGGAGTTACTTCTTGCCTCATATGGCAAACTTAGAGTTAAAACTCCCAGATCTTTTTCAGACAAACTGCTCCCTCATCTCATGCTTGTGAGTTGAGAGACAGTGTGGTACATACAGTGTTAAGAGCTTTAGCTTTGGAAATAGGACCTGGATTCAAAACCTGCCTCTGGTAGATACCACTTATGTGACGAAGAAGGCTACTTAACCTCTAGGGAGCCTCAGTTTCCTCATCTGTAGAATGAAGGGGTTGGCCTAAATGGCCCTTAAAATCCTTTCCAGCTCTAAATCTATGCTTCTGCGATGGGCAAAACAGAGACAATATCAGCACAGACTAGAGCACACTCACCCAAGTATGTCAATGATATCCTCTCAACACTTCCTGAGTTGTCCACCATAACCCATTTTTGTAGTACTAATACCTTCTCAGTATGACGTAGATAGCATACTCCTTATTTCGCTGTAAACATATATACTCTATGGATAATAATAGCACCTACTCAACAGTGTTGTAATGTAATATATATGCATGTATATAAATGTACATGCATATGTGTATGCTTATGTGTGTACATGTGTGGGGGTAAAGGTATAGACTATGCTTCAAAGTGTGTATATTTGTATGTACGTATCCATCTACATAAATGTACATACACACACACATTAGTACATATACAGGATGTCCCAAAAGTTTTGATGCAACTTTAAGCTCTTTCGGGGTCCCTAACAAAGTTAATAAATTCTTTTGGAATTTGAAAGTCAGTTAGGCTCATTACTTTCAAAATTAGAAATCTATATTTGATAGTCAAAATATTTGAATATTATATAATGTATTAGAGCAATGGAATGTGATAGACATTGAGCATTTTGGAAATCCTTTAGTTTGCCAACCTGATACAGGGTGTTTGCTCTAATCTTAGCAGAATGCTCTCATGAGTTTTTGCTATGTTCAAGAACATTCATCACCTCTTGGCTAAGTTTTATTTAGGCTTTTAATATTGAAAGTAATGAGCAGGTTAGCACTAAGGTTTAATGCCCCAAGCCATACCCACACAGATACAATTATGGATTTGGGGGGAAGAATTGAAATGGTTCTCTCAGATCGTGACTTATTCATATGATAGAAAATGAACAACAGCTCAGTCCTTCATGCTTCCCTGGGCAAGAAATCTGAAATGCATCCAACTAGAGCTTCTAGGATGCCACCTTCCAACACCTCGGTGCCAGCTCACCCACTGCCAAATAATTCTTATCATCCTGATAATGATGAGGGGCAGGATGATAAGTGACTCCTGTCACTTCCACACTTCTGACTTATAATATACATTACACTGATGGAGAAAGAAAGGCTTTCCGAGAGAAAAGTTCCCTGATATTCTCATTTTAGAAAAGGCATAGAAACAGTCTAGTCTATTAATCCTTGGCTATAATCATCAGCATCTTGGAGATGGGGTAAAGGTACAGGTTATGCTTAAAAGGGGATTGGAGCTCTGATACTCGAAAAAAAATTAATTGGATTTCTTATCAATGTTCACATATTTTTCCTATAATTTGAGAGCAATGGAAGTGACAGACTTTTAAGAGATGATTATAGTGGAAGGAAATGGGCTAGTATAGTAGCCTGTTGCCAATGGATAAATAACACACTGACCTGTTGTCTGCAACCAAAGGCTTCAAAGAGCTCCCCATTTTTGATCTGCAGAAAGTGAGTGTGCCTATCAAAAAGATGTCATTTGGTTCTGTGATTTGGGGCACCAATTTCCTAACCAACAGCCTCCCCCTATTCAAAAAAGCAATCAAGATATAGAAGGAAGATAGATAGATAGATAGATAGATAGATAGATAGATAGATAGATAGATAGATAGAATGAATCTGATAGACAGATACAGACAGGCAGATAGACAAATAGATACAGACAGACAGACAGGAAGATAGATAGACAGACAGACACAAACAGGAAGATAGAGACAGATAGATAGACTTACATTATTTTACAAAGAACAATAACTGGGGAGATAGAATGAATCTCAGAGGCCATCTAGTCCAGTTCCTTATTTTATAGATGGGGAAACTGAAGCTCAGAGGGTATAAACAGCTTAACCAAGGTCACACAGGTAGTCAGCATCTGAAGTAGGATTGGAATCCAAGCTTTCCAGATCCCAAGTCTAGCCCTGAATCCTCTGTACTAGCTGATACAGCACTGAATGATGAAAATGCTGAAAACCAATGGCCAGGCAACAAACATTTCCTGGGCAAGACTAATCTGATCCTAAAAGGATCTACCACTACTTTGTAAATAAAAAATGAGACTTTTTGAGTGTTGTATGAAAAAGTACTAGAAATCAGGAGACCTGGGTTTGGCCTCCAGATCTATCTATTAATTATATGACTGTGAGCAAGTCACATTCCTTTTCTGGGTCTCTATCTCCTTATTTGTAGAAAGAGGAAGTTGGGTCAGGTGTGATGAATCCCCCTGATAGTCAAGTGAAACCTATGGTCCCCTTCTTTAAATAATGTTTTAAAATACAACTAAATTTCAGTTAAAGGTTAGAGAAAAACAAAATTATAAAAAAAAAAAAATTCTCATTCAAGTTCATGAATCCCCTGAATTTTGTCTATGGATCTCAAGAGAAGATGACTTATAAGATCCTTTCTAGCGCTAGGTTTCATGTTTCAATGACTCTGCTTGTCTTTCCCATCAAAGGGTTAATTAAGGAAAGCTGTGGAAAATGTTCAGACCCAAGGGCCTTAGATATAAGCCAAGTATGTTGTTCACTGGGTGTGAGCTCAGAGACACAAAGGAAATACTGCCCCAAAACACCTCCCCTAAAGATCTCCTGGAAATTCCTAATCTTCTCACCAATTCTGATGCCTTCTTAAGAATTTCAGTCTTTTAACTCAGGCTATCCTGTAAAGGTGACATTTCAACAAGTGATATTCAATAGGTCATCTTAGAGACTCATAGCACCCCAGATCTAGAAGGATCTCAGAGGTGGTGGGAGATAGCATAATGGACCATGAATTTAGAAGAAGACTTGTGTCTTGTCTAAGTCATACAGAAATTGACTAACCCACCAGGGCAAGAACCCACATTTCCAGATTCCCCAGGCTAGGACTTTTCTACTACCTTTGATTACATAAAAAACAATTTTGTATGTTGCTCTTATATCCCAATGACTCCTTTCTTCACCCCCAAGAGCCATCCTTTATAAGAAGGAAATATATAGCAAAACATACTTGATATAGTCAGCTCAGTAGGGATGAACTCAAATAGAAATGGAGTCACTAATCCATACATGAGGATCTCCGTGGGTAGCATATTGGCTCAGTTTTAAAATGTAATGTTGTCTGTGCTTCATAATATTTTGTTTTATTAAATATTTCCCAGTTACATTTTAATCTGCTTTGGCTGTACTTAGGAATATTGTAGGTGGCATGCCCTGGTGGACTATATGTCTGACACTTTGGATTAGCCTAGTAACCTATTATCAATTATTAGGGCCAGTGTTAGGAAAATTGTAGAGATGTTAAATTTCTAGAGGTCATCTGCCCCTTCTCCTCAGTGCTTTTTGCTCTCAGTGGTATCCCCCCATCAACACTTCTGTACCTCAAGTGTCCAATACACTCCTGTTCCCTCCGTATTTTCAATGATAAAAACCTGCTTTCAAGGAAAAAGAAATCTGATAAGCTCATTCACATTGAATGATGACATTTACTGTGTTACCCTTTCCACATGTATTTGAATTTTAAAAGGACAAAGTTTAAGCTAATAGATGAATGAATAAACAGAGAAAGGAGGGGAAAGGAAGGAAGAAAAAGAAAGAAGGGAAAGAGGGAAGATGGAAAGAAGGAAGGAAGGAGGAAAGGAAGGAAAAAAAGAAGAGAGGAAAAGAGGGAGGAAGGGACTGACTGCGGACGGGAATAAGCCAGTAGGCCAATGGAGGATTTTTTTTGTTAGAGGGGAAGGACTTATACCATACAAGAAACTGTTTCCTAGTGGGATGTTCACTTTTATTTAGTTGTTAGCCAGATTTTCAAGGAATAGGACCCACCATGGATGAGTTTTAATAAAGAGATCCTTGTAAGTCACCTGTAGAGGTGAGGTTAAGGAAGCATGTGGGTCACTGGACCCCAGTGTGGTATAACGGAGCATTGCTGTCTACAGCATTCAAATCCCAGTGTGACCTTGGATAAGACCCAACCTCCCTAGGCCTCTATTTCTTCATTTGTAAAATGAGGAAGGTAGAACAGATGATCTTTAAGGTCCTTTCTATCTTTAAATCTGTGGTCTTTATCACATTTTATTGTATATTGTTGGCTGGAACTATTGTTTGGTTTAACCTTTGTGACATCCTCAGAATATGTCTTATATAAATGTCATATTATTCTTGGTGTCTAGGGTAGGGCCCTGTCATGGTTGGACCTGAATGTCTGTTGAATTGAATTCTTGCCATTACCACGTTTTAATAGCTAAAAACGTAGTGGCATTTACATAATGCTCTTAGGTTCACAATGCACTTTACCTGTGTTAACCCATTTGGAAATTCTATCCATCCTTCAGGGCATAGTGTGTTAAGGATTTCTGCATTTTAACTCAGGTAAGATGTTATCCTGGAAAGGTTAATTTCAGCGGTGATGTTCATTAGATCATCTCAGAGAATCCCAGAGTTGGAAGGATCTCAGAGGTAGTGGTGGAATATAGCATAATGGGCTCTGAATTTGGAATGAGAAGACTTGTAACTAGTCTAGCCCACCAAAACACGAACCCACATTTCTGGTGGGTTTCTGTTTTCTGGATTTCTGTTCATGAAGCCTCCCCTGAGTCCTTGCAGGAAGAAGGGATGTTTCCTTCCTCTGGCCTCTCATTCCATCTTGTGTTTTTCATGAACCTCATCACATCCTGCTTTGTGATATCGAATTTTGTGTTCCTCTTATCCATCCTACCAATTCTTCAAGCTCTGTGAGGAAAGACATCACATATTATTCATTTGTGTATATCTTGAAACACCAACCTCATAGTAGGTATTCAGTAACTACTTATTGAATTCAATAATTTGGGAAATACAAGAATATGAGACTGTTCTGACTAGCAAGAGCCCCCTTAGACTCCTATACCTCAGGATCAAATGAGATAATATACATCAAAGTGCTACATAAATTCTAGTTATCATCATCATCATCTCTTTTGTAGAACAATCCTCAGGTCAGCAGAGCTCCCAGAGATCACAGGAACATACATTTAAAGCTGGAAGAGACCTCATGGACTGTATAGTCCAACCTCTCCCTTTTACAGAAGAAGAAACTGAGACCCCAAGAGAAGGGAGGTTAAATGATTTGCCTCAAGTCAAATAGGTCATATAAATATCAGTTTATTGTTCATTAGTGTTCGACTCTTGGTGACCCCATCCGGGATTTTCTTGGCAAAGATAGAGTGGTTTGCCATTTCTGTCTCCAGCTCATTTTACAGGTGAGGAAACTGAGGCAAACAGGGTGACTTGCCCAGGGTCACAAAGCTAATAAGTGTCTCAAGCTGGATTTGAATTAAAAAAGATGAATCTTCTTGACTCCAGGCCCAGCACTTTATCCAAGATGCTACTTAGCTGCCCAGGACTAAAAAATCATAATAGCTAGCATTTATATAGTGTTTTAAAGTTTACAAAAAGCTTCACAGATATTACCTCATTTTATCTTTACAAAGACTCTGGGTGGGAGAGGCTATTATTATCTCATTTTACAAATAAAGAAACTAAGGTGGTTGTTTTTACTGAAAGTCACACAACTAAAAAAGCATCTAGGGCAGGATTTGTACTCAGATTTCCTCAACTCTAGGTCCAGTGCTCTACCCACTACACCACCTAAATTGAAACTCATTCCTCTGACTATGGAGCCAGGCTTTTTGAACTCTGCCTAGTTGTACCCCACCGGCTCATTTGTTCATGCCTCCCTGAAACTCAAATGATGTAAAAGAGATGAGTAATAGTCTGAGTCATCAGTCTCAAAACAAAGACTTTACAACTATTCTCAGCAGGTTCTAGCTCGCCTCATAACCCTCCAGGCTTTTCTTAGCAATTTCTGTAATAAGAGTATCACCTTGCTTATACAAATCTGGTCCATTTTGGGATTTTAGTTGCTGGTTTGTTTTTTTCCTTTAATCTCATCTCTGAGTGAAAAAAGCAAACATGCAGATTCATGCTGTCAGATATCTTTTGTTCATATTTGGTCAGGTGATTCCCATCTTTTTAGTAATTAGCCAGCCTGCCATTTGAACTCCCACAATTCCCCCAGGCAGATGTCTGCCTTGGCCTCAGAGAGGGCATTGAAAGTCACTGTCAATCAAGCAGTTTCCCTGTGGCAGAGATTAGCTTCTCAGGCCTAGCTCTCTGATGGGACTCTAGTACTACATGCTCCCCAAAGGTTTTCATCAACAAAGGCTTGAGCAGAGCTGTCCAAATGAGTGTCTAATTTGGAAAAAAAATAAATACCTGTTTTCATTGGGAGCAGGCGGCATGTTGTGACCCAGAGGGACTTCAAGCCCCATTTCCCCACTCGATGAGGTAAGTCAGCTGGATTTGCACTTGCTGAAATAGCACCTATAATTTTTCATGGCGTTTTTCTAACAATGGCGAGTCCCATTATTTCGAGTTTCTAATCTCCCTTTATCTCCTTAGCTGTCTGTTTACACAGTCCCTTTCACTGTAGTACCCAGGGCTTTGACAAGACGCAATTTTACCACAAAACCGTCTTTTTAAAAATGTTGAGTTTAATTCCTCCTAAGCTTGGGTTTCCATAAAAGTTCCTAATGTCCTTCCCTCCCCGACCCTAACTACAGCAGGTGACTGACTTCTAGAATGGCAGTTTCCTATGTCTATAAAACCCCTCCCCAAACCAAGCAAAGGTATGGCTGCCTGTCTTAAACAAGCAGAATGTTACACTCAATCATGGGCAGAGGCTGCACCATGACATTCCATGTAGGGTCAAGAGCATAAAATGGCTCCCCATTGCCTGACACAGCAAGTCTACGTTACAAGATGAGGCCCTTCACATCCACCTCCAACCTAGCTTTTTAACCTGTTTATTCACTACTCTCCTACTATACCTTCCACTCAAGTCAGACCATCCCCAAAAAATGAAGAACTCACTGCTGGCTGAGCTTTTAGTCAGAAGACAGATGCTTTATTTATTTTGAGTTTTGGAGAAAAGAGAAGTCAGAACATTTGTTGGGAGTGGGGGTGGGAAAGAAGGCAGTTTCTTGACCCAAAGAAAAAAATAACTGTAGAAAAAAAAATTATCTGTTGGAGTCAGCCATCAAACAACTGGAGGAGCTCTTACATAGAAAAACCTACATTTATGATTGTGATTATATAAAGTGCTTCCTGTAGATAATCTAATTTGATTCTTCCAAACACTCCATGATGAGGTGGATGGTTAAGATTGCTGATAGTTCCATCTTACAGACAAGGAAATTGAGCTTCAGAAAGAGGTCAATTGTGTTGCCATTGATGATACAACTAATTAGTGATGGAGTCAGGACTGAAATCCAGGTATCTCTGGCTCCAAATCCAGAACTCACAGAGCAGGCAAGGTTGAGTTTGTTAGCAAGGAAGGGAGATAGGGCACAAGGTGCTGTCCTGGAGCTTATCTTACAGAATATCAGAGCTGGAAGGAACCTTAGAAGTTCATCTAGTGCAAAGCATTAATTTCCCCATTGAAGAAACTGAGGCCCCTCCAGAGGTGAAATGACAAACTTATTGGTGTATCTGTTATACTTCCCTGTCTCCCCACCCCCACCCCACATACACTTAGATATAAATTCTTGAGGAAAAGGACAAAATATTTTTGAAAACGTTAAAACTCAATCAGCCAGTTTTTATTTATTAAACCTCTCCCATACACCGGGCACTGTGCTAAGTGCTCTCAGGATACAAAGAAAGATAAAAGAGAGCTCCTGTCCTCAAGGACCTTACAGTCTAATGGGCTAGCAAATGTACAAACAACCTGGTACAAAATATAGCACTTTCCTCCCCCATGCCCATACAGCCAGGGCAAGGCAGGACTCAAACCCAGATGGCTCTTCCCAACACTCCACGTCCAGTCTCCCCATTACCCCATCATTAGTACAATCCCCTGCCCTCCTAGTAAGTCCAACGCAAAGGCAATCATCACTCTATCTGAATAGTTGAGGCCAAAGTGAACCAAAGGCTCAGCTCTCATTTCCCTTGGGCTCAGAAGTTCAGTTTAGTTCTCACTTGATCTTGCAGATAGATAGAGCGTTAGATCTGGAGTCAGGAAGAGGAGTTTAAATCCATCCTCTGACACATATTTCATGTGTGACCCTGGGCAGGTCACTTAACCTCTGTATTAATCAAAGCTTTATTAAGTGCCTACTATGTGCCAGGCACCGTGCTAAGCGATGGGGACACAAAAAAGAGACAAAAGACAAGACGCTACTCTCAAGGAGTTTACAAACTAATGGGGGAGACGACATACAAAGAAATCTATACAAACTATATACAGGATAGACAGAAACTAATTAGCAGAGGGAAAGCACTAAAATTAAGAGGAGCTGGGGAAGGTTTCCTGTTGTTGTTGAGTGGATCAGTCATGTCCAAGTCTTTGTGACCCCATTTGGGGTTTTCGCTACTAAGATACTGGAGCGGTTTGCCATTTCCTTCTCCAACTCATTTTACAGATGAGGAAACTGAGGCAAACAGGGTTAAGGGACTTGCTCACAATCACAGCTAACAAGTCTCCGTGATTGGATTTGAACTCAGGTCTTCCTGAGTCCAAGCCCAGCATTTTATCCACTATGCCACCTAGCTGCCCCTTAATATTGCATACATGTATACATACATATGGGGCATGGTTAATACAGAGACCTGTTTTCCTGAACTATACAAGTCTGCAATGGGTTTTATTTTTCTTGCTTTCTCAGTGGGGACAGGAGGTAAGAGGAAGAGAATTTGGAGCTGAAAATAAAAGAAACTGAATTTTTTAAAAGAGTGTATTCAGGCTTCAGGTCTAAGATGACTTTGTACTATCTGTTCAAAAGTCTCACAAAGAGACTTTACCTGGGGAGGAGGGCATGGGGGTGGGGAAGTAGGGAAGAAGGGATGTATAATGAGCGTAATGGGCTACTTAAGATTTGTTTATAGATTCCTGAGGGTTCTTTGTGGTAGAGGGGAAAAAAAGAGGTCTCATAACTGGAAAAAAAAAAGGTTGATTTTCTCATATTGAGGAAGTTCCTAAACCAGCCATGACCATCTCTGCTCCTGACTCTCCTACGTGGGTATTAATACTCTTTTTCTATTTTGTTAATATTTTCATCTTTATGGATATTATTTTCCATTCACAGACTACTTTTAACCTGAAGGTCCCCTTTCAACTTCTTTCTATGCATTGTCTTCACCCATCAGAATGTAAACTCCTCGAGGGCAGGCACTATCTATTTGCTTATATCTATATCCCTAGCACAGTGCCTGGCACATAGTAAGTAGTAATAAATGCATTATCTAGCTACTGAATGTTATTTGCGTAACAAAGAAACATGTTGCCCATTTGGAAACAGCACTAGCTAGGGTGTCAGGATACCTGGGTCCAAATCCCTACTGTGATATTCATTGCCTTTGTGACCTTGGGCAAGTCACTTAACAAACCTCTGAAAGGTGAGAAATTTTGACTGTCTGATCTCTATGCTTCTTCTGACTCTAAATCCTATAAAAGCATAAGCCTTGGAAGACCTGAATTCAAATCTAAGTTCTTGTATTTATTAGGATCTTGGTCCTTGGAAGTAAATTAGTTTTCTGTATTTCAATTTCTTCATTTGTAAAATGAGGATAGTAATGCTTGCTCTATTTTTTCACATAAGTGCTGTAAATGAATATGGCTACCATTATGATGGTTACTGTGTTTGGAATATTAAAGCTTTTGCCTTTCCTCCCTATCCAGGCCCTGCTTTTCTGTCGTCTAACATTCCCAGACCTTATATTACTTTCACTCACAGCAAAGCCCTTTAGCTCTTAATTCATTCTCCCCAGAATGGCCTGAGACATGTCCAACCTGGAACAATGATTGATAGGGCAATGCTCAGATGTGACTGAAGGCTATAAGGTCATGTCCTGTGATGGTTGTCCTAGATGGGCTATTTCCAGATTGACTTTACTTTGCAAAGACATCTTTCTGCCAAAGCTACTACCCTCCCTACAGCAACTCTGGGGCCTGGACCAGCACAGAGCTGATAGGAGAGACCTCGTTACATCTACCTGGTCCCAATCACCTGATAACACCATCTTCCTGCCATGATCTCCCATCACAAGTGAATTCTCCCTTCTCCTCCCCCCTCCATCCTTTCCAATATTCCTTCTGGGAATAGTAATTAAATCAATACCATCATTGCTTCTGGAAAGGGCATGTCAGATGTTGCCCTATGCCCTCCTCCCTCTCCATAACTTAACTCTTCCTTGGCTCTCCCTATTAGAAATAAGTTCTTCCCACTGTGTGCTTAGCACATGGTAGGAGTATAATAAATGCCTGCTGTCTTGTTGACTTGAAATCAGGGACTGTTTCTCTTTTTTGTATTATAGGTATCCCCAGCACTTAGCACAGTGCCTGGGATATTATAAACATTTAATAAATGTTTTTCATTAACCAATCAATCAATTCTTTCATTCCAGCTCTATATACATTAGAGCCCTGTTATACTATAGTTGCTCAGTTTTTCTACAATCTTTTCCAATGCTAAATTTACACAAGCTATTGCTTCCTGGCAGCAGAACCAAAGGAAAGTGTGCTCTCCCCCCCTCCCTCTATCAGTAGCTGCCTGGGGAGGTCCACCCCATTTGACTCTTCCTGTGAGTCCCCAGGGAAATGGAAGGACCAGAAAGACAGGGAATTGCTCTTTCCAGTAGTGTACTGAATTGCTATTTTCTCTACGGAGCTGATTTCCTTTCTTCTGACATTTTGGGTGGGTGATAATAGCAATGACCAGCAGACCCTCTAGTGCCTACAAAATGACATACGGGGAGGGGAACCTTCAGCCTCAAGACCACAAGTGGCCCTCTAGGTCCTCGGGTGCTGCCTTTTGACTGAGTTCAAGTTTTACAGAACAAATCCTGTTATTAAGGGGATCTGTTCTGTGCAGTTTGGGTTCAGCCAAAGGGCTGCCCTTGAGGACCTAGAGGGTCACATGTGGCCTTGAGGCCGAAGGTTCCCCACCCCTGCTGGTCTACAAGAACATCTGACTTTCACTAGTGTTTTATATTGCGCTAAAGCAGCAACTGGTTTTGATTCAATGCAGCAAGCATTTCTTAAGTGCCTATTAGGTGTCACGCCCCATCCCAAGTGATAAAGATAGAGAAAACACATAGAAAAACAAAACAACACAAAGATTCAGCATCAACAACAAAAAGTCCCTGGCCTCCATGGTGCTGCCATCCTGATGAATGGTCCCATCCCCAAATCTCCTGATCGAGTGGTAGCACAGCAGGGGATCACGCAGTTCAACCTCCTTACTTTATAGCCGAATGGGATTGTCCAAGGTCATATAAATTGGAACTAAGGCTGTGTCTGGAGTCAAGAAGACCCAGGTTCAAATCCAGCCTCAGATGCTTACTAGCTATGTGATCTTGGACAAGTTACTAAAAAATAAAATTAAAATAAAATTTTAAAAAAAAATCTTTGTTTTCCTCAGTTTCCCCAGCTGTAGAAAGGGGTGAAAATAATAACACCTACATAGAGATCAAATGAAATAATGTTTGCAAAGAGGTTACTGCAATGCCTGGCACAGAGTAGGCACTACAGTAATGCTAGCTATTAATATTATTAATAATATTATGAGTCAGTGGTAGTTTTAGGGCTCCTGATGCCCAGGTCCAACCATGCTGCCACTTCCTAGAGGACAAAGAAATATTCCTCAAAAAAGGAAGGCTGTTTAAGCTAACAGGACAAGGGTGAACACTGTGTGCTTCAAGATTTGCTTCACTAGAGATTTGAGTAAGAAAGGCCAGATTAAGGGGGAAGATTCAAGGGGAGCTCAAGCAGGCTCCTAGAGTCTGAACCTCATCATTGCTATTTTCAATCTGAATGGGTGGTCATAGTCATGTGAAAGAATAAAATTCCTGGAATAAAACATTCTTTCTGAATGTTATGGGAATAATTAGATAAAGGAAAAGAAATATCCCATAGACTAAAGCTGCGATACATTTAAAGTTCAAAATGGGGGGTGGAGCCAAGATGGCAGAGTAGAAAGACTAGTATGCTAGCTCCGAACCCACAGTCCATATATTTCCTGCAAGAAGAATTCCCCACAAATTCTGGACCACTGCAAGGTGCGCAGAAACACGGTGGAAAAGATTTCCGTTCCAGAGAGCCCTGGAGAGCTGTCCCCAGTGTCCCTTGGGCCCCGGAAAGTGGAGCCCACCCCTGAGCTGCCCTGGCCACAGCCCCAGAGGAGCAGGTCCGAGCAGGCTTCGGGGACAGAACCTCCAGCGGCCGGAAGGTCACTCCACCCACAGATGCTGCAGGTCAGTGAGAGGGGTGTCTGGGTGGGCTGAGAGGGGAGCGGGGTGTCTCTGTGACTCAGGAGGCAGTGGTAGAGGGAGCGGCAGAGGCAACGGCAGAGGCAGTGGTGGCCGGGACTCCTCGAGCAAGCAGAAGCTCCATTACCGAAGATCTCTGCATAAACCCCCTGAGGGAGCTGAGCCTGGGAGACGGGACTGCCCCCACCCACTCCATTACTGAAGGTCTCTGCATAAAGCCCCTGAGGGAACTGAGCCTGGGAGGTAGCCCTGACCCCACCCAAGCACCAGAACTTAAGCTCACATTGAATAGCAGTCGCTCCCACCACGGAAAGCCCATTTGAATCTCAGACCCCAAGAACTAGCTGGGCAGATCTAGACAGGGGTGGAGAGGAATCTCAGAAGGCAACTAACTGGCTGGGAAAATGCCCAGAAAAAGGAAGCAAAATAAGACCACAGAGAGATACTTTGATGGGGTGCAGATGTTCCCGCCTTTAAATTCTGATGACGAGGAAGGATTCTTACCATCAGGGAAAGACACGGAGGTCGGGGCCTCTGTATCCCAGACATCCCAGGTGGATGTCCGGTGGGCTCAGGCCATGGAAGAGCTCAAAAAAGATTTTGAAAATCAAGTTAGACAGGTGGAGGAAAAACTGGGAAGAGAAATGAGAGAGATGCAAGAAAAGCATGAAAAACAGGTCAATACCTTGCTAAAGGAGATCCAAAAAAATGCTGAAGAAAAGAACACCTTGAAAAATAGGCTCACTCAATTGGAGTTCAAAAAGAGGTTCAAAAAGCCAATGAGGAGAAGAATGCTTTCAAAAGAAGAATTAGCCAAATGGAAAAAGAGGTTCAAAAGCTCACTGAAGAGAATAGTTCTCTCAAAATGAGAATAGAACAGATGGAGTCTAATGTCTTTCTGAGAAACCAAGAAATCACCAAACAAAACCAAAAGAATGAAAAAATGGAAGAGAATGTGAAATATCTCATGGGAAAAACAACTGACCTGGAAAATAGATCCAGGAGAGACAATTTAAAAATCATGGGACTACCTGAAAGTCATGATCAAAAAAAGAGCCTAGACATCATCTTCCATGAAATCATAGAGGAAAACTGCCCTGACATTCTACAACCAGAGGGCAAAATAAGTATTGAAAGAATCCATCGATCACCACCTGAAAGAGATCCAAAAAGAGAAACTCCCAGGAACATTGTGGCCAAATTCCAGAATTCCCCCAGGTCAAGGAGAAAATATTGCAAGCAGTTAAAAAGAAACAATTCCAGTATTGTGGAAATACAATCAGGATAACTCAAGATCTAGCAGCTTCTACACTGAGGGATTGAAGGGCATGGAATAGGATATTCCAGAAGTCAAAGGAACTAGGACTCAAACCAAGAATCACCTACCCAGCAAAACTGAGAATAATACTTCAGGGGAAAATATGGTCTTTCAATGAAATAGAGGACTTTCAAGCATTCTTGATGAAAAGACCAGAGCTGAAAAGAACATTTGACTTTCAAACACAAGAATGAGAAGAAGAATGAAAAAGTAAACAGCAAAGAGAAGTCATAAGGGACTTACCAACAGTGAACTGTTTACATTCCTACATGGAAAGGCAATATTTGTAACTCTTAAAACTTTTCAGTATCTGGGTAGTTAGTGGGACCACACACACACACACACACACACACACACACACACGTACACGCATGCATGCACACACATACACACATGCATGCACATACAGAGACAGAGAGCACAGAGTGAATTGAATAGGATGGGACTATATCTTAAAAGAAATTAAGGTAAGTGGTGAGAGAGAAATGCAGTGGGAGGAAAGAGGGTGAAATGGAATGGGGTAAATTATATCTCATTCAAGAGGCAAGCAGGAGACTTTTTAGTGGAGGGAAAAAGAGGAGAGCTGAGAAAAAAAACAAGAAGTTTACCCTCATCACATTCGACTAAAGGAAGGAATAAAATGCACACTCATTTTGGTATGAAAACCTATCTTACAATACAGGAAATTGGGGGAGAAGGAGATAAGCAAGGTGGGGGGATGATGGAAGGGAGGGCAATGGGAGGAGGGAGCAATTTGAAGTCAACACTTGGGGAGGGGCAGGATCAAAAGACAGAATAGAAACAATGAGGGGCAAGATAGGATGGAGGGAAATATAGTTAGTCTTACACAACATGACTATTATCGAAGTCATTTGCAAAACTACACAGATAAGGCCTATATTGAATTGCCTGCCTTCCCAAAGAGAATGGGGTGGGGAGGGAGGGATGGGGAGAATTTGGAACTCAAAGTTTTAGGAACAACTGTTTAGTATTGTTCTTGCTACTAGGAAATAAGAAATACAGTCAATGGGGAATAGAAAGCATCTGGCCCTACAGGACAAAAGAGAAGATGGGGACAAGAGAAGGGAGGCATGATAGAAGAGAGGGCAGATTGGTGATAGGGAAAATTAGATTGCTTTGTGTATTGTGGTGGGAGGAGGGGAGAAAAGGGGAGAAAATTTGGAACCCAAAATTTTGTGAAAATGAATGTAAAAAGTTAAATAAATAAATTTTTATTAAAAAAAAATAAAGTTCAAAATGATGTACGAATAAAAAAAAAAAGATTTGCTTCACTAGCTCTGGAGCAAGAAAAGACCTTAGAGGTCGTTTAAGCCAAGTCCTATTTTTACAGTTGAGAAAATCAAGGCCCTTAGAGGTTAAATGATTTACCCAAGGTCACACAAATAGCATGTGGCAAGCTAGGAAACCAAACCAGGTATTTCTGAGGCCAGGGTCAGTTTTCTCTCTGAGAAAGGGGAAGAAGGGACTCCTCCCCAAAGTGGGGCAGGTTCTCATTTCAGTAAGGCAGCTGACAAACTAGCTCTCTTGGATGCAAAAATTGGATGGCCTTTGATAGAGTCTCTGGGGCTCTCATAGAGAGAGATAGAAAGGAGCTGTCAGACAAGAGAAAACTGCAGTTGATCAGCCAGCTCCCTTGAGAGCCCAGACTCTGCTTTGACAGAAGCTGCCTGGCCAGACTTCTCAGAAAGTCCCCTCCATCCCTCCATCCCCCATCCCCCACCAGCGGCACTCTCTTCCTACCCCAAATACATAAACCCCACCTTCAGCTCTTGAGTGTTGGGCTCCAGCAGTGCTCGCTGTAGGGAAGTAGCGGTACGGAGATCTCCCCTCCATAGTCCCAGCTGCTGCTTCCTACATTAACCACCAGGTGAGAAACCAGGCCCCACTGCCC
The DNA here is from genome assembly GCA_023548195.1 of Bettongia penicillata ogilbyi. Taxonomy (NCBI): domain Eukaryota; kingdom Metazoa; phylum Chordata; class Mammalia; order Diprotodontia; family Potoroidae; genus Bettongia; species Bettongia penicillata. Next base: position 3,029,734 of record JAJHZJ010000133.1, read on the forward strand.
CACCTCTAACTTCTTCCTAGACTACTTCCTACAGCCTGACTTTTCTCTTATGGTCCTGAAGAAAGACATGATGGGATTGCTTTGAAACCCACAACAGCTACCCCAGCCTGCCTCAGGGATGCCAGCTCCACGTGGGAAAGGAGGCTGCCTAGCAATTAATCATTCCTCATAGCCAATCTGTCACTCTCCACCTGGGAGGTTACAGCAGATTTCTCTTTTCAATAAGGTGCTAGTGCTGAAACCTCTTGGATCCTCCCCAAACCCCTTTTTCCTGGGTGATTTTATCCTTTCTTTCCAAAAAGTCAATCATCTGGATGCCAGATTGCCAGCACAAACTAAAAACCACCATTTTTCATGACTCATCCCGTGAAACCAAAACAGTTCTGTGAACTTTCTAAAACCTTATAATTTCTTCACTTTAAAAAAACCTAGGTGAAAGAGATTCGGGTGTCAGAGTGGACCACTGATAGGTAGCAATTGGATGCTGTTGCTAATTAAAGAAAGTAGGAAAAATAGATAGGTAAGCAGAGGTCTTGAGTTTCTCACCGTATACAGCAATGGTCTATTAAGCCAAATCCTCTTAGAATAATTGTGACCACGTTGAATATCTATACCTCATAGAATCATAGACAACACTAGGAGAGACCTTAGAGATGGCAGGATTTGAAGCTAGAAGGGGTTTCAGAGGTCATCTAACTCAATTTCCTCATTTTAAATTAAACTTTATTTTGTTTTCAGATCTGCACTTTCTCCCTCCCACCTCTCAACCTCACCCCGCTAATTGAGAAAACAAGAGGAAAAAAAACCCTGTTAGAAACATATATAGTCAAGCAAAATGAATTTTCACATTGGCTGTGTCCAAAAAATCCTGTCTTAATCTGTACTCTATCAGGAACTGGATCATTCCAAGTCCTCTGCAATCCTTTGGTCATTGTCCAATCTCTTCATTTTACACATAAGGAAACTGAGACCCAAAGAGGCTAAGTAATTTACCCAAGGTCAAAAATGCTGTGGCAAAGGTAGGATTTGGAACCTGTGTTTCCTGTCTCTAATCTAATGTTCTTTACCTTGCACCATTTTCTTTTGAAGTAACTGAAGTTAAGTGACTTACCCAGAATCACACAGCTAGCAAGTGTCCAAAGTCAGATTTGAAATCAGGTCCTCCTGATATCAGGGCCAGTGAGTGCTCTATCCTCTACACCAACCTAGCTGCCCCTGCACAGTTATTTTTAAGTCTTATTACTGTTGCTTTAACACCACATTCATTTCTTAACATACCCTCTTTCCCTGTCCCCTACCACCTAAGGAGTCTTTTCTAATAACAAATATTCGATGCCCCTGAACCCCCACCCCACACATAAACCAATTCATCAAAAACAAAGGACATATCACCTGTGTCTGAGAACACAGGAAACGTTTCCTACCCTTCGTCTCCAGCCTCTATGGTGAAGCAAGGGAGGTGTAGGCCTTCTCTGAGGCCAGTCTTGGTTCTTATGATGACATAACATGAAGTTTTGTTTTATTGTGCTTCTCATTTACATTGTTATATTCCTTTTATAAATTGTTTTCCTGCTAACTCTGGTATTTTACAAATGAGGTAATAGAGTCCCAGAGAAGGGAAAGGACCCAACTGAGGTCAAAGCTAGAATTCAAACCCAGTTCCTCTGACTCCCAAGACAGTCTATTTCCCATTTGGCCCTTGAGGAAGAGTTAGGATTGGCTCTGGCTGTAAAATAACTACAAATAATTTCTCCATCCTGCCACTCTCTCTCCACTGTCACCCCTAAGGAAAATTTATATGAGAAACATTATAAATAGAGGAAAATTCTGGGCAGGAAATCAGAATACCTGGTTTTTGCCTCAAGCTCTGGTTGTTGCCACATAGTCTTAGAGAGGTTGTTTTCTGAATCTTAGTTTTTTTCCCCTTGGAAAAATAAGGGGAAAAAATTAGAAGGTTCTCTCTCTCCCTTTTCTCCTCTCTCTCTGTTCCTCCTCCATTTCTCTCTCTTCTTCTTCTCTTTCTTCCCCTCCCTTCCTCCCTTCCTTTTCTCTCTCCCCTTCTCCTCTTTCCTTTTCTCCCCATTGTTTCTTTCCCTTTTTATTCTCCTCCTTCCTTCTTCCCACTCTCTTCATCTCCCGTCTCAATCCTCTTTCCCTTCTCCCCCATTTCTCCCCTATATCTCTTCCCCTTTCCTTCCCCTTCTCCCTTTCTCTTCTTTCCTTCTCCCTTCTTTCTCCCATCTGTCTGTCTCTATCTCTGTCTCTCCCTTTTTTTTCTTCACCTCTGAATGCCCATCACTTCCAAAGTCACACAGCTAGTCGATGGCAGAATCAATACTTAACTTTGACTCTCAAAACAGTGCCCTTTACTATGGGAGTTAAAATTCTAGAGTCAGAGAGATCTGTGAAAAAGCAAGTCCCAATTTCCCCAAGAAGCTTGACAGGTAAGGTTGCATGTCCACTATCCTTGATGTCCTAAAAACATAGAAATTGAGACTTTCTCCCCTAATTGTTGACTGGTAAAGTTGAGAAATTAAGTCTAGACTCTAAAACATGAGCCAGGACACTGAACATTTACAAGTAGCTTACTCTAGAACAGAAAATAGGAGGAGGGGCTTTCATAGCTCCCCACCCTCCACATCTGCTACGAGGAGTTAGCATCCTCATAGTAACACTGTCAGAAGAGCTTGTCCTGGAACTCTCTAGTGGTCTCAGTAGGAGACCATAAGAACAAACAATGGGGATTAATTACCTTGTCTCAAAGAGAGAAAAAGGCAACAGAGTCTAAGTGATTTGTCCAAGGTCATTAAATGCTGTAGCATTAAGGCCAAGCAAATTCTCTAACAGTTTGGCTACACTGCCTGGATCTATGGAACTGAGCCAAACAGTTTCTGGGGACACTGAATGATATCAAGAAAAATTCAGTGGTCAGGAAGTCAGGAAAACCTGCATTTTACCCCCAGTTCTTCTAATAATTTGGGAATGTGTGATATTGGAAAAATCATTTTACCTTTATTTATCTCCATTTTCATACCTTTAAAATGGGTACAATGACATTTTTTGCTGTTCACCTCATAGATTCATTGTGTGGAAAGAACTTTGGTAGCTGGAAGGCATAATGTGAATCTTAATTATTCAGACCACAGGTGGATTCTGGCACAGGAGATGAACAGCTTTTTGTAGTCATGAGTTAAAAAAAAAAATCATCTCCAATGCTTCCTTCTTAAAGCAAAAAGTAGGGATTGGACAGAATGACTCTGGAGAGAACGGACACAACATTGTATCCATTATTAACTGTGGTCATTAGATCTGATGGTTTTGTTTAAATCTCACTCTTTTGTCATAAGGCAAACTATATTTTGAGGTAGATGGTTTTCCTTCCAAGAAATCACAACTTCAAGGATAAAATGCATCATTCAACATAAAATGAAGGTTCATTTCACCTTGTTGTACTAATAGATAGGAAAATTTAAATAAAAGGTTTTCAAACCATAAAAGTAAGAGGTAACTTCAAGTATGGGATCAGAAAATTTAAAGCCGGGAACAGATTGAGTTGAATTCTTTTAAAAATGTGATTCATTTCCACTGATTTATTAAATGCTTCCTCTATGCATGCAATGGCATGACTAGACAACAGGAGCAAGCCAGTGGGGTTGAGCTAAAATGAACTATCTGGAGGGATTGATAAGGTTGGATGGTGCTGAAAGCCCAAGGATGGATCTGCATCTACTGAGGTAACTTGACAGGTTTGGAGAATATGTGTGTGTGTGTGTGTGTGTGTGTGTGTGTGTGTGTGTGTGTGTGCAGACAGATAGATATAGATAGACACTGTGTCATATTATTGCAAAATTGGTAAAACAATATGTTGTGAGAAAACTATCATATTAGATGGGACTTTAAAGGAAGGGAAGCTTCATGGAGGCTGGATGACCATTTGTCAAGGACATTTAATAGGAGATTCCCTTTTGGATAGGGGTTATAGCAGATGGTTGTACCAGATGCAGTTCTTAGTCTGCACCCATACATAGCTCCCAGGCTAATGCGACTTCTCTGTTTTGGGGAGAAATGGAGAAGGGCTGGGTGGTGATGCTACGGAAATGTTTTGTTTGAAATCCTAAGAGGATGTGAACGAAAAGAGTGAAGTTACTTTGCTTGGATTTTAAAATGAGGTTGAGGGACTTGGCTAGAAGACTAGATAGAATAGTCAACAGCATATTCCTTCTCCATCTTACTGTTGAGAAGAGAAGAGGAAATAAGGGAGTGGGCCTCCGGGAGTCCTTGCTCATAATCCTATGGATGCTAGAACAGAGGTAGTTCTTGGTAATGGAAATAAGTATCTTGTTATCTCTTTAAAGTACTTCCAATGGGATTTTTAAAAGTCTAGTTGTCAACATAAGGCAGAGAGCACCTCTGCTGCTATTCCCCTGGGGTAGGGACAAATGCCTCTGTATATGTGTATGTGTGTGAGTGTGTGTGTGTGTGTGTGAGAGAGAGAGAGAGAAAGAGAGAAAGAGAGAGAGAGAAAGAGAGAGAGACAGAGAGAAAGGGAGAATGAGGAAGAGAGGAGAGAGTGAGAGAGGATACAGAGAGAGAGGAGAGGGAGAGGGAAGGAGAGACAGAGAGAGAGGGAATGAGGGAGAGAGAAAAAGAGAGAGGAGAGGGGGGAGAATGAGGAAGACAGAGAGGAGGAAGACAGAGAGGAGAGAGAGACAGAGAGAAAAAGAGCACCTGCATCATATGTCTGCTCACATTAATTAGAGCTAACATTTATAGTGCTTTAAGGTTTGCAAGACAATTAACTTCATGGTATCCTAGGCTCTGGGGGAGGGGGAGAATAGAGGGAAGGCCTAAGAATTTATTAATTGCTTACAATGTGACAGACACTGTGCTAAGTACTCTATTATCTTGTTTGATCCTTGCAAAGTAGGTGCTATTATCTATTCCATTTTACAGATGAAACAGAGGTCAAAGGACTTGCCCAGAGTCACACACATAGTTTAGTGTGGGGGGCCAGATTTGACCTGTGTTCTAGTCACTCACAGTGGGTACCATTGGTTTCAGAGCCAGGTCCTTGTCATAATGTTGGTATTAGTCATCAATAGTCTCTTTTCTAGTGTCCTTCCTATGCCTTTTAGAAGCCACTCCTGCTTCTCCCCAGTATCTTGGTCCCTTATCAGGAAGAAACTAGTGATGAGTCACTAACACCTTGAAATAAATTTCTTTAGAACCATCATATCATGGTTGTTAAGGATTTACAAGTCATGTTGTCTAAACTCCTACTACATGGACATGGTATTCCTGGTATAGTAGAAATGGCACTGGCTCTGAAATAAAAGGACCTGCTACAAATCTTGCCTCTAAGGCTTACTATTTATGTGACCTTGGATAAATTACCTCAACTCCCTGGCCCTCAGTTTCCTCATCTGTAAAATAAGGGGGTTGGACTATATGGCCTCTAAAGTCTCTTCCAGCTCCAATCTCTTTAGAGAATATCAACAATAAAGCCCCACTATACATACTTCTGTTTATCATTTCTTTCTTTGGATGTGGATTGCATCTTCCTTCATGGACTTCCTTTTGGAAAAACACAAACATTTCAGGAGGAAATAGTAAAATTATTTCATTTTAAGAACCAAGAGAGCAATCTACAAGAGGAAATCTTTAAGAGAGGAATTTCATCCACGGTAGAATCAAAATAGGGAAGGAAGTTAAAGTGGGGAAGGTGCCAGTCAGGTGACCATTGACATCTAAGACTGGCCCCTAGCCACTGTCCCTGCAGGATGCAGTACTAGGGATAAAGCTGCCCTTTCAGTCAACTGGAACAACAGGTGTAGCCATTTCTCAGAACTACCCCTCTTGCCGCTTCCTCAACTAGCTGCTACAGCTGATCATAGCTCCAGAAAGCTATAAAATTGAGCTCTGGTAAGAGGGAAGGAATTTCAGGAAGGAGTTTTCTTTAGCTTTCCAGGTGTTAAGAAATAACATAACTCTCCTTGCAGCAGGTTATTCCTGAATACTGACAATGCTTAAATCCCTCTCTTCTCTACCTCTTCTTGCCCAGGGCATAGAAGAGTCACATGGCTTGCTAATAGAGGAGTTCTGTTTAAAATCCTAAACTCATAGAGGCACTCATCTTATGGCGGAAGTAGAAAAACAGCCAAAGTTTTCATCCAGGTAGAAAATAGTCCTGTGCAAAGGACACATATGAGAGAGAGGGGGCAATTTTCTACAATTTTCTAGCCATGAGTTGTCAGATAAGTCATTTGATTCTTCTGAGACTCTATTTCCACACCTCTGAAATAGTAGGCATCTCTTCCCTGCCTACCTTATAGGTTTGACATGGAAAATAAAATGATATATTGTATTTGAAATCACATAATTCTGTACCTAAAATGGTCTCTATAAATGGAAGGTGTTATTACTCCTGCTTAAAGAAAGCAGGAAGCTCCTTTCCATTTCCCCCCTGCCCACTTCATGTTTGTGTGTGAGGTAGGAGAAAGAAAAAAGGCAAGAGAGAGAAGGAAGTGGGGAGGAGGGAAAAGAAGAGAGGAAGAGGAAAAATGGAAGAGGGACAAAAGAGGGGAGAGAAAGAGGTGGAAAGAGAGAGAGAGGGAAAAGGGGAAAGGAAGAGAGATGGATAAATAGAGGAGAGCGAGAGGAAAAGAGAAGAGGTAGGAATGGCAAAGGGAGATGAAAACAGAGAGGGAGAGTGGTAGAAGGAAAGAAGGGGAGGGAGGAAGAAAGATAGAGAGATGTAGGGAAATATATCTTTAGCAAGTCATAATGGTGCCCTCTGTGAGACTTTTGCCAAAGAGTTACACGTGTGTATAAACATACATGCATATATATGTATATATACGGAGACCAGAACTGAGAGCCAAGAGTGGAAGAATGTTCAAACAAGAGATCAAAGGAAGCCCAGAACTCAAGCAGCAGGAAAGGGAGGACAGTGAAAGAAAGAGAGGTTAATTAGCTTGGTAGAAGCTGTAGCTCAGAATCCACCCACTGCTCAGAGTCCTGGAGCTAGGCCAGTGATGCAGCTGTGCTTGATGGAGAAGAATGAAACATCCAACCTCTGAAGAGCCCTGGCTCACCTTGGACTAGGCATTGAATCAAGCACTAGAGGATGTAAACTTCTCAGCATAGAGCAGAAGCAAGGGAGGGAAGGACCTTGGCCAGCGACAGGCTACTCTAGGGTGTCCACACACAGGTAGCCAGAATCTAAGAGTCTCAGGGGAAAATAATTTTCTGGCAAGACAAAACTAGACTCAGTAGCTTCTACTGTATACCTAGAATTCTCAACTTTTATTGACCTATACTACGATAGACTCTTATCCACAGTGCCTGAAACAAAGTAACACTTTTTCTTCTTAGAACATTACTAGTCTGAGAATGAACTCACCCTTATGACTTAACTAAATGGAGGAAAATTTACAGACAATTATTAAGCGCCTATTATATGCAGAGCATTGTGCCAGGAATTGCAGAGATGCAACGATGAATAAGAAATAGTCTCTGCCTTCAAGCCTAGTGGGAGGGCAGCATGTAACACACTTATAAATAACTGTAATTCAAATTTTAATCAGGATCAGAGTTGGAAGGAACATCAGATGTCATCTAATAAAGGAAGCAGGAAGGTGTAAGGAAAGAGTTCTAGATTTGGAATCAGAAGATCCGATTGGATGATCACTTGTCACATGTAATAGTGGGAACTCCTTTTGTGGATGAGGCATTTAGGTGGTGCAGTGGATAGAGCACTGGACTTGGAGTCAGGAACACTCATCTTCCTTAGCTCAAATCCAGCCTCAGACGCTTACTACTATCTGTGTGACCCTGAGCAAGTCACTTAATCCTGTTTGCCTGTTTCCTCATCTATCAAATCAGCTGAAGAAGGAAATTTCAAACTACTCCAGTATCTTTGCCAAGGAAATCCCAAAAATGGGGCCATGACGAGTCAAACACAACTGAAAAGACTGAACAGCAACTTTTTGTGCTTGGGTTGGACTAACGGGTTTCAATCCATTCTCTGATTCTGTGACTGTGGTTTCAACTCTGCTACTTACCACCTATGTGTCTTGGGTATTTTGTTTCTCCCTCTCTAGTCCTTGGTTAACTTATTTATAAAATCAGAACGTTGGATTAGATCCAAGGTTTTTAACCTAGCATTTCAGAAGGTCCAAACTTGATTGAGAAGGAGAGGGAATTACATCTTTGTTTTCATTATTAGTCACTGAAATTTAGCTAAAATTATTATTTCACTGAAATTATAAATTTTAAAAAGAAAACATTCTGAGAAGGGATTCATCCATGGGCTTCACCAGACTTCCAGTGAAGTTCATGACACACACACAAAAAGGCTAACAACTTCTGGGTTAGAAGATTTCTATGGTCACTTCCAGCTTTAAAATCCTATAATCCTCTCCCCAGAACATGAATTCTGTCTATAGAATCTACAACAAGTAGTCATCCAGATTGAGCTTGAAAACCTTTAGTGACAAACAAGGAAGCATGTTCCATTTTTTGGACAGCTTAATTTGTAAAGCATTATAATTGTTAAGACATGAAGAGTGTATTTTAAAAAAAGACATAAAATGCTAGATGAAATAATACAAAGGAAAGGGAGCTGACTCTAGAGTCCAAAGGTCTGGGTTCAAATTCTGTCTCTGATGCTGACCATCTGTATGACCTTGGGCAAGTGATTTAACCTCTCGGGGCCTCAGTATCCTCATCTATAAAATAAAAGGATTAGACTACATGGCCTCTGAGGTCCCTTTTAGGTCTGTAATCCTATTCTATAATTTTATTCTAAGTGTGAGGAAGAAGAGAACATTTCCAGCTGACAGAATCAGGGATGAGATATAATGAGAGGTCTCTGAAGCTGTAGGCAAAGGAAAGATCTTGTCATGGCAACAGAAGAAACAGGTATGTTGTTGTTTTAGGAAATGTCATTTGTCACTCACTGGGCTATGGTGATATAAGGCCAGGTTGCTGGAACTGTATGAATGCCCCTTATGTCTCTTCTTCCATTATTCAAAACAGACAGGTGGGACTCAGTCCCAAGAGATTCCTAGCATTGCCAAATAGCCACAAGTGAAGCATGAATCTGCCTTCCTTCTCCCAAGAGTGGAGTAGAAAAGGGAGAGTTTCTGTTGCTTAGAACTTTTCACGCACCATCATGCACTTCTTGGCTTATCCCTTGAGCTGCTGGGATTCTGGAAACATGCCCACTGTGCTCTTTTATCCACAGTCATGGAAGACTGGGAAACCACAGAGAATCTACACACTCACTTTGCCCATTAACTCTACCTCCTCCCTGCAAATCTTTTAAGATATTCTCTACTTTAGACTTTTCACTAATTCACATCTTCCCCTCTGCACTAGATACATATTTACCCGCCCCCCATTAGGATTTTTAGGGTGTTAATTAAAACAACTACCCTTGAGATATATAGTCTTTGACCCAAAGATCTCATTGTTAGGCCCCATTAAGGTGAAAGACAGAAAGGAATGCCCCAAAGGCACCAAAATATTCCAAAATTCTAAATATTTCTAGTAGCAAAGAATTAGAATCAAACAGATGTCCATAAATTGGGAAAAGGATAAAAAAAAATTCATGGTATAGCAATGCAATAGAATATTACTGCGTTGGAAGTAATGATGAATGTGGAGAATTCAGAGAAGCATGAGAAAACATAAGAATTGATGCAGAGCGAATGAAGCAGAAGCAAGAAAACAATATACACAATGATTACAATGATGTAAACTGCATAAAAAACAAAAAAGAATGCTGTGTCATTATAATGATCCCAGAGCAAGGTCCATCTTCCTCCCTTCTCTGCTGAGATTGGGTCCTGGCTGCGTAATAACCAATACACTGCCAAGCTCAGTTGGCAAGTTGACTGATTTATTTTTGCTGAACTACTTTTTTCTTCTCTTTTTAAAAATTCTTTGTTCCAAGGAATGGCTCACTGGGTGGGGCAGGAAGGAGGGAAGTATTCAGAAATAAAGAAGATATAAAAGCAAAAGATTAAGATTATTCTTGGAAAAAGAAGAATAAACACATGCTTTTATGTCAGCAGACTCATCTTGCTTTAATATGCCAGTAGGTCCTGATTAGAAAAACAAATCAGTTGAGTGAAACCAGTAAATTGATGACAAAAACCATTAGCCCAGACTCAATATATGGATTATTAATGGGCTATACTCAAGGTAGCTATAGCTACTAAGCTGGTTAGGCCCTTTCCCTTTGTTTCTCTTGTCATTCAATCATTTATCAGCTCTGTCCTTCTCTTCATGACCCCATTTGTGGTTTTCTTGACAAAGATAATGGAATGATTTGTCATTTCCTTCTCCAGCTCATGTTACATTTGAGGAAACTGAAGCAAGCAGAGTTAAGTGACTTGTCCAGAATCACACAGTTTGTAGTGTCTGAGACTGGATTTGAACTCATAATGATGATTCTTCCGGATTCCAAGCCCAGTGCTCTATCCACTGTACCACTAGCTTCCAGTTTCTCTAACATATCAATTTTTATTACTGTATATACAAAGAGGAGTCAGTAATTACAGTACAACTGTACTTCTCTGCCTAAATATTTCATATGCATCTTGAACATATTATATCCTCAAAAGAATTCATTTTCTTTCTTCCAAAAGCCACCATTGCTCCAAACTTCTTTTTATTGAAGGCACCACCATCCTTCCAGTCACCCAGGTTTGCAATCTCAAAGTTATCCTTAACTTTTCACTCTCCCTCACTTCCACACCCTGAATGGCAATCAGTCATCAAGTCTTACCAATTCCACCTCTATAACATCTCTCTCATTCACCATCTTCTCTCAGCTCACACAGTCACCACCATATTTCAGAACCTTATCACTTCTCATGAAGACTATTGTAATAACCTTTAATCTAGTCCCATGTCAATCCATCCTTCACAAAACTCCCAAAATAATCTTCCGAAAGCAAAAATCTGACCATGTCACTCCTCTCCTCAAGAATATTCACTGGCTCCATGTTGTTTTTTGGATAAAATACAAATTTTTCAGGGTGGTGTTTACAACCCTTCATAATTTGGTTATAGCCTACCTGTTACTCTCTAAACTCATCACTCCTGCTCCTATGTCTGAGGCTTTTTGGAATTTACTCCCTCCTTGTCTTCACACTTAACATCCTCATTTTTCCTTTAAGGCTCAAAAACCAGTCCCTGCTCTCAAGATGCTCATGTTCTACTGGAGATAATATGCAAATGACTATGTACACACACCCCTGTTAAGGGCAAGTCTTGAACTCAGATCTTTGTGTGTGACTTCCAAGGTCAGCCCTCATTTTACTCTAGTACTCTGCCTCTGCCTTGCACAAAGTATTTAATAAATAAATGTTTGCTGAATTGAAAGTATTTTTCTAAATTTTTTTCTAGAAACATGAACAAAAATGCTGCCAATTCTATGTTGCAGAAATATGAGTATTATGGCTTCATGATAATGAGAATAGGAAGTGATGAATATATTATAAGTAACTTCTATGTGAAACGCAAAATTTTTGACTCTTTTCATTATGGAATATGAAATCATAGAAAGGAAAAGAACATCAGAGATTGTGTAACCCAATCCTTCTCTTTATGGATGAGGAAATGAAGTCCCAGGAAACAATAAAGTCACAAACCAATTTAATGGCAGGGCTAGGATGAGTACCATGGCCTTACACTCTCACGCCCTTTCCAATCCTCCATAACCACCTCTGTCTCTCTGTGTGTGTTCATGTACATAGATGTGACTAGCATATACCTCCAAAAGGCAGAACCTGAAGCAAAGCAGACAGTGAATCTATCATAAGTTCATAGATATAGAGCTAGAAGCAACCTCAGAAATAGCTAGTCCTTAGTCATATAAAAAAATTCTCTAACTCACTATTGATTAGGGAAATGCAAATTTAAACAACTCTGAGGAGCCACTTCATACCTATCAGATTGGCTAACATGACAAAAAAGGCAAATGATAAATGCTGGAGAAAATGTGGGGAAATTGAAACATTAATGCATTGCTGGTGAAGTTGTGAATTGATATAACCATTCTGGAGAGGAATTTGGAACTATGCCCATAAGACTATAAAACTGTGCATACCTTTTGATCCAGCAATATCTCTATTAGGTCTGTATCCCAAAGAGACCATAAAAAAGAGAAAAGGACCCACATGTACAAAAATGGTTATAGCAGCTCTTTTAGTGGTGGCAAAGAACTGGAAATTAAGGTAATGCCCATCACTTGGGGAATGGCTGAACAAGAAGTGGTACATGAATGCAATGCTATTGTACTATAAGAAATAGCAAGCTGGTAGATTGCAGAAGAAACCTGGAAAGACTTACATGAACTGATGCTGAGTGAAGTGAGCAGAATCAGGAGAACATTGTATACAATAACAGCAACACTTTGATAGACATAGCTCTTCTCGGCAACACAATAATCTAAGACAATTCCCAAAGACTCATGACAGATTACTGACATCCAAAGAAAGAAGTATGGAGTCTGAATAAAGATCAATGCCTACTATTTTCTCTTTTTTTCTTTCTCATGGTTTTTCCCATTTGTTCTGATTCTTCTTTCATAATATGACTAATGTGGAAATATGGTTAATATGATTGTACATGTATAGTCTATATCAGATTGCTTTCCATCTTGGGGAAGGGAGAGGGGAAGGAGGGAGAAAAGTGTGGAACTCAAAATCTTATAAAAGTGAATGTTGAAAACTATCTTCACAAATAATTAGAAAGAAAATACTATTAAGTGGAAAAATAAAAAAAATAAAAATCGGAAAAAAAAGAAATAACTAGTCCTACCCTCTCATTTTACAGATGAAGAAAAGCAGGGCCAAAATTATGGAACAGCAAGGATTTGAACCCAGGTTCTCTAACTTCTAAGTCCAACACTTCATGTTACACTATAATAATCTCATAAAAGAAATCAAATAAAATCTGACCCTCCTTTCAATTCCTCCTCAGCTTTGGTTTTGTGGAAGTCTCTGTCAAAGAGTAACCAGTATAGTGGAGATAGATATTAAGGAAGAGAGGAAAAAGAAGAAAGGGTGAACATAACTGGAAGCTAGGGGATGATATTGGTCCCTGGAGAGAAGACCATTCATTGCAAGCTTTTATATTGCTAAAAATGTTTCTGGGCCAATCAATAAGTTAAAAAAATAAAACAACCTACATACACAGGCTGTTCTTGATTGATCTGTATTTTTAAATGCTACCATTTACCAAAATAGTCTCCAAGAACTGTAGAATCTTAGAGTTGGAAAGGACCTTAGAGGTCATAGTCCAACTTTCCACTCAAAGCTTGTATCCCAGGGAAAGCATCTCCACATCTAGGCTGTGCTTTCCAGCTTCCAATGATGGGGAATTCCTCATCTCCTTAGGGAACCCATTCCATTTTTGGAAAACTTTTGATTATCAGGAAGCTTTGCCTGTCATTTTTTGCCAAAACTTGCCTCAGTGTAGCATTTACTCACTGGTCCTAGTCCTTTCCTCCAGAGCCAAGAAAAACAAATTATGCCTCTTCTATGTTGTAGCTCTTTCAATGCCTTGAAGGCAACTGTTCTATCCCCTTGATTCTTCTATTCTCCAGGTTAACCAACCCCAGTTCCTCTAGCTGATCCTTTTATGGTATGATTTTTGAGTCCTCTTACAGTCTTGGTTCTCCTCTTCTGAATATACTCTAGCTTGTTAATAATGTCTTTCCCAATGTGGTCTGACTAGAAGAGAGTATATTGGAACCATCACTTCTCTCACTCCAGATATATTTTAACTATGTGTTACATTGTGAACCTTAAACAGAATGCTTCTAGGAGTGAGCCAGAACTCCAATCAGCAAGGTCCTAATTAAGACCTTAACATACTCTACTGCCTTTATAATACAGGGGTTAATTAAACAGTTAATAGATTATACCAATCCATCAATTCCCCTTCTCTCACCTAGCTTTTGGCCACTTCACCACTAATTGGCGTATTTTCCAGTGGGTAGAAAAGGGTAGATTCAAAGATAAAGATAGTGGCCTTCTGACTACATATGGGCAACCCCAATTAAGGAAGTGCATTTATGATCACTTATCACAAACTTATTAAAGCATAAGCTCCACAAGGACAAGGACTGTGTCTTACTTAAGCATGGTCTCTCTTGCACCCACTATGCACACACACATGGCCATGCTAAGTAAATGTTCCTTAAATAATTGAATAACAAAGTACTGCCAAGTAGAGACCTCTGCTAGATTTGCTTTAATGAATGAAAACATCTTGAAAATGAGCACCGTCATTGGTGCAAGTAGCTATTGTTATATTGGGTAGTAGACTCATATAAATGTCAGATCTGGAAAGAACCTCAGAATATCTTGTTTTCCCTTGCTATCATTTTACAGATGAGGAAACTGGCAGCAACAGAACTGAAGTGATGTGCCCAAGGTCACCAAGTTAGTCAGTAGCAGAGCTAGGAGTAGAATCCAGTTCTGCTAGAAAACAGTTTACCTAAGCAAATTAAATATTCCTCCCACCATTATCCATCTTATATATATCATTAATTAGCCTAGCAATTTCTTTTCTTATAAACAGCATGCAGGCAATACTCCTGGTTGAATGATCAGGATATCTGATATGGTGGTGTCCAAATGAATGAGACTTTCCTCCTTCTATAAACATACACCATTTCAGAATCTTCTAAGAATTTTTTTTCCTCTTCTATAATGAAGATACAAGGCTGCTCACTGCTCCTCAGAGTCCCTAGAGATTTGGGCACAACTTCTTTTATGAGGGAACAGATGTGTTCCTGTTGTGTAAGCCCCCTGCCTACCATCCACAGAGAGAGTTTCCGGCTCTAATCCAACCAGGCTCATGAAATGACTCTTGTTGGTAACCTGTTCCACATGCTCCCTTAGATTGAAGAGTACAATTTGGAGGGGCTCATTGCCCATTTAGCTTTGGGTTTTCTTGGCCCAGTGGCTATTCATTCCATCAGCCCCAGTATTGTGCATTTGAGGGATCAGTTTTTAGATACAACTCTGAGATTTTCAGAGTACCAGGACAGGAAATGGAGGTTCTAAAGCCAAGACTCTCTGTGAGCTTGAAAATCCTAAGCACTGGTATTTATATAGATAACACTTTAAGTTCTTGAAGTGTTTTACAAACATTTTCTCATTGGATCCTTAGACAAACTTTGTGAAGTAGGTGCTATTATCATCCCCCATTTTACAGATGAAGAAGCTGAGGCTTGGAGAAGTTAAAGTAGGATTTGAACCCAGGTCATCTTAACTTCAAGTGTAGTATGCTATCCACTGTCTTCAACTTTGTGCATATGTGGATATGTCTATGTTTTAGAGAAACAGTTAATTGGATAGATATGGCGAAAGTGATATAGAAAGGCTGAGACAGAGGTATACGCAATGCTAATGATACAGATAGAGTGAGAAATGAGTCTGGAAAGAGAACTGAAAGGAGCTTAGAGAAAGCAGACAAGAAAAGTCAGAAGTGTGCTGCACTGCCAATGCAGATCAGAGAGGTAAAGAGTATGTTTTGGTTGGGCTGAAGTTTTCACTAAAACCTAGCCTGGCACTTCTTAAGAGTAGTGAATTTTCTGTACCTAGGCATTAAAATTTCTGAAGAACCACTAGCCTTTGATAGTAGGTGGCTCAGTCCAAAGCTGGTGGGTTTTACTAGTGGTCTGTAATGTTTGAAATATAATGTACAAATGGATGACTCCTCTGGTATTTCATCTTGTCTAGAGCATAGCCTATAACAGCCCTGCCATCAAAATGAAACATCACCAAGCCAGGCATTTGTTGAGTTGGTTAATCTGAGTCAATCTGAAGAAGGTCTCATCAGTAAGGAAGTATTTAATCACCATTATCTTTCTGCTTCACTCAAAACATAGGACTCAGCATCTAGTTCTTTTGAGCGAGGTTAATTGTTTCAGTCAAGAAGACTGGTTGCTGTTAATGGTGACAAAGGTAGTGGAATCCCATGCAACTTTGCCTCTTCTAGTTGGAGGTGCTAAAGAACTACCAAGAAGATACAAAGCCCCTAACTCCCTTTCCTTTCACCCTGTCCAGTTATAGCATCCACACCCAGGCATTCATAAAGCTGCTATCTTATATTAGGAGATGTATCACCTCAACTTGTAACTGAAGAACTAAGGCATCAACACAAGAGGAAAGGAATAGATTTGTTGTGGGCTGAGAAGAAAAAGAGGTGAAATTTGGGAAGAACTTGGAAAACACCGCCGGAAATTGAGACCTGGGTTCCAGTCTTGACCCTGACACTAGCTATCTGTGGGACTTTGGGCATATCATATCACTTTCCAAACTTCAGTTTTCACAAATGTAAATTGAGAAGGTTAGACTGAAAATATCTAAGTTTCCTTCCAATTTTAATAGCCCATAGAAAATGAGAAAACAAATTCAGATTGCAATTCTTAGGAGGGTTGGGGTTGATAGTGGTGGTAATTCAGCACCATGACCCTGGACAGCAGTCATGGTGCATAGAGGCCAGAGTGTGATTAAGGGAAGCAGGAGGAGTTTGGAGAATTTATACTGCATCAGGGACAGAATGGAAGGTGAGGGGGTTAATTTGATTTCAGTTCACTAAATTCTGTCTCTGGGGAGAGTAGACTGGTAAGACATTTGGGGAGCAGCAGTTAATAGTAGCTCCACTCTGTATGATGAATTGGAAAGCCCTTTCCTGTCAACAACCCTGATCTTTTGACTCTAAGCTCAGGGTTCTTTCCATTATGCCAAAATGCCTCTCAGATGTTATGTGGGGTATGGCATATCACCTCCCCAAGCCCTCATTTCCCTATCTGTCCTATGGGAAAACAACAGTCATACGCTTGTCAGGGTGTGGAGAGAATTAATGAATTAAGAGTTAGGGAACAACTTCCAGATCCTAGCGTGGTATTCTTTTAAAGTCATCTAAAAATAAGCAGCTAATTTAAGAGTGGTGGGTTTTTTTACCCTCCTAAAAAGAAACTCTGATTAGGGCTATGCTTTACACAGCCTTCTGAAACACAGGGTGCGTGGGAAGGTGGAATAAAAAATTCAACCCACACTTCTCCTCCCTATTTGTGATCTATTCCAGTATTTTTCTCTCTGTGTGAAAACCTCAAGGGGCAGCAGTCCCAGAGAAAGAGTCTGGAATTTAAAGGATTAGGTGAGATTTTCTTTAAGAAAAGAAATGATGGATCTTCAGGAAAATATTCTATCAACTCTTCACAGCCAGAACTAGAAGCAAGTAAGATAGTAACCAAGGACAATTTAGGGGAGGAGGTAAAAAGGAAGTCATAATGAAGGACATTTTTAATATGACGCTGTAGAACTGCATATATTTTTAATTCCAGAAAATTTACTTTCTGCTTATATGTTTATTTTGTCCTAAGTTGAGCCACATAGTCAGGAAGACCAAATTTAAATATCCCCTCAGAAATTTACTAGCTATGTGACCCTGGGCAAATCACTATAACCTCTCTCAGCCTCAGTTCCCTAATTTTTTAAATTGGGATGATAATAGCACCTACCTCTCCAGTTGTTATGAGTAGCAAATAAGAAAACACATATAAAGTGCTTTGCAAACCTTAAAAAGAAACAAAAACCCTAGGCATTGTTGATATTACTGTTATCATTACATGGTGAAGGGTCGAGCATCTTAGGGACAGCAAGATATAAGAAGCATATTTTTCAATTCATTTCAATTCCATAAAGAGTTATTAAGGATCATGTTGTATACAAGGTACAGTATTAGATAGAGATTAAAAAAGTGAAACAATCCCTACATTCTACAGAGGATAGACATGTACACAGATACATAAATATAAGGAGAACTGAAGATGGAGAGAGCACTGACTGGAAAGGTCAGGAAAGGCTTCATGGAGGAATCAGATCCTGAGCAGAGCCTTGAAGGAAGATAAAGATTTTTAGAATCAAAGATGAGAAGAGAATACTCTTCAGGCATGGAGAGCAGCTTGTACAATGTACAGAAGTAGGAAAGTGGATGTAGTCCATCAGTAGTCTATAGTCCAGTGGGAAGCTAGGTGGCACCATAGTGCACAGTGCACCAGGCCTGGAGTCAGGAAGACCCACTTTCATGAGTTCAAACCTTGCCTCAAGACACTTACTACTACTAGTAGCTGTGCAACCCTGGACAAGTCACTTACCCCTGTTTGCCTCAATTTTCTCATCTGTAAAAGGAGCTGGAGAAGGATATCTCAAATTACTCCAGTATCTTTGCTAAGAAAACCTCAAATGGGGCAATTGCTGAAAATATCTGAGCAACAACAATTATAGTCCAGTGTGACTGAAACTTAGAATGTGTGAAGGAAAATAATGAGAAAGGCTGACTAGGTAGATTAGAGGCAGACTGTGGTGGGCATTAAACACTAGCCTGGGGTTGGTGAGGACAGAGTTTTATATATCCTCCTAGAAGTCACAGAAGACTAGTCACTTACTCCTTGTTCCTCCAGGAAGACTTTCTCAACTGTACTAGTCTTCACTGAGCAGACTTTCCACTGAAACAGGTTTGGTGCACACCATATCACTGCACCCTTAATTTGTACGCTGTTGCATAAAAGTGTAATAGATGTGAAGTAAGAAGACCTGAGTTCAAATAACAGCTTCACTGCTTACTACCCATGTGACTTTGGTCAAGTCTATTGGCCTCAGTTTTTTTAAGGGAGAGTGTTGAAATACATGATCCCGGAGGTCCTTTACACATCTCAATACTATGATGTATTATTTTCTGTTTATATTTTTCACTCTTGCTCCCAGAGCTAGGATCAAATATTTGTAAGTCCTAAGCAAAGTCTGAAAAATTATTCTTTCCCCCTCTGCAATGTGTGTGTGTGTAATAAAATTTTAAAAATTCTAGAAATTTTGATTTTCACTGCAGGACAAGATGGCTTATCACAAAATAAATGCCTAGATGCCATGGAGAACGGTATTTTGTGCATTAAATATTTGCACATTTGTAAAAAGTAATAATTTAAAATATTCTTCATTCTACCCCCTAGCATTTTGTGCCACAGGCAGCTAGCTGCCTACCTGTCCTAGCCCTAATCCTTTTCTGCTTATTTACATAGTTTATGGGCTCTTTATGAGAAGAGATAGTGTTTTATATTTATTCTATATGGCACACAAAACCTAGCACAAGGCTGGACCTGTAGAAGATTCTTAGTATCTGCTAGTTGAGACACTTCCCCTCTCCTCACACTCACCTGATCCTATCCTGCTTTTTCCAACCACCCTCCCCACCCCAATCTCCCCTTTGCCCCTCTCCCTCCGTCCAGGTCAAGGCTTCCCAGCAGAGGGAGAGGGGAGAACACTCGTTCCAGTTCCTTCCTTTCCAGTTTCGTTGGTTTTTGTTTACTCTGTAGACAGGAGCCACCCCCTCAATGGGAGCAGGGATCCTGGAAGCTTTGCTGGAAACCCTGGTAGGCTTCCTGGTCTCTTCTCTGGGAGCCTCAGCATCCAGGACACTTTGTCCTGTTTGGCACATTTTATGAAAAGAAAGATGCAACTTTGTAAAAAAAACTCTTCGAATAAAGACTTTAAAATGAAATGTGAATAGATCTGCATTCCTCAACTATGTCTATGAGATATTTTAGTGTCTTTTCCATACTGTGAAGTTGCAGATTACTGATGGGGAGATGGGGAAATATCATGGAGATAAATTAAATTTTTTTCTACTGATGAAACATTTCTTTTCAAATGGATTTGCTTACATAGATATACCCATATACCTCTACCCATTCACAAATATACACAGATGCTGGAAGAAGGGGGCCCTCTGGGCCCATTGCCCTTTGTTCGAAGGACAAAGCTGGGTAATATAAAGAACCACATCTTGGGATTCAGGAGTTTTGTATCCTACTTCTTACTTTGACCCTCATTTGCTTCACAACATCAGCCATGCTTCGGGCCTTAATGCCTTCATCTGTAAAATGGAGTAACAGCTTCCAATTGTGGAGTTAATTTCCCATATTAACTTAAAAAAATAAAAAGGCAACTCTTCTTTCTCTTTTAAAATTCCCATCTGGTAACTGTGGGTGAGAGGGTCTTCTGTAAATGTATTGGATAAATTGCTTCTGATATTAGAAATTCTTTATAACCCAAGAATTCTCTTCTGTGACCTGTGTGAGTTTGGAGACCAGACCATCTGGATAAATATGCAAGAGGAGAGCCCAACGGGACCTCTCTACGGCTCAGCATCCAGCACTGATGGCCTTCCTTAATTAGGATTTACTGAGAAGCTTTCTGGTGATGATGCCCTGTTTTCCATTTCCTACAGATCCAATTAGTGAAGAAGGATGCATCTGACAGAGCCATCTGAAAATGGTTTCTTTGTCTTCCCTTTGTAGTCAGGCACACACAAGATAAGCATGTCAGAGGACATTTAGCTCTTGCTGAAGACCCAAAAGTTCTTTAGCAAGGGAAAGATTACAAAATGAAAAATCACCTACAGAATGGGAAGCAATGCCAGGATTTAATCTAACCAACCAGGAATGCCTGTTTGAGTGACGTCAAAGGCATAAAGACTCACCTAAGAAAAAAACAAAACCAATTTCCTAATAATAATAGATTTTATTTCTATAGCATATATGGTAATAAACTACTTGATGTATATCACCTCCCTGGATGCTCACAACGAACCTTGTGAGGAAAGCAGGACAAGTATAATTATAACCCTCGTTTTATAGAAAGGGAAGTTGAGATTAAATTATTTATATAGACCAATAGACTAATATGCAACAGGGTCAAATGAAGATGGAATGAGAGCTAGAGCAGACGTCAGGGGTCTTCTAGTCTAACACGCTCATTTTATGGGGGAGAGACTGAAGCTTGAGGAGGCTGAGTGAATTAACTAAGGTCAGAGATTGGGTCTGAACCTAGATGCACCTGATTCAAGAACCCTGATTCTTTCCTCTGTAACATGTTAGTATCCAGAAAAAAAGGGCAGCTAGGGTGGTGCAGCTGATGGAGTGCCAGGTCTGGAGTCAGGAAGAACTAAGTTCAAATCTGGCCTCAGATACTAGCTGTGTGACCCTGGGCAGGTCACTTAACCCTGTTTGCCTCCATTTCCTCATTTATTAAATGAGCTAAAGAAGGAAATGGAAAACCAGTCTAATATATTTGTCAAGAAAACCCCCAACGGGGTAATGAAGAGTTGAATGCAACTGAGCAACAAATCCAGAAGAAAGTTAGAAATTCAGATCTGGAGTCAGGTATCCTGACTGCCAATCTGGTTCTCTCTCTCCCACGGTCCACTACCTCCAACTGCCAGCTCTTCCCCACCTAATTATGGAACAGGATGATCATCTATTTTTATAGTTTGCCTTCCTCTCTCACTTCTCCTCCTCCCTGTGACTGCTCGTTTTTTGACTCTCCCATTAGTCTCGTTTCCTCCCCACCCCTCACCTCAAGAAGAAGAAATAAAAACAGCCCCAGTGTTAGCTCCTGGGTAATGGCAGGAAGATTTGGTGAGGCATGAGGCTGAAATTCACAGCTATAATGAGGCCCCAGAATTATAAATGAGATAATGGATGCAAAGTGCTTTACAAAGTACTATATAAATGTCAGCAATTGATACTACTGTTGCCTGTAGGCTGCAATGCTTTCTCCCTTCTCCATGAAGTCAATCCCTCGGTGGTCATTCTTTTGATTCATTAAGCTCTTGGAATACTCCAAAGCTAAAGACCTCACTAACTGAAGCTCTACAGACACACATTGTTCAAAGGATCCAACTGGACAGAAGTCTGACCTTTTGATGACCACTGGGTCCCTTTCCTTCCTATTATGACTCTTGCTTACTGTTTTTAGTTGACTTCTCTGCTCTCCCACTTATCCACTATTCTGTGCCCATGTCTTCCTCCACATCTCTTCTTCAGGTTAAACAGCCTCAGTTCCTTTACCTGGTCATTATGTGGCATATATTCTTGTCCTATCACCATTCTGATCACCCTCCAGCTCACCGAGGGCTTCCTAAAAAATGGGACACCCAGAAATAAAGAAAGACATCAGCAGGGAAAGACAAAAGATATAACAGTCACACAAGACAAATACATGTTTCATCAAAGGCACTACTTTATAGCATTCATCCTTTCAAGATTCCCTTATTTAGAACATAAATCAGAACTGCAGAGTCTTCTACCTTCTGTTTAGTTCATTTGGTCTATAGAGTAGGCAGTATGAAGTGATATAGTAATGGATTCCTAGAGCTGCACAAATGCAATGTGACTCTAAAAGTCATTCCAACCACAGAATGGAAATGTCACTCTGAAAAGTTGGTCCATTCTCCCTGGGTCTCATTATGTATATGTCTTTCTACCTCTGCCTCTTCCTCTTTCTTGCTTTTACTTCAATATTATCAATTTGACTCTGTTTCACTCCATCTTTTTTTCCCTTTTCCTTACTGCTCTACTTCTTTCCATTAACTTAGGTAGGGAATAAATATCACAAATAATTTTTTAAAAGTATACTTAGTTCTGTAAAAATATCATCTACTTTTTACTCAGGAAAAGGAAATGAGTCAAATGTAATTTTTTTAAACAAAAAAAGAATGACCAATTTATGTGACTTTCCCATAAAGGGAAGGAACTGGATAATTTTGCATTAATTTCTGAATCTTACCAATATGGTCCCAGATGCCTTAAAATCCGAGAATCTCAAAGTCACAAGTTGCCTCAGGGGTCACCTGGTCCAACCCATACCTAAATAGAATCCCCTCTATCATACTCTCACAAGTAGTTCAGCCCTTGCTTTAAAGTTTTTCAGTAATTGAGAACCCACTGCTTCCCAAAAAGAATTCATTTCACTATTGGACATCTAAGTGTCAGGGAATTTTTCCTCCCATAAAGTCAAGATATACCTTTCTTAATTTCCACTGTTTGCTTCTAGCTCTGCTTCCTGGGGCCAAGGAGTAAAAAGCTAATGTTTCTTCCATATGATAGCGCTTCAAAACCTTGAAGATAGCTATTGTGATGCCCCTCCTCAACCAGTGTTCTCTTCTTCGGGTTAAACATCCTTAGTCCCTTTATCTGGTCATTATATGACAAGCACTCATGTCCTACCACCATCCTGATCACCCATCAATTCATTCATGGCTTCCCTAAATGGGGCCACCCAGAACTTATGAGCATCCTTGGATTTTTACCTCTGATGTTCTGAATACTATTCCTTAATCCCAGGATGATAGGATTTAAAACTAAAAGGAGAATTTTAGAAATAATCTAAATCAAAATCCCTATTTATTTCTTATATAATACAATAAACACTTACTGAACACTTACTATGTGCCAGGCACAGTGCTAAGTGCTTGGGACACAAATAAGAAAAAGATAATCTCTATCCTCAACAAGCTACTGGCTTTGGAAGCCTGATGAGGGTGGAGTAGAATCCAAAGAGAGCAGCTGGTGAGCAATGAAGAATTGGCTGGGCTTTCTGAGTCCCCCTTAAATGGAAGCTTTGAGAGTATTTTCTTTTTCTCTTCTGTACAGCCCATCCATCAGAGGGTCAAAAGCAACCAAAGGTAATGATGAGGTATGAGTATTAAAGCTGATGCAATCTCCTTGAAGGTGAATTTCCTAGTGATGGCAAACCACTCCAGCATCTCCAGTATCTTTGCCAAGAAAAGCCTAAAAGTGGTCATGAAAAGTCAGACATGGCTGAAAAGTGACAACTATATAAATAGATACACATATTTGTTGTTGTACAGTTGTTACAGTCCTATCTGATTCTTTATGACCCCCTTTAGGATTTTCTTGGTCATTTTCTTCTTCAGTTCACTTTACAGATAAAGAAACTGAGGCAAATGGGGTGAAATGGCTTGCCCATGGTCACAGAGCTAGGCCATGTGTGAGGTCAGAGACTGTGACATCCTCAAAGGTAGAGAATGTCTTTTACCTTTCTTTGTATCCCTAGCACTTAGCACAGTGTCTACAACAAGCTTAATAAATAATTATTGACAGACTGGTCGAGTTGATAGAGGTTGCCCAAGGTCACACAGTTAGCAATTTGCAGAGCTGAAATCTGATCCCAGGTCCTTATTTTTTCTGCTCTGACACTCTAGAGTTCTATTCTCAAGAATATTCATCATCTACACAGAGAGCTCCTTCTCTAGCTTTTCTAGCTACTTTCTTCCAGGTCTGCCTCTTGGACCCTAGCTTGGACAATGAGGATTACAGAGGCAGTGCTGGATGTCTCCTTGCCCATTTCTGTTTCATTACAGTGAATGTATTAGTGTTTCCCTTGATATAAAAAATCCTTAAATTGAGATTTTAAAAATCTCAGCTTTTCCCTTAGTATTGAAAGACTGATATTAGATGACACAGAACTATTGAATTCAAGCCCAGAAAGGACCTTGAGAAATAATCTAATCTATCCTCTTGCCTCAAAGTTGGCCCACACCTAGAACTTCCTCAATGGGAGTGAATCCATTGTTTAAACAAAGAAAGTCCTCCCTTGGGGTTCCTTTCTAGTTTTTAGCAACCCTTGTGGTCTTCTGAACTCATTCCTTCTAAGTCAACTATCTCATACCGTAGTGCTAACACTTAACCTTCAGAGAGTATGGGTTGCAAGAAGCAGTTAATATCTGCTCATTTTCCCCCTTTCTCTAAAGGGCCAGCGGAGAGCACAGACAGACAGCAGAAGACAGCAAAGGTTAAATAAAAGAAACTCTTCCCCCAAGACTGACTGGATGCTAAAGGGCTCTCACTCAGAAAAACGGGTTTTACTTCCCTCTCAGTGCCTGCTAATGAAAACCAGAGCACAACAGGCACTCACAAGGAGATAAAATACTTTTTCTAAGAGACCTAAGAAGGTACACCTTCCTCAACTGCACAGAAACTTGATGCAATTAATCTGACAATGCCTCAGTGAGACCCAGGGGTGCTGATTAAAAATATCCTTTAATTATAGATGGAGTATAATTAGGAATCTGTTCTACCCAGAGAGGCCAGTACAGTACCATTCTCTGGCAAGGGAACATCCAACACAGCCTAGGTAAGTCTCAAAGGCTGGGTGGGATGAGGGTGGGAGAGGCTGGTCTGGAAGAAGACTAGGAAATCAGGGAGGATGAAACGCAGAGCTGTGCGTGGGGGCCACAAGGTGAGTTCTTGAGAACAGAACCCTAGAGTGTCAGAGAAGAAAGAGATCATCCAGTTCAATCACCTAACTTTACAGCTGACAATGCTGAGGTATAGGGAGCTGGGGTAATGTGCATGATGTCACATAACAAGTTCGAAACCAGATCTTCTCCTGTACTATTAAGCGGTATTCATGTGACAGTAGAAGAATGCTCCAGTATCAGGGGCTGGAGAAACCTTAAGAAGGAAAATCCTTTGTTAGGCAGCTTGGTAATATAGAGCACCCTAGCTAGAGTCAAGGAGTTCAAATCCTGCCTTGGACTCTTACTAGTTGTGGGATGCTGGGCAAATCATTTTAAACCTGTTTGCCTCTGTTGCCTCCTCTGTAAGATGGGGATAAAATACCATCTATTTCCCAGAGTCATTGTAAGAATCAAATGAGATAATATTTGTAAAGTACTTTGAAAATATAAAGTGCTATATGAATGCCATTAATTATCGTTGCTGTGGTTGTTTTTAGTGTTCTTAATTGTGGTCAAATGATCCTCCTCAGACTACTTTTCCCCTAATAATTGCCTCTTCCCTCCCCCATTCTTTAGTCTAACTACACCACCCCCTAGGCACAAAGGCAAGAAAGGCAGAAGTTTGTCTTTAAAACCCACCTCTCCACATTTCTGCATTCTATATCATGGCACCCAGTGCCCAAGCCTGCTACAGCATCTTTTCCACATCTGCCCTCCCTTAACAAAACTCCATGTTCCAAACCCAGGCTTTGTTTTTCTCTATCAAAACTTACCTGTCTGATGTCCTTTCCACCAAGGCCTTTTCCAAGGTATCGTCTAATAATTCAGGCTAAGGTATCAGTGACTAATAACAAACAGTGCCTCTCCCCTCCCTCCATCAATGAAGGGCATTTGACTGCTTGTTCCTAGAAATGAAATATCTTCATCCAGAGGAATGACACTATAACAGTAGAATTCTAGGTACCAGTACAGACCACTGAGGGAGTGGGTGCAGGGCTTTTTTCACAGTACCCTTCAAAGATCACCATGTAAGTAAGTGTCCATTTGCCTAGGTATAAAGCACAACCTGCCTATACAACTCCTTAGGAGAGATAAATATGAGTGAATAACCAAACAAGCATTAAATAAGCACCTACTGTATACAGAGTACCACAATAGGCACTGGGAGAGAGGGAATACAAAGTTTATACAAGATATAGTCTATGTCCTCATTGAATTAATAGTCTAGTAGTAAAATCCAACACAAAATATAAATAGCTATAGAAATATGCATGCAAAGAGTGTGTAAGCAAGATAGACAGGATCATTGGAAACAATCAAGGAAGGTGCTAGAATTAAGGAAGATCAATAAAGGCTTCCTGCAGAAGGTGAGATTTTAGCTGGGAACTGAAGGAAGCCTGGAAAGCCAGGAGGTAAGAGTTAAGCGGGGAGAGCATATAGATGGAGTTGGGCAAAGATGGAGGATCTTAGCTGAGAAAGCCTGTGTGACTGCGAAAACAATGTGGTGCCCTTGGCAGTAATAGGTTTGTTCAGAAGCAGGAGGCCACATGTGGCCCTCTAGGTTCTCAAGTGTGGCCCTTTGACTCAATCCAAACTTCAAGGGGATTTCTGTGAAATCTGGATTCAGTCAAAAGGGTCACATGTGGCCGCGAGGCTGCAGGTTTTCCACCCCTGGTATAGGAAAAAACATAATGAGTTCAGTTTTGGACATGTTGAATGTAAAGAGGTCTTTGGGATATCCACTAGGCAATTGTAGATTCCAGTTAGAATGTTAAACAGCCACTTAAGCGTCTGACACAGAACTTGAACTCAGGTCTTCATGATTCCAAGTCTAGCACTCGATCCACTGCAACCACCTAGTGAGAAATTATTAGTACTACAAGATAGGCTTCCTTGAATAGCACATGTAGCGTGGAAAGGATACTATTCAATCAGCAAGGTGCAAGCTCTCATGTCTGAACTCATGCTATCTTTCTCTTGGTGAGACCTCAGCTCATAAGATCATAGATTGAAAGCTTCAGGGACTTTAGGGACTGTCTCTTGCAAGCCTTCATTTTTCAGATGAAGAAACTGAACTGAGAACCAGAGAGGGGAAGAGAGCTAGCCAAGGACAAGGGAAGCTATCCTCAGAATCTAGGGGTTAGATAGGTGATTGGCAGGAAACCTTGATGAGAAGAGGGATGGAAAAGAAAAAATTTTCCAGGATTAGTTTTTATACCTCATATGATCTGCTTAGCTCCTAAGTGGTCTGATTCTTTAAAAATCATTCCATTGACCTAGAAGCATTTAAATAGCAATTGAAAATGTACCCCCTGGCCAGGTCAATAGCATTTATGCGGAGATGGGAACAACTTTTTTTTTCTATTTTATGATATCAAAGATGCATAGAGAAAAGGTTATAAAAAAACTTAATTACATTCACTTTATTTTTTAGAGAAAAATGTAAAAGGTCCTCTTATTTTTGTTTAAAAATATAAAATGAGGTCGCATCCCACTGCTGCTTCCATGAGAAACAACACTATAGTCGGGGCCGCCTCTGTGCAAGATTGTGACTACAGGGGGTGGAGCCAAGAAGGCAGAGTAGAAAGACTCATGTATGCTAGCTCCGAACCCACAGCCCATATATTTCCTGCAAAAAGAACTCCCCACAAATTCTGGAGCACTGCAAGGTATGCAGAAACACAGTGGAAAAGATTTCCATTCCAGAGAGCCCTGGAGAGCTGTCCCCAGGGGTCGGTCACGCTCCGGACAGAGGAGCCCACCGCTGGGCTACCCTGGCCACGCGGCCCCAGAGGAGCAGATCTGAGCAGGCTTCAGGGACAGAACCTCCGGTGGCCACGAAGGTCACTACCCACAGGCACTACAGGTCAGTGAGAGAGACTTCTGGGCTGGCCGAGAGGGGAGCGGGGTGTCTGTGTGACTAGGGCCCCCTCGGGAGGCAGCGGCAGAGGCAGCGGCAGAGGCAGCCGCAGAGGCAGCGGTGGCAGCCCAGGACTCCCGGAGCAGCAGGCAGAAGTTCAGGGCCATTACCAAAGGTCTCTGCATAAAGCCCCTGAGGGAACTGAGCCTGGGAGGTGGCCCTGCCCCCACCCAAGCACCAAAACTTAAGCTCACATTGAATAGCAGCCCCGCCTGCCACTGAAAGCCCATTTGAATCTCAGACCCCAAGCACTAGCTGGGCAGATCTAGGCGGGGGTGGACAGGAATCTCAGAAGTCAAGTAACTGGCTGGGAAAATGCCCAGAAAAGGGAAGAAAAATAAGACTATAGAGAGCTTTTTTGAACAGATGCAAATGATCCCGACTTTCGGATCTGAGGATGAGGAAATATTCTTGCCATCAGGGAAAGACGTGGAGGTTGGGGCCTCTGAATCCCAGACATCCCAGGTGGATGTCCGGTGGGCTCAGGCCATGGAAGAGCTCAAAAAGGATTTTGAAAATCAAGTTAGACAGGTGGAGGAAAAACTGGGAAGAGAAATGAGAGAGATGCAAGAAAAGCATGAAAAACGGGTCAATACCTTGGTAAAGGAGACCCAAAAAAATGCTGAAGAAAAGAACACCTTGAAAAATAGGCTCACTCAATTGGCAAAAGAGGGTCAAAAAGCCAATGAGGAGAAGAATGCTTTCAAAAGCAGAATTAGCCAAACGGAAAAAGAGGTTCAAAAGCTCACTGAAGATAATAGTTCTCTCAAAATGAGAATAGAACAGATGGAGTCTAATGTCTTTCTGAGAAACCAAGAAATCACCAAACAAAACCAAAAGAATGAAAAAATGGAAGAGAATGTGAAATATCTCATGGGAAAAACAACTGACCTGGAAAATAGATCCAGGAGACACAATTTAAAAATTATGGGACTACCTGAAAGCCATGATCAAAAAAACAGCCTAGACATCATCTTTCGTGAAATTATCAAGGAAAACTGCCCTGAGATTCTAGAACCAGAGGGCAAAATAAGTATTGAAGGAATCCATTGATCACCACCTGAAAGAGATCCAAAAAGAGAAACTCCTAGGAACATTGTGGCCAAATTCCAGAACGCCCAGGTCAAGGAGAAAATCTTGCAAGCAGCTAGAAAGAAACAATTTCAGTATTGTGGAAATACAATCAGAATAACTCAAGATCTAGCAGCTTCTACATTAAGGGATCAAAGGGCGTGGAATAGGACATTCCAGAAGTCAAAGGAACTAGGATTCAAACCAAGAATCACCAACCCAGCAAAACTGAGTATAATACTTCAGGGGAAAATATGGTCTTTCAATGAAACAGAGGACTTTCAAGCATTCTTGATGAAAAGATCAGAGCTGAAAAGAAAATTTTACTTTCAAACAAGAATGAGAAGAAGCATGAAAAAGTAAACAGAGAAAGAGAAGTCATAAGGGACTTACCAAAAGTGAACTGTTTACATTCCTACATGGAAAGACAATATTTGTAACTCTTAAAACCTTTCAGTATCTGGATAGTTGGTGGGACCACACACACACGTACACACACACGCACACACACATACACACATGCACGCACATATAGAGATAGAGAGCACAGAGTGAATTGAATAGGATGGGACCATATCTTAAAAGAAATTAAGGTAAATGGTGAGAGAGAAATGTAGTGGGAGGAAAGAGGGTGAAATGGAATGGGGTAAATTATATCTCATTCAAGAGGCAAGCAGGAGACTTTTTAGTGGAGGGAAAAAGAGGAGAGCTGAGAAAAAAACAAGAAGTTTACCCTCATCACATTCAACTAAAGGAAGGAATAAAATGCACACTCATTTTGGTATGAAAACCTATCTTACAATACAGGAAAGTGGGGAAGAAGGAGATAAGCAAGGGGGGGGATGATGGAAGGGAGGGCAATGGGAGGAGGGAGCAATTTGAAGTCAACACTCTTGGGGAGGGACAGGATCAAAAGACAGAATAGAAACAATGGGGGGGCAGGATAGGATGGAGGGAAATACAGTTAGTCTCACACAACATGACTATTATAGAAGTCATTTGCAAAACTACACAGATATGGCCTATATTGAATTGCCTGCCTTCCCAAAGGGAATGGGTGGGGAGGGAGGGATGGGGAGAATTTGGAACTCAAAGTTTTAGGAACAACTGTTTAGTATTGTTCTTGCTACTAGGAAATAAGAAATACAGTTAATGGGGAATAGGAAGTCATCTGGCCCTACAGCACAAAAGAGAAGATGGGGACAAGAGAAGGGAGGGATGATAGAAGAGAGGGCAGATTGGTGATAGGGAAAATTAGGTTGCTCAGTGTATTGGGGTGGGGGGAGGGGAGAAAAGGGGAGAAAATTTGGAACCCAAAATTTTGTGAAAATGAATGTAAGAAGTTAAATAAATAAATTTATATTAAAAAAATGAAATAAAAATATAAAATGAGAACTATAAAGGTCCATATAAGAAATAACATATATAAATATAACTCAAGTATTGAATTTAACATATGTGGTATATATATATACCACATATATATGGTATATATATAATATATACCACATATATATAATATATACCACATATATATATGGTATATATATAATTGTCTGTAAATGTACCTCCTGGGATCAGGAAGTGTCATCTTCCCAAGTCAAATATGACCTCAGACATATTTGTCACACATAGCTGTGTGACTCTAGGCAAGTCACTTAACCCTGTTTGCCTCAGTTTCCTCAGCTGTAAAATGAGCTGGAGAAGGAAATGGCAAACTACTCTGGTATCACCAAGAAAACCCCAAATGGGGTTAAAAAGTGTCAAACATGACTGAATAACAACTAGAGAAGACTAGAGATGCTTAACACCTGATGGCTGAAATTTTATCACCAGTTGAAAATTCTGACCACAATATTTTAGGAAAACTGTCTATTAGTAAGCTACTGAGGGACTGTGATCTGTATCAGTGGAGGGAGTCTTCTTGCCAGTGAAATCAGGGTCTTTCAAAGTACTGGAGTACAGATACACTTAGGCACAACACAAGCTGCCACACCATGGGTCACACTCCAAAGCTTTTCCATCTGGGTAAGATCTGCCATCGTCAGTGTTCCACCCAATGCCATAGAAGCATGGAGGAAGATTTCAGTGTAGACCTGGGTCTCTAATAATATCACTTGAGATATAATAATCTGTCTCTTTCATTCCTGCTGTGCTTTTATATAAGCTACTCCCCATAGGGAGGGCTGGGGGGGGGCATGCATGGAATGCTTTCCTTCCTCATCTCTTCCTCCTGGAACCCTTAGCTCCTTTCAAGGCTTATCTCCCGGGCACCCCCTACAAGAAGCCTCTCCTGATTACCTCAGTTATTAGTGAACTGGATTCACTTGTGAGTCAAGACATCATTTTTCTGATGTCATTTGGTCCTATTCTTGAACAAAGAAAAAAATAATGTGAGATATTAGTGCTTTCCACCAAACATGTGTAACAGTGGACAGAAAGCTAAAAGACCTGGGTTCAAGTCCTGCTTTGGACACATTATCTATGTAACACTAAAACTCTCAGGGCTCTAGTGAATTGTCTTAAGATTATAAGATAAGATGCCAACTTGCATTGGAGAAGGAAATTTCCTTACCTGGAAGTTCCCTATGGCAATGAAATCTAGTTCCTATCCCTATTATTTTGTACAGATGTTTTGTTTTTCAGTAGTGTCCAACTCTTTGGGACTCTATTTGGGGTTTTCTTGGCAAAGATGCTGAGTGGTTTGCCATTTCCTTCTCCAGCTCATTTTACAGATGAGAAAATTGAGGCAAACAGGGTTAAGCAATTTGCCCAAGGTCACATAGCTAGGAAGTGTCTGCGACCAGACATGAGCTCAAGAAGATGAAGCTTCTTGACTTCGGACCCTGCGCTCTATCCACTGTTCCACCTAGCTGCCTTGTGACATAGTTTTTACTTACCTGGGAACACGTTGGGTCTTCCCTCTTCTTCCCCACCTCCCTTAGATAAAGCTCCTTGAGGGCAAGAACAGTCTCACTTTACCATTTGCATTCACAATGCTGAGCACAATGCACATCCTTAATAAATAGTTGTTCGGTTAGTCTTAAAGGTTTTATTATCCCCATTCTGCAGCTGAGGAAATGGAGGTTCGGAGAGGACATAACTTAGAGCAACATAATTACTACTATCTACAGCAGGATTCAGTACAAAGCTCTACCAGAAAGTGTGGAAACATACTACTTACTCTGCTTCTTGGCATTTGAAGGAGGGAAGAAGGAAAGGAAGGAGAGACATAAGCAGAGACCACAGCCCATAAGACTCGGAGAGGGTGGACAGATACACAGGAGGAAGCTGAATGACTATATTCACATATTTCCTGGGACCTACGGACACCAGAGTCAGTTTTCACGTCTCTTATAACTTGGAACTTGAAATGGTCCCTGTCTCTCCAGCATCCCAAGTCCCTTATTAACTAGGAAACAATTTCTACTTTCACTTTTAAACTTCAAATATGACTTTAGGAATACAGATGTTTTCCCATGTATTTCTGAAGATTTTCCAGACTTACAAAGGAAATTAGACATTGGAAATTTCCTTCAGAACCGCAGAGGCCTGGGTCAATGTCCACTGCTGGGCCAGCAGGTCCCTTTGATCTTCAAAGGCTGTCAGATGGTTTTATCTCAGCTGGGAGATAAGAGCTGCGCCATGCCACAATGTTTGAAAATGTTATTGAATCTAACATTTATTTCATCATTCCTTACCTTTTGTTCCAGCTTCTCTGCCCCTACCCCAAATTAAAAACAGTTGTTTTTGTGCTTTTTTTAAATTTAATTTAGCTGGATCTTGGTGAGGAGAATGCAAAAATAAACTTTTTGGAGAAAAATAAATCAAAATAAATAAACATTTATCTTCAGAGACAAATGAGTTTAGCTCTCTTGACAATCTGTTCAATAACAATAATATTTAAAGAGTGTTCACTCTAAGCAAACACCGTGCTAAGCACTTACAATCATTATCTTTTCTGATCCTGACTACAATCCTGGGAGGTATTACTTCACTTTATAGAAGAGGAAACTGGGGCAAATAGGTAAAATGACTTGTCCAGGTGCACACATCTAGTGAATGTCTGAGGCCTATTTGAATTCAGGTCTTCCAGACTCAGTCTAGTAAGCTACCTATTGCCAACATCCAAGAGAAGAGGCCCCCAGAAGGGAAATTATTCTCTGAAGTATTTCAGTCCTTTCCACAGGTGCTGTGCTCAGGATGAAGCATCCCTGATGGGACTCTGGAAGGGCTGGGATTGACTAAGGTCCCTTCATTAGACTGATAAAATCTCTTTGGAGCTGGGAGATTTTCTCGTTCTGTCTAGCTCCATAAACATTGGCTATGTTCTTAGGAGGCACTGACCTGCATTGGTGATGATAGAATAAAAGTCTAAGTATAAGGCAGATGGAATCCAAATCCTCCAGTCTGTTTAGGGGTGGGGGTAGAGATAGTTGCAGTGGAGGACAGGAAAGAGCGGGATGCTAACAGAAAGAAATATAGTTGCAGTGGAGGACAAGAAGGAGGGGGGTGCTAACAGAAAGAAAGAAGAAAGCAGGAGGAGGGGATGGGCCAAAAATCCACAGAGGGAGAATGGAACGAAGAGAAGCAAACTGACAGAACCAGCCACGGAGGCCCTGACACGAAAGGGAAGTGTGGAGAACACTAATGTCTAATTAAAAACCATGTGAGCTCCCCTGCGGAGCCTTGCCTGCCTCGCAGGGCCAATGAGCTGTGCTTGGGTAGCTCCTAAGGCAGTCTTTAGGAAGGATTTGTAAGACAAGCAGCCTTCATTCAGAGAACCCAGGTCTGCCTTCGTGCTTTCCAGGGCTGAGAAAATCTGGGAAGTAGACTGAGAGGGGATGCCACAGAATCTGTGGGTAGTGAGTTGTAGGGCCAGGTGAGTATATGGACCCTATTCAGGGTATGGGATACTATTAATGGGAATTCAGCTTGGAAGAGCCAGCAGACTCCATAAGGGAAGCCAATAACCCTGGTTGCTGTGGATGATGCTTCTGTTGTTTGTAAGAAAACTAGCTGGGAGTTGTAGCAAAAGACCATAATCCCTGTTATTGGGAGACTGAGGCCAATGGATGCCTGAGTTCAGGAGTTCTGAGCTGCAGGGGGGCTGATGGCAATTGGGCGTCCATACTAAGTCTGGCACCAATATGGTGAGCAGTAAGAATCAGAGGGAGTGGGGGAACCAAGCTGCCTAAGGAGAGACAAACCAGCTCAGGTTAGAAACATAGCAGAGTGGATAGAGTGCCAGACCTGGAGTCAGGAAGACACATCTCCCTGAGTTCAAATCCAGCCTCAGACATTTCCTAGTTGTGTTACCTTGGTCAAGTGACAATCCTGTTTGCCTCAGTTTCCTCATGAATTGGAAAAGAAAATGACAAACCACTCCAGTATGTTTGCCAAGAAAACTCCAAATGGGGTCATGAAGAGTCAGAAATGACTGAATAACATCAGAGTTAGATTAAATGGCTCTCCTCCGTCCCCCCCAAACCCTGGTGTCCTGTTCATACTACCCCTTACTCCAAGCTACTGGGCTGACCAATATCATATTCAGGATTCTCAGAGGTTTCTTTCCGGTCTCTGCCCTAAACAAAGCTGGTTGTTTCTGATCAATGACTCCCCCTCCCCATGTCCCATCCCCAAGGTTGTAGAGGTGGGAACATAAGCAACTGCCATCATCTTCAGAGGATCATGGTGTTTAGAGCTGGAAAGGACTTTAGAGTCTAAGAATATAGATTAATGCGTGGAAAGGTGAGTTCCTATCTTGGAGCCTCACAGGAAATCAGTACTAGACGGAGAAAAAAAATGCTCACACATAAAGAACAAAGGAAGCAGTGTGGTTCAGTGGACAAATGCTAGAATTGGAGTCGGGAACACTTTAGGTTTAAACTCTGTCTCTGATGTTTGCCAATTATGGGCAAGTCACTGGACTTCTTTGAACCTCTGTTTTTTCATCTATCCAATGAGAAGGATAATATCTGTACTTCCTACTTCTTAGGGCTGCTGTCAAGTTCAAACAAGACAACGTATGTAAAGCATGCTTCACTCATCTTAAAGGACTGTATCAATATCAGCTGTTAAAAGTGCAGCGGAAGTCGAAACCTCTCTACACCTCAGCTTCCTCATCTAGAAAACAAAGGTGTTTGACTAGATGATGTCCAAGGTCCCTCCCAGTTCTAAATCTATGAGCCTATGAGTTAGGTCTTGCAAATATGAATTCTGCCCATTCCACAGATGATCTTCAAGGAAGGATAAGTGACATTCACAGTCACACAGCAATCCTGTGCCAAATCATGCAATTCCCAATCCAGTTCTCTTTGCAAGACATTATTCTACTACTCAGGACTCTAGAAGTCTCGCCAAGTTGATGAGACTGTTGAATGTTGTTTTGGATTATTCTCTCTCTCTCTCTCTCTCTCTCTCTCTCTCTCTCTCTCTCTCTCTCTCTCTCTCTCTCTCCACTGACCATTTGAGAGCAAAATATGAGTTCTGGTAAGTACCCAGTGGGGTTAGTAAAGGATGTGTACTTGAGAACTCGAGAACTCTTTCTGTCCAGGTGAATGAACCTACCTCCGAGTTGAACTGCATAGGGACAATCCCTTTCTAGGGGGTATAAAAGAAGGGGGAACATTGACACTGGTCACTTGGCCTTGCACTTTTTTTCCAAAGGTCCTTTTTATTGGGAAAGCGAAAACCTAATGGCAGTTATGTATTATACATGTAGAACAGGGCTGCAACTGTTGCCTAGCAACCAGCTGCAAGTATGTCATCTGGGGAAAGGACCAGTAAGAGCAACTGGGACCTTGGCACTGGGCCCCAGGTGTGTGTTGGCATAGTCATAGGGCACCAGAGAATCCCCCAGCCTTTCCTGGGAATTGTGGGGAAGGAGAAGAGGTTGTGTGTGTGTGTATGTGTGCACATGCAAAAGACAGTCATAAAGAATGAGGGAGAGAGACAGATAGAGAGAAGATGCTCTTTAGAGAAGTGAAGGTTATCAAGGTGGAGGTAGGGAAAGCAATGACAAATGTTAGCAGCAGGACAGATGTTAGCAGCTCTTGTTAGGTAGTTCAATTTAAATTCACTCAACAAACATTTTTGAAGTGCCTACTGTGTGTAGAATGCTGTGTTATAGAAATGTGTGTTGTTGATTAGGTACTATGTGGAGCTCACATAAGCCACAATCCTTGTCCTCTCCTCTCTCATGGATCTCAGAAGTGTGTGACCTATGTAGAAATCAATAGAGTTTAAAATAATGCAAGAAAATGTGTCAAGTGCTATGTTTGGAGGGAAAGGTAAAAGGTAAGGTCCTTAGCAAATGGCAAAATCAAGGAAGAAAATGTATTGGGCTTGAAAAAGTGTACATAACGAAGAGGGCACCCATCACTGGGGCAATAGCCAAACAAATTATAGTATAGAGGTGTAACAGAGTTCCATAGTGCTGTAAGAAATGATGAAGGGGATCGTTTCAGAAAAACTTGGGAAGATTTGTATGAACTGATGCAGAATAAAGTAAACAAACCAGGAAAACAATTTATACAATAGCAACATTGTAAAAAAATCTTGATCTCATTGATTTCTGATCAATGCAATGACCCACCACTATGACAAAGGGCCAGTGATAATCTCCTGACAGAGAGGTGACAGAATCAGGATGTAGATTAAGGTACATCTCTTTGGAAATAGCTCATGTGACATTTCGTCTTACTTGACTAGGCACATTTGCTTCAGGGACAGACAACACCAGGAGCTAA
The DNA here is from genome assembly GCA_023548195.1 of Bettongia penicillata ogilbyi. Taxonomy (NCBI): domain Eukaryota; kingdom Metazoa; phylum Chordata; class Mammalia; order Diprotodontia; family Potoroidae; genus Bettongia; species Bettongia penicillata. The sequence goes on from JAJHZJ010000133.1 coordinate 3,066,610, forward strand.
ACTCCTAAACGCCCAGAAAGGGATGAGTATGTGTGTGTATGTGGGATGTCAGAGGAGCTCAGCTGAACTCACGGTAGTTACCAGGTGAATGTGTTGTTAACAGTTCTCTCTTAAGACATCTGGGAACCTTTTCCTGCCCATCAGGAGTTGTTTCAGTTGTTGGTTTCTCTCTTACCAAGCTGGCTTGGCTGAAAAACGAGGACTCTGAGATTTCCCTTTTCTCAGGAGAGGATACTTCTAGGACAGATGTTCCTAACCTTGGGTCCTTGGATAGATTTCAGGTGTTCTATGAATGTAGCATGGGAGGGAAAATATATTATTTTCACTAACTGCTGACTGAAATGTAACATTTCCTTCAATTATTTGAAAATATCATTCTGGCCTGGCATAGTTGTATATATCTATAATCCACAGGTGCTGCCTCAGTCGACCTGTTAAAGACTTTAGGCTCAGTGGTGGGGAACCTGCGGCCTTGAGGACACGTGGCCTTCTAGGTCCTCAAGTGTGGCCCTCTGATTGAATCCAAGCTTCACAGAACTTATCCCTTTAATAAAAGGATTTGTTCAATAAAACTTGGACTCAGTCAAAAGGCCACACCTAAGGACCTAGAAGGTTACATGCGGTCTCCAGGCCTCAGGTTCCCCACCCTGCCCTAGCTTAAAAGGCCAAGGTCTCCCACTTCATCCAGGGCCATCTCCAGTTGTTCTGGTCCACATCTGGCAACTGGGCCCAGATGGCTCCAGAGGACAAAGTAAGGCTGGTGACTTCGCACAGCCCTCCCTCACTCAAATCCAATTCACTTGCACGTCATAGCATCACCTCCCTGACGTCATGGTCCTCTTTGAGAACAAAGGACAAACAACAGTTACTAGGAAGGTTGAGGCTGGTGGATTGCTTTGAGGCAGGAGTCCTGAGCTGCCAACTGGGCGTCAGGACTAAGGCTAGCACTAGTAGGGTGCCCCCAGGAGCAAAGGGCTAGTTGTTTGCCTAAGGTCAGAAACCACCCAGGTCAAAAAACAGAACAGGTTAAAGCTCCCATCCTGATCAATACTGGGACTGGGTGACATTATGCATCCAGCCTGGGGAAGATAAGGAGACCTAATCTCGAAAATCATACAAAAACTCAACTCTGAGAAGGAGTCCACAGACTCTTCCTAAAAGGATCTTTAACACAAAAACAATGAAGAATCTCTGTTAATAGGACTGAAGGTAATTCTCTCCCTAACTGGGGTCAAGTCTTGTGGACCTCTCCTACACACACACACATTTAATATAATACTTTAAATATTTAATATATGTTTAATATAATGCATTATATTAAACACATTTAATATAATATCTTAAAGTTTAAAGGAATGAGGCAGTTGTGTTACTTATGGTGTAACTTTTGGGGAAAAAAAAAATCAATGGATCAACAAGTACTTAGAAAATACTTGTGGTCCTCCTGTGGGATAGAGTTCTTGACCTAGAGTCAGAAAGACCTGAGTTCAAATCCAGCTTCAGACACTTTCTAGCTGTGTATCCCTGGGCAAGTGTCTCAGTCTGTGTCTGCTTCAGTTCCCTCATCTGTAAAATGGAGATAATATTAGCATCTGCCCCCCCAGGATTGTTGTGAGGATAAAGTGAAATAAAACACTTTGTAAAATTTAAAGTTCCATGTAAATGCTAGCTGTTTCATTATTATTATTATTATACAGACACAAATTACAAAAACAAAAATGAAACAGTTTCTTCCCTCAAGGAGTTTATAAACTATGTGGGAAAGGAAGGAAGGCAGAAAGAAAGAACACATGCATTTATTAAGCGCCTACAATGTTCGAGACATTATGATAAGGGCTTTACAAATATCTCATTTGAGTCTCACAAGAACTCGAGAGATAGGTGCTGTTATCCTCATTTTACAGATGAGGAAACTGAGGCAGCAGAGGTTGAGTCACATAGCTAGTATCTGAGACTGGATTCAAATTCAGGTTTTCTTGACTCTGGACCCAGTGTTCTATCCACTATACCACCTAAGTTACCTCTGAAAGATTAGAACCTTTATGGTGAGAACCAAGGAGGAATTTAGGTTCCAAGTAACAGGGGGAATCACTGATTAAAGACATGGAAGACATACAAAATAGACATATATTATTATTATTATTATTATTATTATTACATTATTAAGGGAAGACTAGTGCAGCTGGAGGACTCAAAAGACCTCATGTAGAAGGTGGTGTTTGAGTTGAGCCTTGAGGGAGACTGGGTATGGGGGGAGGGTGTATGTGATAGCCAATAAATTAATGGCTGTGGATTTAATAACCTCTAAAGTGGGAACAACAACCGCAGCAATAATGACATTTATAGAATGCTTTCAAGTTTGCAGAGCACTTATCTTGCATTATCTCCTTTGAGCTCCACAAAAATCCTCTAAGATAAATACCCCAGAGAAACTTCCTATCTCAAAGCACTTCTCTGGGGAACTGCTGAATGTCCATCAAATTATTTTGAATACTTTAAAATGTATATGAATGAAAGGCATTGTTATTGTGACCTCTGTCCTGATCATTAAGGGAGCAGGCACTACTAGGGGCTCTCTAACAGGCTCGCTTCATGCTTGGGCTCCTAACCCCTCCTGCACACAGAAGTGACAGGCACTTCTTAGAATCTTTAGTTCTCGGATGATGGAGTTCACTGTCCCTGGAATGAAGCCAGTAAATCATAGGAGCAAAAGAACACAGATTTAGAGCTGGAAGAGAAATCGTTCCACTCCAAACTCCTCATTTTCCCAGGGATTTACCCAAGATCGCACAGGAACATGTAAAAGAGCTGGGATACAAAGTCAGCTCCTTTGACTCCAAATCCAACATTCTTTTCACTGTACTATCATTTCCTCAATTCAATCAGATCTAAGAGAATCAGAAATACTGGATCCCATAAATAAAACTCCCTTCAGCACTGGATAGGCTCTTCCCATTCTTGATGGATTCCTGCCAGGTTATTAATGACAAAAATACAGAAATTCTTTCCCATCACAGCCACTCTGAGATGGCTCTGATAGCTCGGGATGGACAGACATGGCTAAGGATGCTGCAATTCATTTCTTAATCTGCTACTGAGGACTGGTCATCTTAAAGATTTCTTGAACTTTCTCTGATCACACAGAAGACCTTCCCTTATCTAAAACACACTCTTCTTTGCTTTATAGTTTCCTTTTCTGTTCCTCCCCCTGCCAAGCTCTGAGGCCAGATTCCACCCTGTGCAGAAAGCCTCAGCTGTCTTTGCTGCTAAGGCAATTGCCATAGGCTTCGGCTCTGACCTGTAAGTGAGTTTCCTTTGGAGCTGTGTGGGAGAAAATGGATCCGGCCCAATTAAGTCAAGGACACTCGCTCTGTTCTCCAACCACTTTAGCAACCTCTGCCCACAGACTTAACATTTCCATCCATCTTAGCACAAATTGGGCCTTGGACTCTGGGTGGAGGCAGTAGGGTTTTGCGCTCCTCTGGGAAATGGTCAGAAACCTTTTTAATCACCACCGCTTTAAACAGCCCAGGAAACATCACCTGGTGCTTACCCCCCTCCCACCACCAACTCAAATCAGGTTTTTTTCACACTAGCCATTTTTTCCTTAATTGAAAGAGGTTTTTTGTGTTTTCTTTTTTTTTTTAATCTGAGCTCTCTGAACTCTCTTAAGTCATTCAGGATAGCCTGGAGTTTCCTATGACAGCTGACAATTTAAGCACCAGATCTAGTTGGGTGACCCCTGGTAACTCATTTACAGTCTCTGACCCCCAGTTTCCTCATCTCGAAAATAACAGTAGCACCTGCTATGAGGTTCAGAGGATAGAACGTATGTGAAGTACTAAAGTGGTACACAAATGCTAGCTATTAGCTATCGAAAAAAAAGATGTTTAATCATTTGTGAAGGGAGCTCTTTGTAAAGTACACCAACCTTCCTCCTTAAACAGAGTATAACCCTTTTCCTGATGGATGTCATTTGTAATTTATTTGTACTAATGTTTTCTATAATATTGTGATTTTATATGTGCTATATTTATATATTATACATTATATATAATTGTATTATAATTTTATTATGTAACTCTATGTATATATCATGTATTGCTGTTTAATGCTTTTGGTTGTGTTCAGTTCTTTGTGACCCCTTTTGGGGTTTTCTTGGCAAATATAATGGAGTGGTTTGCAGTCTCCTTCTCTAGCTTATTTTATAGAGGAGGAAACTGAAGCAAACAGGATTAAGTGAATTGTCGGGGTCACACGGCTAGTAAGTGTCTGAGGCCCGGAACTCCAACCACTGTGTTACCTAGTCACCCCTATAGAATATACTATATCTTATATATTATTTTATTATGTTCAATATGCAGTACAATTTATATTACATATAGTTATTCATAATTTTATTACAGGCTGTATGTATATAGAATATAATGCATATTACGTAGAAATTAAATTAAGATTATATTATATACTATATACATACCATATGTTACTACATAATTTGCTTATATGGTAACATAATATATGTTATATGTAATTATTATAGACTATATATAGAGAGAATGTATCATAAATTTTATGTATAATTGTATGGTGATTTTATTGTATACCATGTGCATATCTAACGTATTATATATTATATGGGCAGTTACAGGTGATGCAATAGTGCGTAGAGCTCTGGACCTGGAGTCAGAAAGACTCATTTATGAGATATTTACTAGTTAAGTTTACCCTGTTAACCTCAGTCTCCTCATGTATAAAATGAGCTGGGGAAGTAATCACAAACCACTCCAGTATTTCTGTCAAGAAAACCCCAAACAGAGTCACAAAGAGTTGGACACAACTCAGCAGCAGCAACATAATGTTTATAATTTTACTATATACCATAGGTAATAGAGTATGCATTATATATAATTCTTTATAATTTTATTAAAGGCTATATGTGTATAGTCTGTACAGGATATTGTACATTGATACACTTATATTATCATTTTATTATATGCATATATTACATAATATATAACTGTATATAATATAGTATACTATGTATATCATTTAATTATAGCTTATATGTATATAGTCTATTTATAATACTGTATGTTATATATAATTATATTATGATTTTATTGTATACTACATGCACATATATTATGTTATATATTTTATTATATACTATATGTAATACAGTATACCATATAAAATTATTTATAATTCTATTATATTATAGAATATATCACACATCATATATTTAAAATTGTTAGATGCTAGATTATATAAAATATATAATTATAGTTCTAATTATATTGTGATTATGAATAGGTTAGACATATAAGTATATCTCATTTTTAAATATACTATATGTAATAATTATAATCTATATGTGTAGAAAACATCATATTTTATAATTATATTATTATTTTCATATATACTATATATAATTACAATTTTACTATATTATTCTGTGTCACATATAATTATATTGCGAATGATTAATGTCATTTATTATTAGCCAGATGATATCCCAAAGCATAACCCAGTGATATTTTTGGGAGTTTAATGAGGTAAGTAGAACTCAGAATTAGTTTTACTGAATGAATAACTGTCAGCCTGGAGAGCCTCTTACAGAACACCTAGCTCCAATGCCCTTCATTGATGTGGAGTCTGAGGCCCTGAGAAGTAATTTGTCTGGAAATTTCCTACCCTAATTATCTCTAGACCATTAGTTTTTAGTTCCTGGTCTTTGTTTTTCAGATTTTTGTCTCTACCCTTGTGAGAGTATCACTGTCTACTGGGAGGAGCAACCTTCCCCCACCCTTTTTAACTCTTGTTGTTCACTTCATTACCCTGTTTTGGGGTTTTCGTGGCAAAGATACTGGAGTGGTTTGTCATATCCTTTTTCAGCTCATTATACAGATGAGGAAACTGAGGCAAACAGGGTTAAGTGACTTGCTCAGGGTCACACAATTGGTCAGTGTCTGAGGCCACATTTGAACTCAGGTCTTCCTGACCCAGTCCAGTACTCTATCCATTATACCACCTAGTTGCCCCTCTAATCCCTTATGAACTTGAAAAATGACTGTTAGAATTATGTGAAAAGTAAAAGAAAAGTAGTTCTGAGTGATGGCCTTAGGAGTTCACCATGAGTGAGATCCATGAGCTTTGGTAGATAGTTTGTCTACTTAGGTAGTTGAGATAACACCTAGCAAATAAGTAAACCTATGCCCCAGCTTTGCAAGCTGCAATATGAATCATCCTGACATCAATCTCAATCCCTTGCAAATGTCTGGTCTATGTTCATTGGACTCTAGGCTGATTTGTTGGTTAACCATTCAATTAAATTCAATGAATATTTTAAAATTCCTACCACTAGGAATATGGTCATCACTGTGCTGACTATACAAAGACAAAACTAAAAATGAGCCCCTATCTTCAAAGAGGGCAGTGAGGTGATGCAGTGGGTGAAGTGCTGGGTCTGGATTCATGAAGACTCTTCCTTTGTTCAAATCCAGCCTTTGACTCTTACTAGCTGTGTGACTCAGGGCAAGTCACTTAACCCTGTTTGTCTCAGTCTCCTCATCTGTACAAAGAACCAGAGAAAGAAATGGCAAAACACTCCAGTATATTGGCCAAGAAAATCTTAAATGGGGTCCTGTCTGGGTTACACTATGTCTATTGGAGGCAGGTAGGTGACTAAGTGGATAGAGTGCTTGGCCTGGAGTGGGGAAGACCTGAGTTCAAATCCAACTTCAGACACTTAATTAATAGCTATGTGACTCTAGACAAGTCACTTAACCTCTGATTGCCTTAATACATCGGAGAAGGAAATGGCAAACCACTCCAGTATCTTTACCAAGAAAACCCCATGGACAGCACTGGGGTGCTAGAGTCCACAGGTTCATGAGGAGTTGGACATAACTGAAGACTCAGCAACAACAGATTTTCCAAAGGTCAAATCCCTCTGGAGACAGTACCTTCTGTTTCTCAGGATCCTCTAGTATTCTGATAGTGGCTATGTAAGACAGAATAGAACTATTACCCACAGTCCTTTGTGGGCTGGTTCCCTTACATTTTTTTCAATCAGAACTTCTGTTCATGGAAATGAACACTGTCATTGTGCTAACCTCACTGCATCCCTTTTGGGTAGGGAGTGGAGTAGTTGAAGTAGTAGTCATGGAAGGAAAAGGGTCACAATGAAACACTGAAAAAATACACAGAAAAGAACAGGAATAAGTTCAAAAGGGGACACAGACAAGGAGGGCAGTGTTGTTACTACTGAATTTAATATATATTTTTTTAAAAAAGCTGAACATTTGAGAGATTTAGGGCTTCATATACAATCTTTTTTATGTATAAGGAATGTTCTAGTTTGTTAAGTTTATAACTTTTTTTAAAAAAACTACACATTAAAAAAATGCTAACCATTGCCATCTCATGTAGTTCCTAAAACAAAACTTTGGCTCCATTTCAAACTTACTATACTAAAATCTAATCCAAATTTTATAAACTTAAAAAATAATGATGTTTCCCTTTCTAAAAAAACATCATTTTCCAGGGAAAATCACGGTTATATCTCAGGATCCTTAGGTTCCACAAACCCACTGCCTCTCCACATATGGCATTTGGCGTGACTTTATAGGTTTAGTTTTCTGTTTATTTCCTCCTAGGTACTGTGCCTATAATTTGAATAAGCTGCCACCAGATGGATAGCAGTGCATTTATTACCTAGTCTCATGGTCCAAAGAGCTAAGCATCAACCAACATGGTTAATTGAAAAATATAGATTAACATTCTCTCCAACTCAATTACACTTTTTTTCTGTAAAAGGAACTTTTAATTAAGACACTATGACATCAACATTAACTAATCACAAATTATTACACTTTAAAAGGTGATACACAATCCAGAGGAAATTCTAAAAGCAATCTGGAAATTAAGAGCACAAACACAAAGAGGTACAATTAGGTATCTATGCTCCTTAACAGTTATGAATCGAAATCTCTTTCCCTCTACTGTTTTAAACAGAAGTTTCTCTTCTGTGGCATTTCAGGCCTTTTTCAAAAGCCTGTAGAACAGAGTTAAAATTCCCCTGTAGCCTTTCTTTCAACCCTAATAAGAGCACCGTGCCTTTGATTACTTTCAGCTAATCCCAGAAAAAGCATTCCCTGAACACTGATTTGGCCCTCCTGTGTCTTCTCCCTTGAACCAAAAGAAAAAATAAAGAACATGATGTCCTATGTGCCTTACAGTTACCAATGTGACACTCCCATGAATGGCCTTTTCCAAGTCAGATTTTCCTTCACTTTCAACACTTCTCTTAAACTTGGGGTTTTGCCCTTTGAAGTCCCCAAATACGGTCATTCTCCATCTGAATCAGATGGCCACCTGGCAGCAGCCATGTCAGAATAGGCTGTGTTAGCATTCTGTAAACTACTACTACTTTCTATAAAGGGGTATAGAGTAGAAAAAACAAACCTAAGTGAGGAATTAACTTTTAAAAACTTGTTTAAACAGAACCCCCAAAGGACAAGTACAGGACAATGTTTTCTGTTGTTAAACTGGTGCCATGCTCCTCCCCACAATTCTGAAAAGCTGAATTACTTAATGAAATGGTACAAAATTTCTAAACCACCCAAGCTGTTTGTACAGAAGACTACCTGAAAGGATAATGTGGATCTTTTCACTTTTGATATGTCAGCACCTATATTTTGTGAATTTTGCTATTCTCCATGTAACTGTTTCACCTTCTTTAACATTCTGTCTAGTGTTTACTCACTTTGAGACAGCAAAAATATTTGTTCTTCCATTCATCTATCTATCCATCCGTCCATCCATCCATTCATTCAGTGCTTATCAACTACTACTACGTGCCCAATACTCTGCTAGGGAGGATGAAGTGATGTCCAAAACAAGCCCCTGTCCTAAAGGAGTCTACACCCTACAGCAAGAGTTCTTAGTATTTTTTTGTGATGAACATGCTTGAGAAATCTACAGATCCCTTTCCAAAATAATACTTTAAAAACACAAAATCAAATATGTAAAATTGCAAAGCAATTTTACAGCGTATATCATATTGAACCAATTATATTCAAACACTGAAATGAGATTATCAAAATATTAAAAAAAAGGAAAAGAAAAATTCCATAGATCCTAGGGTAAAAACACTTGTTTTACTGGTAACAAATTACAAGGCATGAACTGACTTTAATATTACCCAAGAAAACTTACAACAAAGTTATCTGACATATTTAACTACACACATAATTGTTATTTTGCTGTACAGTAATTTGGTTTAAATGGTAAGCAATTCATGTAAATAGGCATCACATGACTATAATTAGTTTTACACAGACAAGTCACATTTTAAAAGTTTTCCTTTCCTTGCTCTGCCTGTTTTCTGTTATCAATAATGTCCATTTCTCCCAATACCAAGTACAATTTAATTTTCATTACACACACATTAAAATGTAAAGTTCTTTTTGATTTCCCAAAAGTCAATGCTCTCTGTGCACATCCTTCCATGCTCCCCCCACTTCCTCCTACCACTCAAAGCTCCAGTGATGAGGGCTCTGGATCACTCAGTTATTGCTTAGAAAGAAACAGCCTGAGACTAAGAAGCTCCTGACGGTAAGCCCCCAGTCAACAAAGCTAAGTTTCTGAGTTCAAATCTGGCCTCAGACACTTAATAGCTGTGTAATCCTGGACGTGGCACTTAACCCTGTTTGCCTCAGTTTCCTCATCTGTAAAATGAACTGGAGAAGGAAATGGCAAACCACTCCAGTGTCTTTGCCAAAAAAATCCCAAATGGGGTCACCAAGAGTCAGATACAACTGAAACAACTCAACAAGAACCAAAGCTAAGTCAGTTCCATTCTTCTACCTGGACTCATCCTCTTCAGGGAAGGGGGTGGAAACTGCAGAGCCCTCCCTAGACATTCTAAATTAAGAAGATGGTGTTGTGTAGTGGAGACCACTGACTAACACTGGAAACAAAGGACTTTGGTTCAAATCCTCCCTTTGATAATTATTACCTATATAGACAAGTCCCTCAACTTCCAGTCTCAGTTCTCTCATCTTGAAAATTAGCAGACTGGACAAGATAGTTTCTGGAGTCCCTCTCCAAGCTCTATATCGATGACCCTGCAACTAAAACAGGTTTACCTTGAGTCCCAATGTCATTAGATGTCAAGGCTAAAGGGAGGATTTCCTGCCCTCTCCCTCACCCCCAAACTATATAATCAACTGAAATTTATTACTGCAATGCAAATGATTAGGATGAGATCTTTTTCCATCTTGATGGGGAGTTAGATAGCAGAAGCACTCAGTGCCCAAAGTGGGTAAATGAGGACACCACTCAAGGCCTCAAAAAAAAAAAGATCTCTGGGGCAACAGGGCAGAAGCATTTGGTTAGAAAGTAAACCAAAACTTTTCCTGACTCATCTTATTTATTTTTTTTGACTGGGCCTATCAAGACTATTCTCTCTGAGGTCAAAGAGAAGCACTAACGAAGCACTATATGGAGTACAGAGCAAACTTGTATAGCTTAGAGGGTATATTGAATCTAGCTCCTTTTTGGTACTCATGTTCCAGGCAGAGTCTTAACCTAACTAGGCAGGCACAAGGGGAAAAGTCTGAGAAGCTAAGCTATACTATGTATACATTTATTGTCATTTAGTGGAATACCTGAAAGCATCCTGTTTTGTTCTACAATGTGTCAGTTAATGAGATCAACAACTGTCCAAAAGGGTTCGACCTAACAATCCACACCAGAAAAACTGAGTGGATGAGAAACGCCTCTTGTCACGACTGATGTGCAGCTGGATGAACAGACAATGTAGTTGGTCAATGAGCACATATATCTCAGATGAACATTACCTACGGACTCCAATCTGGATCCAGAATTGATTGAGAAGAAAAGAGCTGACTGACTGGGTTTAATTTGGGAAATTGTATAGGACTTTAAACAATCCCAAAATGTTTCCTTAAAACAAAACAAAAAACCTTTTCAACATCAACCTTCTCCTGCTGATATTATATGACTATGAATCCAGGAACACCATGATCTCTGATGAACCAAGAATCAAAATCCAATTCCAACGGACAAGGGAACGACCTATATTGAGTGTAACTAGGCTGTCGAATATTGTTAATGTCAAATTGTGCACGATAAATGACATACGATATATTATCCAGGAAAATTATAGTGAGAAAGGGAGGTGGACCAGGCATGTATTAAGATCAAGGGATAACAGATGGCCAAAGTGTTGCCCCGGTACCCAGAAAGTTTTAAAAGACCCTGAGAAAGGCCTCCAGTATAGAAGACAGATTTTTTAAGGATAATTTATGGGGGGACAAGGACAAAAATCACATAAAATGAAAAGGTTTGAATGAATTGTGATCTACACCAGTGGTGTCAAACGCATATTAAAACAGATCCCTGTGAACATGTTGGCTTAGAAAACCATAATTAAACATTACCTGTGTGGTGGTGTATTTTTTATTGTGTCAGACATTTCCCAAATACATCAATCTGGTTCCAGCAGCGAGTTTGACACTTCTGATCTACAGTTATGGATGGAGCACCCACACATGTGAGATTACAAATTCACAGAAGTATAAGTCAATTCAGATCTTCCTCTTCATTCCCAGTTCCCTAAAGGAGTCTAACAGTGGACCTGAAAGGAGTCTTCACATCCATGAGAACTCTATCTTTGGAGGTAACCAATTCCTCTCCTCCACCAAGGACTAAACACAAGAGGGATAAATGTAAGTAGAGGATGAATTTGGGGCAGGTTCATGGCAGAACTTCCCAGTCATGGAAGACATCAAAGTACAGTGGAATGGGTCCTCAAAGAAAAGATTCTCCTTCTTGGGAAGTCCTTAAAAGTCAGCAGGGCCTTCATCATCTATAGACTACAACATATTATCCCATGAATTCCTTCTAGCTCTGGAATTCTGTGAACTAATCAATATGGTTTAGGCACACCATTCCTTAAGGCTCAGGGACCTATTGTGTGACCTCTCAAGGCCAAGGATAAGCCTGAGTTTCCATCCTTCAATACTGTCTTTACAATAGCACCTTCATCATACATAGGGATGATCACTAAAGATGAGTTGGACTAGGAAATGGCAAAACACTCCAGTATCTTTGCCAAGAAAACCCCAAATAGGGTCACAGAGAGAGTCAGATATAACTGAAACAACTCAACAAGAACTGAAGCTAAGTCAGTCCCATTCTTCTAGCTGGACTCATCCTCTTCAGGCAAGGGGATGGAAACTGCAGAGCCCTCCCTAGACACTCTAAATTAAGAAGATGGTGTTGTACAGTTGAAAGGGCACTAACTTGGGGAATCTTCAAATTTGTCACTGGACATGACCTCACCATGCTCCTATGGAGCAAATGGACAAAGAAATAAAATCTTTCCCTATTTTATAGAAAAAGCAACTAAGGCATAGAGAAAAAAATTCTAGGACTTCCAGATCAAATGGGTACTGAGTAAGAAAAAAACCAAAATGTTCTGCTTATTGGTAAAATGTATTTCGATAAAAAATGAGCAAACAGGAGAAATCATTCTTGTCCCCAAATTGGCCTCTTTCCGTTAATACGTTACCATATACTTATCAGTCAATTTGATTAGACATCTATTGTGTGTCAAGTACTATGTGAGGTACTGGGGCCATAAATACAGAAATAAAACTCTCCTGAACCTCAGAGAGCTTATATTTTATTGGGAAAGCCAATATGCATACACATAATTATCTACAAAAAGAGTTGCAAAATAAATATACGGTAATTTGAAGGGGAAAGACACCTGGGAGATAAGGAAAGGATTTATTCATGTAGGAGGTACTGTGAACTGAGATTTGAAGCACACTAGGAATTTTGAGAGAACTGCCCTTCTTGTATGATAATAACCCCCATCCAAATAGGATAAGAAACCAAATTCCAAATATTCTCAAAAATCTAACCAACTCATTCACTGTGTTCAAGAACTAGGGTTTACCACTCTGACCTCAAAGAGAAAAAAGACAAATGGAACCTTTGAGTAAGTAGACGTCACAAAGCCATATATCACTCATAAGCAAATGACAATAACTGCTAGATTGTGAGCTCCTTGAAGGCAAGGTCCTATCTTATTTATATTTGCCCAGCACAGTTCATTGCATATAGGAAGTGTGCGTTTAGTAACCATTGATAGAATGAATGGTTCAATGTTAACTCATGTAAAACAATACCATTACCTATTTGAAGGTGGTTACCATGTGAACGGCAGCTAAGTTGCTCAGTGGTTAGAGCTCCATTCTGGAGTCAGGAGGACGTGCATTCATTTTTGACCTCAGGATACTTATTAGCTGTGTAAGACCTTAGCAGTACAAGTCATTTAATCTTGCTTGCCTCAGTTTCCTCATCTGTAAAATGAGCTGGAGAAGGAAATGGCAAACCACTCTAGTATCTTTGCCAAGAAAACCCCCAATTTTGCTCCCTACCAGTTCAAGAATATCCTTGGCAAGAAGTCTTTTGGAAGTGGTGAGACCAAAATGGTAGCATAAAGAATCTGACAATACTGAAACCATTCACCAAAAACAAAACCATGTGAATGGCTGAATCTGAACCTTGTCTTCAAAGCAATTCATTATATTCATTGATTAATCATTTCCTTAGTTCTTGTGGCCTGATTTTCTTTAGGAATTCAACATTGCCACTGGCAGATAATCTGCTTGATTCTATATCTCTCATCCCTCTCTCATAATAAGCAATCAAGTTATTTATTACCATCCTGGGTTATAGGACAAATAAAACAGTCTTCATGCTGCCATTTTGCAAAATTACTTGCAAAAGATCTATTCTCACCAAGAATATTCTTGTATGTGTGGGGAGCAACACAGACCATCAACCGTTCCATTTTCCCCTCCAAATATCACATGATCCCCCTGTCTCTCACCAAAGAAAGAGTTCTTTGGGGGTCCCCTCTGTCTGAAGTGCATCCTGTCTCCTCTTCTTCAGTCTCGTTCTTCAACTCACTACAAACAGGAAAGAGGCTATTACCCTGTATAAGGTTTACATGCGGTCTCCCCCATCAGATTGTAAGCACCTTAAGAGTAGTGATTCTTTTCTACTTTTCTTTGAGTCACCAGTGGTTAGGACAGAACCGGGCACATAACTGGTGCTTAATAATGATTGTTGACTGAGTGACCCTTCCAGGCACTATTAAGTACTTTATGAATAACTCAATATATCTGATTAACTTGATCATTATCCAGTTCCTTGATTGCTCCTCTGCCTCCCCATTACCCAAGGTTCAAAACTTAAACCTTCTATGAGAAGGAGTTTAAAGTAGCTGGCCAAAATAGAAAATTTTGTGACCTGTGGATTTCTGGTCCCTTTCATTATTACCAATCATGAACATCAATTTAATTTAACATTTATTATTCTCCCACTGTGGACAAGTCAGGATGCAAAAATAAGATCTATTTATGATAAATAGAATGATTCCTTTTTTTCTATTTTCTTTGCAAAGCACCAGATTTCACAAAGAACAGAAGTCAAGCTCAGATAGAGATCAATTTGCACAGTAAGTATCTTCTTCACTAAATCATGAATATATTTCAGTCTATGGAATCCTATTTATTTCCTAGTGATAGAGATGATTATTTCTGAGTTTATGATATCGCATATTAAGAGCAAGAAGAGACCTTAGAGTTCACCTCATTTTATAGATAAGGAAACTGAGGTCCTGAAAGGTTAAAGGGAAGGGGAAGAAATAAGCATTTATTAAATGCCCACTATGTGCCAGGCACTGTGTTAAATGTACATATCTCATTTGATCCTCATGACAACCTTGGGAGGTAGGGAAGTAAGGAACAATATAAGGAAACTGAGGCTGACAAAAATTAAGGAATTTGCCCAGATTTTAGGTCAAATTTGAACTCAGGTCTCCTGAACTCCAGGGCTGGAATTCTATCTTTTGCCACCCAGCTGATTTGCTTAAAGTACTATAGGTAACAACTCACAGAGCTGGGATTTAAACCTGAGTCCTAGGACAACAAAGAGTCTTTTCTCTAGTCTATATCATGCTTCTAATGTGTATAAGATGGCCACTATACAATATATTCTACATTCCATTATTTTATTATGGAAAATTAGAATAGAGAATTTAAGAGCTAGAGGTGTTCTTAGAGATACTCCTTGACTTTGCATATGTGGTATCCCATATCTGGAATGCCCTCCCTCCTCACCTTCAAATTGGGGAATTCCAGCTTCTTTCCAAGCACAACTTAGGTTCCCTTTCCTACATGAGACCTTTGCTGATGCTCCCAGTTGTTTGTACTTATTTCCTTTGGAAATTATTTTTCTATTGCTTTATATATTCTTTGCATTTATATATATATGCATATATATATACATGTGTGAATATGTGTATATACTTACACATACATAGGTATATATACTGTATATACATATGTGCACATATTTCCTTGAGGTTAGGTACTATTTTAGCATTTTGTCTTTTTACCTTCCTGCCTCACACAACATCTTGTACACCTACTCTGAATTCAACTGAATTAATGGAATGAACCTCCACATTTATAAGGCTCAGAGAGACTGGGTGAATTACCCAAGGTCATAGAACTATTTAGAGGCATCCTAGACTCCAGGTCTCTGGGATCTCAGTTCAGTGTTTTCTCTAACACCCCATTTCTTTGATTACATTTCCGAGAGGTCTTTAATTTTCTGTCCTCTTCATTCCCCATTTCTCAGCCAAGTAATTAACATGTAAAAGGACTAAGGAAACTATTTCAAGGCACCCCTTTATTGATGGAGGGCTTTTGAAATGCAAATAATCATCTTCTAAATTTTTTTTATTTGCTAAGTTGGTCAATTTTCTTAAAACCTGGTAATCATACCTTGTGTCCTGGGGAATGGATTATACCCTACACAGAGAATTCTTCAAAAAATTGTATTACCTTTAAAATAGTTTTCTTAATTGAAAAAGTTATCTTTTCATTCATCTTTCTTTTCCTGCCTCTGTTTTCTCTTAATTTCTCTTTATCTTTAGTCTTTCGTCGCTTACTTATGGATTTCCTTATCTCTCCTGCCTCTCTTGGGCTCTGTCCTTTTCCCAAGTCAAGGTCATCTAAAAGCCCCAGAATTTAGTATCAGGTAGTGAGCCATCTGAGTGGGAATTGGGAGATCTGGACTTTAGTGCTGGCTCTGTTCACTTGACCTTGTGACCTGGGGCAAGTCACCTTTGTGGACCTCAGTTTCTTAATCTGCAAAATAAAGAAGTTGAATTGAATACTTTTTAAAGGCCCAAGCTCAGCATGCATTTTAAACTCTTCAATATTCTGTGATCTAAGTAGTTTACAAATCTTCATCCCACCCTACCAACTAGCGAAATAAGATGATTTTCTTTCAAACTCAGACTAAAACACCTTATCCCTTAGCTATTTCTGGTGCCCTACAGCTAAATATGGTCATAGGGCCATATTTAGAGATGGAAGGAACTTTAGAGGCTCCTTAGTTCAACTCCTACATTTTACAGATAAGAAAACTGAAGTCCAGGAAGGTTGACTTACCCAAGGTCATAAAAGATAGTTGGGTAAGGATTTGAACCCACATTCCTTGACTTCAAATATCTCACTCAGGCAGTGCATTGTCTCCCTTATGGGTATGTCTTAACACAAATGGAAATTCCCCTCCCTCCGACAGCCTAGACCAGGGATCTCAGATGAATAGAGCAGGTCTCAAGCTGGAGAGAACCTATGCATTTACTTCCAGTTAGAGAATAAGAATGCCCAACTCAGTGAAAATGTTGTCTGGGGGATGATGAAAAATTCCACTCACAGAGCTCCTGTCCCTTGAGGCAAGTTAGAAATGTCAAGTTACGCCCAAGGAGAAAACACCCAAGTCTAACGATTGGAAGCCGTCTCCAGAGTTTTAGCCCCCAGCCTGTGCGTCCAAGAGTCAGGGAGGAGAGCAGTCTCTCAGCCCTAAGGCCGCAGATCGCCACACCCACTCTCAGAGCTGTCAGTGTGCTTGGTCCCTCACACAGGCACAAGATATCATAGCCTAGCTATGAAGAAGAAATCTGGATCAGTCTAGAAGGAAAAGATATTGAGTTCTGGGAGAGATTGGGAATGAGAGACACACCTTTCACACAGTTCTTGGATGCTCTTAGCTGAAAGGGGACCACAGGCCCTATCTTGGCCAGGAGTGTGACCTATTCCATGTAAATGCAGATACACCTCCTTTCTCAGATGTCAGGAACCACATAGAAAACCAAACTAAACACATCCTACCCATAGCTCCCCTTCAGTAAGTGTCATCAAAGATCAGAGATGCAAGGAAACCTAGACGGAAAAACTAGCTTAACCTCTGAAATTTACAGATGAGGAAAGAGGCCCAGAAGGGTTGTTACCCAAGGTCACACAGTCAGTAGGACCTAGAACTAGAACCTAAGGGCCCCCCCCCGCCCCGAAATCTCAGGTCAGTGCCCTTTCTACACCCCCTACCCCTACCCCCACTACCTCTTGCTCCCTTTCTCTTGGCCTGTGACTTCTGAAACCTCCCTCGTCATCCTCCACCAGAAAATTGCCACTTAGAGACCAAGAGCCAAATAGAGGGGCAGCCCCTCCTGTGGCACAGCAGGAAAAGAGAAGCAGCAGGTTCCGCCCGTCATCCCTAGTCAGGTCTGGTAGACTGGCTGCTTCCTTCTCTTTCTCCCTCTTCCTCCCTGCCCCCTCCCCTGGAGATTTTTTCCTCTGTTATTTATGATGAGAGATGGCAGGAAAGAATGACACGTTCACACACTTGGTGGAAGGACCAGGGTGTGTCTCTTCTCTCCTTTCTTTGCAGAACCAAAGCAGCACAAATCTCTTGGGAGTAGTCTGACTCTCTCCACCTGATGTCGTCCCCCCCCCCCAAAAAAAAATCCCTCTCCTCCTCCAGTCTTCCTCGGGGCACCTCTACCGAGAAGGTAAGAAACAATCAGTCTCACCGTCATCACCTGAGGACCCCCTCCCCAGCAAATAAACACAAGGCTAGAAGAGATGGCCAGTACTAGAACCTTCTATGCCCAGTTTGAGATGAGAGGCAAGACATTAATATTGAAGCTATTTCCTCGAACCCCAGTCTCTCCAATCTTCCTGGAAGAGCAGAAGCATTAGCAAGTTTTGTTTCCCTGAAACCAATTTTGACTTGGGGGGGGGGGGTGTTGTTCATATTCTTCTTCTGCCTTCTGCGGCTTTCTGCCATGCCCAGAAGCAGCCACGCTTGAGATCCCGGCAGTGCCACTCGCACACTGCCCACCGTTCCACGTAGGGGCACAGTTCCAACCATCTAAGTCTCCAACACGCCGCCCTCCCCCACCTTCCCCCCAAAGCAGACCGGGTGCACCCCGGAGTCCAAGCCCGGGTGTAGCAATAAAAGGCGATCGGGCTGCCTGCCCCAAGCCCACTCCCTCCCCGGTCCGGGCAGAGCCCACCCAGTCCTGCGTGCAGCGCTAGCTGCCGCACTATGCCAAGCGACCGCCAGATCCCGAGTCCATTTCCAGCCTCCAGCCTCAATCGGTCGGCCGCTGAAGCATCTCCCTGCCCTCCCTCCGTCCGCCCGCACCTCCACGGCCATCCCGGTGCCCAGGGGCCACTCCGAGCGTTGTATTTCCTTTGTGTGCGGGCGGGGGCGCGGGCAGGGCAAGGTGCGGGGTGGAGGTGGCGGGGGGCCGAGGATGAAGGGAAGGTGTGCGCTACAACTGCAGGGAGGCTGAGGGATGGAAGGGAGTCGGAGAGCATCCAAGCGGCGCCAGACTTAGCCTCCAACCCCGGCCAAGGAGCCAGCTACTCACCGCTTTGCTCCCCCAGGAAGACCAGTTTGAATTTTCTCAGTGGGTTCCCAAAATCTCCTCCCGCGGACATGGTGTGGGCTCTGGGGTGTGGGAAGAGGAGGAGAAGGAGCAGGAGAGAGGAGGCACAGAGAGGGGAGGATCGCGAAGAGGAGGAAAGGGATGAGGAGGAGGAGGAGAAGGAGGAAGAAGACAGGCGGGCTACGATCCCGAAGGGGGAAGGGCTGGAGGCGAGCGTCGCCGGCTCTGCGGCTTCCCCCGGTCCCCTGGCTCGGGCTGTGCTGCGGAGGAAGGGGTGGAGGACAATGCGGAGGACGACTCGGGATGCCGCCCGCGCGGGCTGCGGAGCTGGAAGGGAGGGCACGCGGTCTCGCGGCGCCGACGGTCTGAGCGCAGGGCTGGGGATGCTGAGGCGGTGTGATCTCGGCGAGCCGGGGGCTGGCGCTTCTCCCCTCCCCACCTCCGGCGCCTGCGCCCTGTCGGCTCTCTCCCATCCTCTCTGATGTCATGCAGGACCGACAAGCCGATGCAGTGCTGCAGGGAGGCTTTGCCTAATGCATCTGAAAGGAGCGCTGGATGGCTGGGTCACCGTCTCACCAGCCGCCCCGCTGCCGCCCCTGCTAGAGGGGGCAACGCGCCTTGGACGACGGAGCGAGCAGAGTGCCCTGATCCTTCACCCCCTTCCCGCCTCGCTCCCACCTCCCCCTTTGAACCCAGAAAGCGCTAAGAGAGTGGGATAGAGATATTTATTTCCTACAATGTCAAGCTAAATCTATCTGCATTACTCCAGATCAAAGGGGAAGAAACCCATGAATTAAACACTAATATACAGCACAGCTGAGTCCATCTAGGAGAGAAAATGGAGTGAGAGAGACAGAGAGACTGAAGGGGAGAGGTTATTCCTGCCACTCTAGACAACTCCAGCCTCCACCCTTTTCTCCACACAATGCTGAGGAAAGATAAGGTCACTAGTTAGAAGGATGCTGCACAACAGCTCCAAAACCAGAAGCAATTTTTTAAATCTAAATCTCATATAATCACTTGGAAGCATGAAAAGTAGGGGATGGAGAGGGAGTGAGTGCTAAAAGGTATATAAATTCAAGAGTACTCAACTCCACCACCTGACGATGTGGCTCACACAAAATTCTGTCATCTTTCAGAAAATTATTTGCGTTGGGGTTCTTGAATCCCAGAGTCCAGGGTCTGAGAGCTCAAAAGATGATATAGCCCTCTTTCTCTTACTGCCAGACAAGAATGTTCCTAACCCTGCCTAGAGAGAAGAGACGGTGTTTGTCTTTCAAGGTCCCCAGTGGAGATTAAAATGTCTTCTTCGATTGTCCGTTCTAGTGACTGATGGGCCATCGTTCCCCAGAAGATACTTCCCCTTGTGACCTGAATCTCTCCTCACCACCCAGTTTTTTGGCGTCCTGTTTTCTCTGGAGCATTAAGCCTCCAGCAAAACAATCCAGGTTTGGGCTGACGAAATTAACAAAAGGAAGATGAGACTCCTCTGGCAGAATTTTCGCCCATCTTAGAGTGCTTGACCTGTTCTTTCTCAGCGTTCCTTCCAGAATATAACATAGAGATCAGTGATCTGGAGAAAGATCATTGAGAGCAATCTTTCATCAGCTCAGTGTGAGGTACCAAGCAACATCCAAGATGGACTTGAGAACAGTGCCCTGCAAAGTGTTTGGCTTTGATGAAACAACATTGCCACCCATCTCTTTCCTTCTGTATCCTGTGCTTAGTGCCTCCTCAAAGGTACACAATGCTTTCTATAGTGTCCCTAGACCCTCTTATTGCAGAAGAAATACTTTTATATTTCAGTGGATCTGTGATGTCATCAATATAGGCATTCACTCTGTCACAGCAGGTCTCTCACCTTCTGTGCCTTCTCACCTTGATGCAGTTCTAGTCCATTTCTCCCAAAGATCCTCCTAAAAGAATTCCCTTAATGTGCTGTAGGTCTTCATGTGTTTTGAACCTGTTTTGTGTTATAGAATTCTTAGGCAGTCTGGTAAAGCATATCCCTTTTAAGAATGAGATTTTTTTAAATGCATAAAATAAAATCCATAGGATTACCAAGAAAACAAATTCTATGGAAATATAGTTATCAAAATATTTTCAAAAATTAAGTTTGTGGACATTCAGGTTAAGAACTGCTCTAGCCTTTTTTTTTTCTCACATTTCTTGGGTAACAATGGAAAACTGCTCATCTGTTGTATGCCACACATGAACATCCTGCCTCCTTGTCTGATCACACATTTTTCCAATAATATTCCTCATGGCACTTGAATAGAGATTGTCTTTGGAAATAGGTTTCAACCCACTTGCATACACCAAGCAGCTCTCTATAGCTCTTTGAGGGAACTGAAATTTTGATTCTTTGGAGTTCATGCTGGTCCAATATTAGCAATCACGTACCATCACCAACAGACCATGTAGTTTGCTTGTTTATTCTATAATGATTGCTCTTTGCGTCAGGAAGCAGCTTGTGATTGTTAATAGCTCTGTTCTGTTCATTTTTCACTCACTAAACTTTGTTAGCAATCATTTATTAAGAACCTACTATGTGCCAGAGAGTGTTTTAAGCCCTAGACTCATTTAGTTTAAGGTTAATATCCTTTGAATATATTTTGAGAAAGCCCCTCTAACATTCTGAAGCTTGATATCATCTGCAAACAGACGTGTCTAGAGGAATGCACTGTCCGCATGGAATCCTTCTTCTTTTTGGACATAGAACTAAGTACTGGCTGTGACAGTGGTGAGAAACTTGGGTGAGTATACATTTTTCTGTGCTATGCCTCTCTTGGCATACAAGAAAGTTAGGGAACAAAGTTATATCTGTGGTGGCATTTATGAAGGAATCTTTTATGACCATAATATACACATGAGAGATTTTTGGTCGAAGGCTAAGTTTTGCTCTTGTACTGAGTAATTTTTATTGTAACCAATGAACAATAAATGTAGCAGAACCTTGTATATTTTGCCCCTTTTCTGTCAGTTATGCTACTGTAATGTGTTCTCTTACAGATTATCATTTGTGAAAGGCTGACTGTTCCTCTTGTGTATTTTCATCAAGAATAACCTTGATATATGGTTCTCATTCTCATAAACATTTTATAAAGATGAGAAAGTAGGAATATAGGTCAGGAGTTATTGATGTTTTTTCATTCACCTATTTTGGAGAAATAATAATGTCCATGACTTTTATTCCCATTCTTTTGGTATCTTCTCCTCCCCAAAATATCTTATAAAACAATTTCTTGATGCTGTCAAGATTCTATTACTTCCAGCATGAATTTGTTTTGTGTGTACTTGTTCTGGCCTAGTTGATCTTTTCAACTTTATTTTCTAAAGTGCAATTTCAACTTTTTATATATTGTACCAGGCACCAAGATGATAGGGGACAAATATGGTGATTCTCTGTCATTGATAAAAAAGATGGTGCTATAGAAACATTGGCAGATTTCTTCCATTTTCTATTGGTTTTATGTTCTCCTAATTTCATCTATCAGCGCTGTTGGGATGATGTGGTTCACTTGGGTCTCACATCAGGCTTTCTAACAGAGAATAATTTTCACTTTAATGGCTTTTCATTGCTTTATGAGGGTGAAAAACATCATTCAAAGATTTGAGAATTATGATACACACCATGACCAATCATGACTTGAAAGTTGGAACAGTATGCTTCCCATCTTTTGTCAAGAAGGTGGTGGACTATAAGGATAGAAAAAGGCATATATTTTTCAGACATTGCCATTGTGTTAATTATTTTTGTTTAACTATATTTTTGTTACAAGGGGTGATTCTAATGGGGGGGCATGTTGTATGAGGGAATAATAATTGAGAAGTCACAGTAATGAAAGAAAAAGGAGCATGAGTAAAGTATTTCTTTTTAAAAGAAGCACAAGGAATGTCATCAAGGAGAAATATCTATAAAAGAAGCCATGCTGGTCATGTTGTTCTAGTTCAGGATAATAGAGAGATCATCTGAGTTCCATATTGTACCATCTAAATGTAGAAAGACTTACAGGATGTGTCCAGCATATTGATTGGAAACTCTGAGGAAGGATCATGGAAGAATGTGCATAAGAATTCCACAGGACTAGAAGTCACAGATGTTTTGTGGTCTGTACCATAGATCCAATACCAATCCCTCCATCAATGAGATATTTCTATTCAATTATTGAAGAAGGTGTCAATGATTTCATAGGTTATCCTACTTCTAGAGGAATTATTTTTTTTAAAGATGAAGACAGATTGACCTAAAGGAACAAATATGTAATGGTAGAATTTCAGCAACCAGGTGGGAGAGCTGTTTAGGGGTAAACAAGGGGAGAGAACTTTTCAGCAAACCAAAATCACAATACCTACTCTTAAAGTTGATTCTTTACCTTTACTTGCATCAAATACTGCATTCAGTTCCAGGCACTATTTTAGGATAATATCAAGTTGGAGTAAATCTAGGAGAGGATAGATTGATAGACAGACAGGTAGATAGGTGATAAATACATAGATAGATAGATAGATAGATAGATAGATAGATAGATAGATAGATAGATAGATAGATAGACAGACATAGAGATCTCCTTCCTCCCATTAAGCAATTCAAAAATTAAATATAATACTCTTAGAACAAATGTATAATATATTCCAACAAAAGAAACTCCCACATTATTCATGTCAAAAATGTCTTACCTACATTTTAAGTCCATCACCTCTCTGGCAGGAGACGAGTGGCATCTTTCATTTTTAGCCCTTTGAACCTGTGGTTTCTCTTTGCATTGATTAGGGTTCTAAAGTCTTTCACAATTGTTTTTCTCTATAATGTGTGATTATGTTCTATTTCTGTTCATTTCTTTCTTCATCATTTTATACAAGTCTTCCTAGGTTCCTGTGAAACTCTCATTCATCATTTCTTATATTACAGTAGTATCCTAATATATTCATATTTTGCTTAGCCATTCCCCAGTTGCTGGGAACCTCCTTATTTTCCACTTCTTTGCCATGAGAAGGGTTGCTATAAATATCTTTATACATATAAGATCTTGCTTTAATTTCCTTAGGGTATAGCCCAGTAGTCACATAGCTAGGTCAAAGGATATGGCCGGCTTAATATCTTTATGGGCATAACTCCAAATTGCTTCCAGAATGGCTGGGCTAATTCACAGCTTCAGTAACAGTGCATCAGTGTGCCTGTCTTCCTGCAGCCCATCCAACATTCGTCATTTTCTTCATTTGTCATCTTTGCCCTCTGATGGGCAGGAGGTTGAACCTCAGAGTTGCTTTAATTTGCATTTTGCTAATTATTAGTGCTTTGGAGCATTTTTAATGTAGTTATTGATAGCTTGGATTCTTTCAAAGCTGTCAGTTCATATCCTGAGGCTATTTATCTATTGAAAAAGCTTACATTCTAATGAGAGAAGATAATACATTAAGGGGTCCTGGAAGACGGAAGGAGAAGGAGAAAAGGGTACCTGCCTGGAAGCATGGTGAGGTAGATGTCTATGAAGTACTGTAGCAGCCTGCACCCCATCAAAATAAGGTAGAACTCTCTTTTTAGAAAATCTGAATGATTAAGGGACTTGAAATGACTCTGTGTGTCCTAAGTATAAGCTCTGAATTGATTGAAAGGACTAGATTGAAAAGTTGATTGAAGGGACTAGAGATGTTTAGGCTGGGAAAGAGAAAACTAGAGATGGGGCATGATCATGTTGTTAGTTTAGTTTTTTTCAGTCGTATGTTACTTTTTTGTGACCTCTTTTGGGGGTATTCTTGGCAAAGACACTGGAATGGTTTGTCATTTCCTTCTCCAGCTCACTTTATAGATGAGGGAACTCATCTATTAAGTGACTTGCCTATGGTCACACAGCTAGTAAGTGTTTAAGGTCAGATTTTATATACTATACCACCAAGCTGTCCTTAAATATTTAAATTAAAAAATTAGATAAATATTTAAATAAATATTAAATATATTTAAACATTTAAACTTAAATGTGAAGGAGGCTTAGACTTATTTTGTTTAACCCTAGAAGACAGAAATAGGAGCAATAGGTGGAAATGACAGAGGCAGATTTTGACTCAATATAAGACTGTAAGTGATATCTGCTATATCATTTTCCCATACATCCCCAAATACTGCTTCTTTTGGAAGGGGCAAGTATGTGATGCAGTGTATATAGTGCCAGGCTTGGAATCAGGATGACTCACTTTCTTGAGTTCAAATCTGGTCTCAGACACTTACTACTTGTGTGACTTTGGGCAAGTCACTTCCCTCTGTTTACCTAAGTTTTTTCATCGTAAAATGAGCTGAAGAAGAAAATGGCAAACCACTTCATATCTTTGCCAAGAAAACTCCGTACAGGGTCACAGAGAGTCAGACGTGACTGAAACAACCAAACAACAACAATCCCTTTTTTGAGCATCTTTCCTACTAAATATAACTCCCACCACAACCATTTTTGATTATCCTTAGTCTTTCTCCTAAGTCTTAGACCATTCTGAGCCTCAACACTCATGCCATCATTGCTGTATTGTGATATTCCTTTGGATGCACCATCTGTTATATAACTTTTCTTCCATCTTCCGTACATACTCAAACGGATTGTGATTTTGTTCATTTGAAAATCCCTTCCAATAATTCAGTCAACAATCTCCCCCATGTCTGCCCGTCCTGTGTGACTCTAACCATGTCCTGTTTTAAGCTTACCACAAGAGGTCTGCCCACCAACCAAAGGCCTCCCTCTAGACATCACGAGAATACTTATACTCTGGTAACCCACATGTTATCCTTCACTCTTTTCTTCTCTTCCTTGATGACAACATGTATTTCTGTTCTGGGGATTCTTCACTGGTTATGTGTTGCATTTTGCTCTGAACCGCCATGCACTTCTCCATTGCCCTCGGTTTGATTCATTTTAAATTCTTTGGATACTGTTGTATTCTCTATCTTGCTGCCAGACAACAACACTAACAGAATGTTGGTGTCCTTAAAAAAAAAGTTTTGCAGTTTGCTGAAGGCAATTGCTTCTATTCAACTCTGGGTCTAATTTCTGCATGTCTGTTTTAGAATTCCTCAGGCTGGTGAGTACCTTGTAGATCTACATTGGTTTCTTCAGATGGCTCCCATTTTTATCAGCCTTTGAACTGTTTCCATTTATATACTCAAAACTATTTTCCTCTGCAAAATCCCTGCAATGCTACCTATCCTTAATAGGATCAAAGGATCATAAATCTAGAGCTCATCCTGAGGTGCAGAGATTTTAAACTACTTCTCCAAAACATGGGTAAACATCACAATTGAGATTTGAACTCATGCCCCTTGACTCCAGATGAACTATTCTTTCTATTTTATCATAATTAACATGAATCCATAGAATATCTAATATTACTTACCTTCTCTATCTTTTTTAAACAGGAATTTCATCTCTTCCACCCAAGCAACCAGTGAGAATCAGATGCAAGATGGAATTTCCTCTCACTATTTCCTCCACCTTTTGAAAGGTGAAATTCTCAAAAAGGCAAGTCAAGAAATTATTCACTGCTCTACTTTAGTAGAGAGTTCCAGATCCCTGAATAACTGAATTCCCCAGTTGCTACCATATCATGCATCTATGTCAAACTTTTGATCTGTTGCTTGAACTCTTCACTATTTACTGTTCTGTCCAGGTGGTCCATAGTTCATTCATGACAAAATCACATCTCTTCCTTCTTCCATTGCTATTTGCCATTTGCTTTCCCACAATGCCTTCTGCTCTATTTCCTGGATTTCTTTACCTGAGTATACTCTCTTACTATACAGTGCTGCCCTGTTCCTCCCGTATCTTATTTCCTCCCAATCTTATTTCTTCTGTAAAGGTATATCACACTATACCAAGATAAGGTCAAAGGGGTCCATGATTTAGACATAAAGGATGATAACATAAGCAAATTAGGAGAGCAAGGAATAGCTTGTCTGTTAGATCTATGGAGAAGGGAAGAATTTATGATGAAACAAGAGATAGAGAGCACTATGAAATGCAAAATTAAATTAAAAAGGTTTTGCACAAACAAAGTCAATGCAACCAAGATCAGAAGGAATTCAGAAAGCTGGGGAAAAAATTTTATAGCCAGTGTCTCTGATAAAGGTCTCATTTCTAAAATATACAGAGAACTGAGTCAAATTTGTAAGAGTGCAAGTCATTGCCCAGTTGATAAATGGACAAAGGTTATGAAAAAGTAGTTTTCAGGTGAAGAAATTAAAGCTATCTATAGTCATATAAAAATAGTCTACATCACTATTGATTAGAGATATGCAAATTAAAACAACTCTGAAGTACCACCTTACACATATCAGATTGGCTAATATGACAAAAAAGGAAAATGATAAATGTTGAAGAAGATGTGGGAAAATTGAAACACAAATGCATTGTTGGAGTGGTGAACTAATCCAACCATTCTGGAGAACAATTTGGAACTATGCCCAAAGGGTAATCACATCATGCATATCCTTTGATCCAATAATTCCTCTACTAGGTCTGTGTCCCAAAGAGATCATATAAAAGGAAAAAAGATCCACATGTACAAAAATATTTATAGCAGCTTTTTTTGTGTTGACCAAGAATTAGAAACTGAGGGGATGCTCATCAACTGGAGAATGGTAAACAATTTGTGGTATATGAGTGTAATGGAATACTGTTGTGTTATAAGAAAAGATGAGCAGGCAGACTTCAGAAAAACCTGGAAAGACTTATATGAACTGATGTTGAATGAGCAGAACAAGAACACTGTACACAGTTACAACAACATTATGGGATGACTGACTTTGAGAGTCTTAACTCTTCTCAGCAATGCAAGAATCTGAGACAACCTCAGAAGACTCAGGATAGAAAATAGTATCAACATCCAGAAAAAGAACTTTGAAGTATGAATGCAGATGGAAGCATACTATTTGCTCTCTTTTTCTTTTGCTGTTTTGTATCTTCTTTCTAGTGATTCCTCCCATTAGTGCTAATTCTTCTTTACCTCAGGAATAATGTGAAAATATATTTAATATGAATGTATAAGTAGAGCCTATATCAGATTGTATGCTGTCTTGGGGAGGGGGAGGAGAAGGAGAGGGAGAAAATTCAAAACTCAAAATCTTGTGGAAGTGAATGCTGAAAATTCAAAATAAATAAATAATTTTTTTTCAAAAAAGACTCATGATGGAAAATGCTATCTATCTGCAGAGTAAGAACCATGGAGTTTGAATGCAAATTGAAGCAGACTATTTTCTCTCTTTTTTTTCTTTCTCATGTTTTTTCCCCCTTTAGTTCTAATTCTTCTTGCACAACATGAATAATGTGGAAATATGTTTAATATGATTGGACATATATAGCCTATATCAGATTTCTTGCCATCTTGGGGAGGGGGAAGGGAAGAAAGGGAGGGAAAAAATTTAGAACTCAAAATCTCATAAAAGTGAATGTTAAAAACTATCTTTACTTTTAGTTGGAAAAAAGAAAAATACTATTAAGCGGGGAGAGAGAAAAGTTATATCCACCCATAGTCTCATTTAACTATCTCATTCCATTAAGTCTTAATACTTATGAGGTCAAATTTGCCTCTCTGTGCTAGGATGTCTATTTCCTCTTACTTGTTGCCCCAACTTTGGGCATTTATTTGTATATAGACATTTGAAGCTGTGGTTCTTGGATTTTCTTTTCTATAAATTTATGGGTATCTTCATTGCTAGTCTTCTTTGTTTGTAATTTATTGTGTGAGTTACAGTGACCCTTACTCAAATTAAACTCAGAGGCTTCTCAAGGCAGAAGGCAAAAAGGAATTTATTACAATCTCATAAGAAGGGGCACTTCCCACGAGACCATACGTGGTGTCAGCAAAGGAGTGCACCTGAGCAAGGTGGAGTACAACACTATATAGTCCCTAAAACAGAAGCTGGCTAGCCTCTCTTCCCATTGACTGGGAATCCAGGCTTACAATCTAAGCATGAGAATCTATCTACCCCAAAGACTAAGAATGCAGAAAGAATCGTTGCTCACCAATGAGTTTTTGTTAGCAAATATGGAACTTAAAGAAAGAGTGCTGAGGTGGCATAAGGGGTGGTGAAGGGAAAAGTGAAGCGAGGAGGGTACACCAGGTCGCATGACAGGAACTTTAGTGGTTCTTCTCCATCCTGGAGCATTTTATTTGCCTAAGTAGCTTTGGCAGGAAGGGTAGGAGGTTTGGGGGAATTCATGCCTGAGGGGTCTTCACTTAACCTGATTTCACTCATTTATTCTCTGTGGTATCTGTCTTGATGCATATAGACAATTTTCTTCCTTTCCCACCCTTTTCCCAATGTACAATGCAAATACTTCCTTAATAGTCTTTGATGCTTGCATTCATTCCCTGGCTAGGAGTCTGTCATTGCTATATTTTAGGAATTTAGGAATTTCATCTTAATGAGTTCAAATGCAGCCTCCAACAGACACTTACCAGCTGTATAACCCTGGGCACTTAACCCTGTTTGCCTCAATTTCCTCATCTGTAAAATGAACTGGAGAAGGAAATGGTAAACCACTGTAGTATCTTTGCCAAGAAAACCCCAAATGGGTCATGAAGAGTGGGACAAGATTTACAACAACAAATTATTTTTTAAATTACCCACAAGTGATTACATATCATCTTAAAAGTTCTTTGTTAAGACCTTTGCCTCGTAACAATATGATAGGCACATTCAAATTTATTTGATTTGTATCAAAACTATACTTCCTTTCCCCTTTCTCATCAACAACCAATCAATAAACATTGATTAAATGCTTACTGTGTGCCAGGCACTATGTAAAATTCAGAGGATACAAAGAAAGGCAGAAATACTCCCTTTCCTTAAAGGAACTCCCAGAAGGGGAGACAATATATAACATACCAGATACAGAGAATATATGGAAAATAGCAATAGAGAGGAAAACTCTAGCATATGTGAGGGACCAGGAAAGGCCCTTTGCAGAAAGTAACATTTGAGATGAGTCTTGAAGGAAACCATGGATTCTAAAAGGCAGTGGGAGGAGACAGAGCAATCTAGGCATTAAGGACAGCCACGGAAAATATAGAGGTGTGTTTTAGGAAAAGTAGGGAGGCCAATATAGCTGGATAATAAAGTACATGAGGAAATCAATGTGCAAGAAGATTGGAAAGGTAGGAAGAGGCCAGGTTGTGAAATTTTAAATTCCAAACAAAGAAATTTATATTTGATCTTGGAGATACTGAAGAACTCTTGGAGTTTACAGAATGGATTTGTGAACATGGTCAGAAGTGAACTTTTGGCAGTGATGTGTAGGATGAATTGGAGCCGGGAGGAACTTAAAATAGGAAGACTAATTATAATTAGAAGGCTGTTGGAATAATACAAGTGAGAGATGATAAGAACATGGGGTGGTGTGTGGCAGTGGAGAGATGGAAACAAATATAAGCGATGTAATAAAGGTAGAAATGACAAGAGTTGGCAATTTACTAGACAGCATCTTTCATTTGCTTAATCAATTTGTTATTATCAATATTTTACTTACTCTTTCTTACTTGTTTTGCCTTGCCAACTATCTTCTCATTTTCATTCCCTTTGAGTCCTCTGGGTCTTTACTTCCTTTTCCTTCTCTTCTCCTTTCTCCTCCTTTAGCTAAAATTCGTCCCTTCCAAATTATCCTCAAGTTCTCTGAAATCTCTTCCTCCAAATTCAACCTCTGACCTTCTTCACAAATCTAACTTCCCCCTCAAAAAACACCATCACAATTTCTTCTTGCCTTTATTCACTTTAAGTCCATGTGTCATTCACTGTTCTTTTTCCTCAATTTTCCCTCATGAAGGTCAGAAATAGAAACCATTTTTTTCTATTTTTTCAGTCCAAAGATTGTTCTTCTTGATAAAGAAAGCAAAGGCAAAGTCAGAGTTGCATAGTCTTGTCTTCTGTCTATTATTCATTATCTTTGTGCTTTCTGCTCTGAACAGTGCTTCTATCCCTTCTTTGATCTTTTTTCTTGCTCTCAACATGGCTTTTTTAAAAGCTCTCTTTGTTGTCCTTAGCATTCATTACTAGCTTTTGCTCATTCTGAGTTTCAGCACTTCTATTATTATTCATGCATTTTTATAGTGATTTTGACAATTGGCTTAATAATAAATCCTTTCTCAAAGACTCCTGGTGGCAGAACCCCACAGTGTGGTAAAAGCCTGTTTAGCCATAACAGTTAGCCAAAAGGGCCAGGAACAAATAAGAAACACAAGGATTTCATTTTCCATCAAATACAAAGATAAAGGGAAATCTTTCAGTTACCTACAGAGAATGTTCTGTGTTTGTGTTTCTCATACTTACTAAGAACAGTGATCTGTGCCCAAGATATAGGTCAGGTTTCCTACTAGAGAAGGAATTCCAAGTGTCATGTCCTTCCAAGCCATGGATTATCTCTCACTAGAGGTCTTCAAGCAAAGGTAAATTAGATGATTACTTATTGGGTATAGCTACACATTGGACCAGATGTCCCTGAGACCCCTTCAAATTCTTAAGATTCTGTGACAGTGCAAGGTCTGTAGGGATACCTCTCTTGAGATGTGAAGGGAAAATGAAGTATTATTTGAAAGAATAGAAGAATCACTTAGGAGCAATGGAAAACATAGGGAAATGAATTTGAAGTGACAGAAGAGTGTTTTAACTAGTGTCAGATCACTGAAAACTAGTGAGATACTACTTAGTACTAAAATATGTTTTTAGAAGAATACACTTCATTCAAAAAGAACTCATTGGGAACAAAATATATAGAAGATATATTGATATGAGGAAATCCATGAACTGGATGGAACAATCATGACAAAGACCATTTGACTAAAGACCAAGAAAGAGAAGCAATATTGTGATATGACTATACTAGAGACTTTCTGGTCAGAAAAAATATTGGATAATGAGTAAACCAATAATCTTGACAACTTCCTGGGAAAATTCTGGAATGTACTATTAAAGGAATAATTATATCTAGAAAAGAAAACCATGATCACAAAGATGTTGTAATTTCACCAAAAATAGACATGCCACACCAAACTCATTCCATTTTTAATAAAGTTACTGGAATAAGGTCAAGGGAATTCTATTTACTTAAATTTTAGCAAAGGACTTGACAGAGTCTTTCATATTATTCTTTCAGATGAGATGGAAAGATTCAAGTTAAACAATAGCACAGTTTGATGGATTTAGAATAGGTTGAATGGATACACTCAAAGAATAATTATTGTCAACCAAGACAATGGTAATGCGCCCCTGGGATCTGTCCTTGATAGAAAATAGAAGCTCTCCAGTGTGAACTCCCTTCCTTCTCTTATTTGAAACCTAAAACCCCTCTACATCATCACCCTTTCTCTCCTACTTCACTCCTAATAGATCGCCTTTCCCCTTTGTGAAAACAGTTGCTCTACTTGCCCATTTGCTCCTACCCCTTCCCATTATCTCCATGAATGTGGCCCTTCCAAAAGTCCATCTCTTTCTCATCTCCAATCTTAAAACAAACAAACAAGCAAAAAACAAAAACAAACCTTTGGATTGGCTCTGTTATTCCCTCAAGCTATTATCCTGTATCTCAATAGTTTCCAAACTTTTTTGGAGATTCGATCAGGTTTTTTAAAAGACTTCTCAATGTATGTATATGTGTATGTATAGATATGATAAATATAATACAATACTATATTATGTGCATATAATATATATAATGTATACATATGTATGTTTATATTATATTTGTATATAAATCATATTCATTCATTATTATACTAACATAGATACATGAAAAAAATGTACATGAATTAGAAATCTCAAAGGATGAGATAAAATGAAATAAGTATTTAAAATAGGTTACTTTATCTGTTAATGGTCTGCAATATTTTTGCTTTCAATTATTATTAATATCATTTAGTAAGAGCTATGTGATTGAATTGCTTCATTATTTTTCTTAAATATTACTTAATACTTCTTGATATAATTTCTGGTACTAAGATCATTTTGTTTTGATTCTTGGTTTTAATAACTGACTTAACTGAAAAAAAAATCTCACAAAGATAAGTAGATCCAAATTGAAAAAAGTTGACTGTACTTTCTAAATAATGATTCTCATTTTTCAATCCCATCTACCAATTATGAAAAGATTTTTAAATGAAATTTGACTAGTAAATTGCATCCTTCCTGGTGTCTATAATTGATTTTTGTAAACTAATCAAAAGGTGTTTTATTTTCATATTTTAACCAATAAGTCTAAAACTCAATGTCTGAAAGATCTTTAAACAGCTTAGAAAATTTTCCAAGTTTTTTAACTGTTCAGAGATGAGGTTTGTTTTAAATAATTGAAATGCATACACATGTCACCAACAAAAGGTTAGTTTTTAAAATGTCCTGCTAATCATGATGGCTTTATACTCTTACCAGCTAATATCTCAAGTACCATATACATGTAGAGATAGGTCCATTGTTAGCAATAGTGAGTATAAGTCCATATTTCAAATAATCTTGTTAATAATTTCAATTTTTTTTGTCTAACCCTGTCAGATTTGATCAGCTTGTCATAATTTTCACTTCATACTATGAGTGGTGGAGGCTGATTCTTTTGTACTCACATTGTTAATGTTATCTTCAATCTAAGGTTTCCTTGAAGCTTCTTTTTAAACCACTTGTCCATTTTCTGACCATTAATTTAATCAAAGCTAGGTAAAATAATCCATAAATCCACTTAACTAAGTACAGATAAACTATGATAATACATAATGTCCACTTGGTAACACATCTCTGATGAAGCATCCCAGGGATCTCTGTTCAGCCCTGTGCTGATTTAACATTTTTAATAATGACTTGGATAAAAGTATATATGGCAGATGTCATATTTGAAGATGACAGAAAACTAGGAGGGATAGCTAACACACCAGAGGACAGAATGAAGAACCAAAAAGATCTTGACAGCATAGAATTTGGAGACAAAATGACTAAGATGAAATTTTATAGGGATAAATGCAAAGTCTTACGCTTGTATTCAAATAATCAGCTTCATAATCATAAGATAGTGGACGATCACAGGGTTTTATTGGATTATAAGCTCAACATGAGTCAATATTATAATATGAAAGCCATAAAAGTTAGTGTATAAAACAAGGATAGTGTCCAGGAGTAGGGAGATAATCATTCTGCTGAACTCTGCCCTGGTAAGACTATATCTAGAGTGTTATGTTTAGCTTTAGACACCATGTTCTAGGAAAGACCACATTAGTAAACTGGAGAGTACCAAGGACGGTATCCGTGGTGCAGAAGTACCTTGACTGCATTCCACCTTAGAATCCATTTAAGAAACTGGGTCATGTTTAGCTTAGATAGAGGAGCCTGGTTCAAGAAATGGTAGCTATTTCCAAGTATTTGACTCCACTGTTCAAAAATCTTTGGTAACTCCCTAATTGACTCTAGGACAAAATAAAAATTCCTTGAGCTAGCCTTTAAGAAGTCTCCCATTATCTGGCCCTTACCTCCCTTTTGAGATTGCTACCACATCAGTCTCCTTCATGAAAACAAGATGAATAATGGCAAATTAATCAGAAATTTCAGTATTACTTTCATTTACATTATTAGAGTCATTTTCTGTTATTCTTCTGGTTCTGCTTACTATATTCTGTATTAGTTCATACAGGTCTTCTTATGCTTCTTTGAATTTTTCATGTCTAATACAGAACACTTATTTAAATTGGTATTTAATTATATCTTTGTACTACAATATACCACATATACCATAATTTGTTCAACTATTTCATGATATTCTACTGAAACAAAATTAGTGGTATTAATATTTTGGAGGGTGATAGTAATTGTTTTTGAGAAAAATGTTACAGTTTCTGTTTGCACCTGTCCAAATGAAGAGAAGTAGATCCTTTCTTAAAAAAAGCTCTAAATCTTGGTAACTGTGTTTTCTATATCCTCAGCCTCCTAGTGGATGGGGTGATAGTAATTAGGGGGTGGTGGTAGTAATTGCTTTTGAGAAAAATGCTACAGTTTCTATGTACCTGTCCAATGGAAGATAAGTAGATCCTTTCCTAAAAAAAAGTGCTAAATATTGGTAACTATGTTTTCTATATCCTTAGATTCCCCCTTCTACCCCTTTCCTCCTTTGGTGGTGCACCTTTCACTTGAGGTGCCCAACTCAATCGGAGAAACAAATCTATTATTAGTCATTAATACCTGTTAAAAATTATTACATTGGCTGTGTCTGAAACCATAGGCCTGACTGTACATTTTTAGACCAACACCTCTTTGTCAAGAGTTTTGCAGCTGTGCTTTAATCATCACTCCTCAGAAAACACACTTGCTCACTGAAGTGATCAGGATTATTTTTCTTTATAATATTCTTATATAAATTGCTCTCTTTGTTCTGGTCACATCACTCTACATAAATTCAGACAAGTCTATCTAGGTATCTCTAAAATGGTTCGTTTTATCATTTCTTATGCGCAAAATTACTTTCATACATCATAATTTGTTTAGCCAGTTACCTATGGGTGGCGGCCCCTTTAGTTTCTAATTCTTTTCTACTACAAAAAGAGACATCATAAATATTTTATTCATATGTGTCCCTTTACTCTTTCTTTTATCTCTTTGGGGTTATCAGCCTCATAATGGATCTATTTAGAGACTTTTGAGGCATAGTTCCAAATTGCTTTCCAGAGTAGCTAAACAAATTCATAACTCCAATAAACTGCTCAGTCTTACAAACTCTAACCCCTACCTCTACTCATCCTGACTATGGGTCTGGTTCTCTCCTTCATCTCTCAAACTTTCACTCAATTCCTGCTTTTCCTTGCATTTCCTTATGTCTTAAAAGAAGCCATGAGATGCCTACTTTATGTTCCCAGAGAATCTGGTATTATTTCAGTTTGTATTTAATTTTTTTTGTACCACATCCCTCTTTTATGAAACATTATTACATGCAATTGGATGGTACCCCTTGGGTTGGTACATTAGTACATATATCTTGACACTACAGATGGACCATGAGGTAAATCCATATTTGAATAAGAAAAGGATAGTGCCATGGATTATATTTGGGAAACTGTGTAGAACTAACAGTAATTCCAAGCTATTATCTATTGTCAAAATCTATTTTTAAACACTCTTATGATACTATACAGT
This sequence comes from Bettongia penicillata ogilbyi, assembly GCA_023548195.1. Classification (NCBI taxonomy): domain Eukaryota; kingdom Metazoa; phylum Chordata; class Mammalia; order Diprotodontia; family Potoroidae; genus Bettongia; species Bettongia penicillata. Next base: position 3,102,600 of record JAJHZJ010000133.1, read on the forward strand.
TGTGACTCCTAGGGCACCCTCATCTCAGATATGTCATCATTGCAAGAGATCCAAAAAACTATGGAAAGGAACATGGTGGATATAAGTAGTCTGAAACACATTACCAATAATGATTTGTATGTAAAAATGGTATAAAAGAAATCATCAAAGACATGTATGGCTAAGATAAGTCAGTCATGTAGCAAACATTATGCCTAAGTGCTGTACCCATATACACAAAATATTAAAAGATCCAATGAAAGTTTTCCAATGTGTTTGACAGATAATCTATGAAAAGTTTTTGGAACAGAATTGAGTAGAATACTATTGTGTTATAAGAAATAATACAAGGAACAGTTTCAGAGAATCCTGAGAAGATTATTATCAACTGATACAGAATGAAGTGAATAGAACCAGATGAACAATTTATGCACTAACAGTAACATTTTAAAAACAAAATCTTTGAAAAACTTATAAATTCTGAGCAATTTAGTTACCAATCATGATTTCAGAAGAATGACAAAACATGCTACCCACCTCCTGACAGAGAGGTGATATACTCAAGATGCAAAATGAGACACACATTTTTGGACATAATCAGTGTAGGAGTTTATTTTATTTGGCTATGAAATTTTAATACAAGATGTTGCTTGTCTGAATCTTTTCAGTTTGGGAGAGAGAATTTGAGAGAGGGAAAATGAATGCATTTTTGTAAAAAGAGTAAAATAACAAAAGTTACAGAGCAAAAAAAAATTACAGAAGGATGTGACTAAGATTCTTTCAAGATAAGAAGGTATGGATGAACTGTGATCTGTACCAGTTGAAGAAATACTCATGCTAATGAGATAATAGATTTGTCATAGTATTTAAATAACCCTCTGTATATAATAACATCAACACATCTTTATTATTCTAATATTTGGAGCTATACAAACCTTTGGAAGCCATATGATCTAGTCCTATGTCACCCATGTTATTTTTACTCATAATTATGAAAATAAGAATGTTGTTGGAATATAACTTCATTATCTAAGAAAAAGTTTGTGCTTGATATTTCCTGACTGCTCATTTGCATTCTTCTTAGATGACCCAATATTGATGATTTTGATAATTAGAATAGATGATCTCTAAGGTCTGCTCTAGTTGTAAACTATGATCCTATGAAGAAATTGATTTATGTAAAACTTTACCCTCTAGCACATTCAGAGATGACTAATTATATTCCTTCAAGTAAACAGTACAGGAAAAATAAAAATAAAGAGACCTATAGTGTTGAGAGCCAGGCTAATGACTTGGGCTATCAACATCAGAAGCATGGCTAGGAATCTGCATCCTAATAACAGTAATCAGGCATGGTCATAGCAAAGGGACAGACTGCAGAATAGCTAATTAGGCAGCAAGCTTAAGTTGTAGTCCAAGTCAGCAGAGGTTGGGTTTGTGGAAGGAAAAAGTCAGAGTTCTAAGTCATTGGCTCAGAAAGGGTGTGAGTCTGTAAACTGAAGGTATTCAGTACTTTGGATAGCTCCACGGGAGAGCTAGCAGCCCCAAGGCTACTTTGCTGTGATTGTCCTTTGAAAGGAACTCACTGTTTTTTAAAGGGATCTCACCCAGTAACTTTATTGTAGTTTGTCCTTCATTCTCAAAGCGGAACATGGCATCAGGGAGGTGATGTCAAGACTTTCAAATGAATTGGATTTAAATAAGGCAGGGCTGTGCAGTCACCAGTCTCCCTGTCTCTTCTGCAGCCCTCTGGATCCAGTGGCAAGATGTAGATCAGGATGACTGGAGATGGCCCCAGATGCAGTGGGAGACTTGGGCCTTGTTAAGGTAAGGTCTTTTCCAGGTCTCAGTTTGTCTGAGGTGATGCTCATTCAGTGATAAAGGCTAGGTTGTTGTGTTTTCCTTCATTCCCTAAAAGGACCATGACATGAAGATGATGACATGACTTGCAGTTGACTTTGATTTGAAGGAGGAGGGCTGTGAAAAGTCACCAGTCTCACTTTCTCCTCCAAGCTATCTGGTCCAGTGACCGGATATTCTTCAGGATGACTTGTACCTGTCCTTCATTCTTGAAGAGGACTATGACATCAAGATGATGACGTGACTTGCAGTTGACTTTGATTTGAGTGAGGGAGGGCTGTGCAAGGTCACCAACCTCACCTTCTTCTCCTGAGCCATCTGGGTCCACTGGCCTGATGTTCATCAAGTTGACTAGAGCTGGCCTGGGATGTAATGTGGGATCTTGGTGATTTTAGGCTAAGGTCTTATCACTTTGAGTGAAAGACACCCATTCAATGAATAGACCTCTTTAAGTAGTTACTCAAAGGATGGCCCCTTTCAAGAAAAGAAAAAACAACAAAAACAAAAATAAAACAATCAAACTGGGAGGGGAAGACCCTCAGGGTTCCCAGGTAAAAGAGAAACAGTTACTATTGAGTAATTACATTCACTCTTCCAAGGTGGGCAGGGACCTGGTATCCAATCTATGAGTTCCAGAGTGAATTGGGCTTAAGGCTTGTTCTTAAGTCTTGCAGTCAGTAAACCCAAAGGAGAAAAGACAGCTTTTGGTCATGGAGGTGTACCTTCCCCTGGGTAGAGCATCAGAAAAGAGGGAAGGGGAGGAGAGGGGAGGCTACTCACTCACTGGTTGTGTTAGTCCTTTCTTCTCGAAGAACACCATGGCTTCAAGATCTTAAGGCTAGGTAAAAATGAGTCAAAGAATGGCCTAATCAAAAAAAACAAAAACAAAAAACCAACAGTCTGGGAGGGGAAGACCCTCAGGGTTTATGGCCAAAACAGAAACAATTGCCTTAACACTCACTCTGAGCCTTCAGAATCCAAACTATGACCAGATGGGTGACTGAGTCTTCATCTCTATTTCCACAGAGAGTTTTCAGCATCTTTATCAGGTGGGAGGACCAGGTCTTCCAGGTTGATCTGATACTGTTTAGCAAAGTTTATGTTCTCCAAGTGAATAAGCCTGAAACTTGGAGAATGGACACAAAGTCATTAATGCAAACAATTCTCTGATCAACCTAATGAAATTTTGTTTACTATCTCCTTTGAACATCTTTCCATCTAACTAGAGTTATTATTGCTAAAGAACACTACTAACATTTAATATTAGATCTGAATGAGGCCTCTAAGACCACATATGCAAAGGACCATAAGAAAAGATCTTAATGACATTTTAGTCCAAATCCCTCATTTTATAGATGAGAAAACTAAGCCTTAGAAAAGGGAAGTTGCCCTAGACCACATGGAGATTTCTTATAGATAGGGCACTACAGTTTATGTATCTTTATTCCCATCCCAATGGATGCAGCACATATATAAATGGATATGGTACACAGAATCACCCAGGTTGTTCCAAGTTATGAATTCCATGTCTCTGCAGATGCTTGGTGAATCAATGCCATCTGGTCATATTCTCTTCTTTATTCCTCTGGCTTTAGTAACAGATCCACTGATTGGACAAGACAAGGGCGTTTGGCTTATTTAGCACCAAAAGCAGCTAGGGAACTGGAGATGCCAAAGCAGCTGAGCCTACCTAACCTTTGAACATCTGGAAGAGACTCAGCAAATGGAGAAAGGGGGTCCTGGAAGCAGGAGGAGGCAAACTGAGACTACAGAGGTTACATGAGAAAAAAGGGGCAAGGAGAATGAGTTGGTTTACTGATAGGACTAATCATAATTTGTCCTAAATTTGGGAAATCTAAGGTTATGTTCACATACACAAAGTGAAGCAGAAAATTGGAACAATTAGTCAGCTAATTTAATCCTGAATTATGAACTGAAATTGATGTAAATAAGAAAGATCCTTCTCTGTAAATCCTGTATTTACTGGGAAAGCTTCTAATGTTTCTCATTGTATATAAAGGTAATTTTTGAGTTTAGGTAAATGCTTTTTAATGACATTATAAAAGGTTCTTCTGTGTTGAATCCAATTGTATGTCTTTGATCCTATGAACCATTCTCTCCTTACTCTCAACAGATGACTTCATCTCTTACTTTATGGAGGAAATTGAGGATGCACTTCTTCAGCTCTCTTCTTTCACTCCTATAAGCCTCTCAGTGTCCTTTTCTATTCTTCCTGATAGTCTCTGAGAAAGAGGTAGTCCTTCTCCTTGCTAAAATTAACTCTTCCACCTATACTATCTATGTCATCTGATCCTGTCTTCTTTAGGATCTTGTTTTATTAATAATCATTTCTCTTATACACCTTCAGCCTTTTCCTCTCTATGGTTAATGACACCTTCTCATCTAATAAATATACTCATCTCTCTGTATTAAAACACACACACACACATGCACACACACACACACACTCCTTTCCTTGACTCTTACATTCTCATCATACTATTGCGCTATCTCCTTTCCTTCACTATTAACATTTTTGGAAGAATCATTAAACTCATTACCTCCATTCCCTTACCAACTTACTCTTCAATCTCTTTCAATCTAGTTTCCATTCCTACTACTTAGCTAAAACAACTCTCTCCAAAGTTACTAATGACCTTAATATAAAATTTTTAAAAATTTGCCTTTGGTCTTCCTTGACTTCTCTTCAGTATTTGATACTCTCGATGCTTTCTTCTCCCTTGAATTCCATGCTAATGTACTCACATGGTTCTCTTCTTCCTTCTGCTTGTTTTCTGTCTCTTTTGTTGAGTTCTCATCTTTCTTTCTCCTCTTCAATATGGGTATACCCCCAGGTTCTCCCCTTGGTTGTCATCTCTTCTTTCCTTATATTATCTACCTTAACCATCTCATTCACTTCTATAACTTCAATCAAGCACTCCTGCAAATGACTCTCACTTTTGTATTTCCATTCCTAATTTCATCTCAGTTCTTTAGTTCCAGCTGCCTGCTTGGTAAATTTCCTTAGGTTTCTTTCTGATATCTCATCTCAGTCTCAAGATGTCCAAAGTGAACTCATCACTCCTCCCCTCAAAATGAAAAACTTTCCCTTCCTCTAACTTCTCTATTTCTTGATTAATAATACCATTTCTTGATTTGGGGGTGATAATATTCTCTTGATCGCATAATGTTGAGACAATGCACATTTAAAGTTTTATTGATTCCTTTTGCTTTTATAGCACATTCCCTTCTGAGTATACCTTTCTCCTCTCCCCCAACTCAGTGATATTTTCTTTCTATTGCAGGGTGTTGTTTTTTTTTTTTAAGATTCTCAAATTGTTAAGCAAAACTAGTCAACATATTGACTGTGTCTGACAACGTGTACAATATTCTATGCCCATAGACTCCCAGCTCTTCAATGGAAGGAGGGAAGACCATTTTTCTAACCCTTTCCTATTGCTAAGCTTGATCATTATCATTATGCAACATTGTTTCATGTTATTTTTTTTTCACATTTACATTGCTGTAGTCAGTGTGTATGTTGTTTTCCTAATTCTACTCTCTGTATCAATTCATTTAACTCTTCTCATATTTCTCTGAAGCCTTAGAATTCCCTTTGATTTTTTTTCCCTCTCTGTCACCTGCATATCTATTTAGCTGCCAAATCTTATTGATTCTACAGCCACTGTAGTTTTTGACCTCTATTCTGTCTGCTAATTCCATATTCAGGTACTTATTTCTTCTTGCTTAGATTACTGTAACAGTCTCCTGACTAGTTTTCCCTAATTCCAGGCTATTCTATTTATAATCCAACCTTCATAACACTGCCTGAATAATATTTCATATAAACATAGGATCTCTGAGTTAAAAAGAACCTTAGGGTCATCTGGTCTAGCACATACCCAAGCAGAAACTGCTTCCATAGCATCTCTTTCCTCCAGCTTAGCTTTCCAGCCTCATCTCACATTACTGCTCTTCATGTACTCTGTCCCATCCAAATTTTACCACTCTCTATCCTTTCTTCTCATCCTGCCCTCTCCCATTTCCCTGCTGTTGCCCACATCATCACCCCCCACCTGGAATGTAGTTCCCCAATCTATCTCCACATGTTGAATTTCTTCCTTTCTTAGGATAAAATTTAGGAAGACACCTCTTTCTTCCATGAAGACTCCTTTGATCCCTCATGTGAATGAGATCTCCCACTCCTCAAATTTCTCCAGACATTTTGCCTGAATCTATCTCTTTTTGGCACTTTTCATACTCTCTCTTCAATCATAGTTAATTTTCTAGTAGAATGTAGTCCATTAGATTGTAAGCTCTGTAAGAATAGGGTCTATATCATGCCTATCTTTGTATTCTTGACACCTAGCGCAGTGTCTTGAACACAGTAGGTAGATATTAATGAAAAGAAAACTCATATCTAAATCATATTTTAAATTTGTTATAGCATTAGATCCTGACAACAACTCTGTGAGGTAGATAGTGTAAGTATTAATATCTCCATTTTGCAGATGGGGAAACTATATCAGAGAGGTAAAGTGATTTGTCCAGTACTTACTGAAAAGTCATCATACTCTATGTAATCAAATCTTTTGTTGACAGAAGCTAAGTCTTAGGTTTCAGTATTCCAAGAGAAAGTGAAATGAAGAGCTTTTAGGGAATTGCTTAACTGTTTCATTCTTTTTCCATCCCATGCCTGACCCCTAGACAAAGCTAAGTAAGGAAACTGGAAGAACTATCTTGGATCCATTTTAGGGTTAATCTAAATTGTAAGTGACTGATTCCATCCATTACCAACTTGGAATAAGGAACAGGGATGTACATATTCTGAGCAGAGGTAGAAGGATGGAGAAATTGGCCAGTTTCCATTATTTCATTTGAGGCAAATCCCACAAATAGCCTGCCATCCCATATACTGATGATATAAGAGACTTTTGGATCATCCAAAACACTGTTCCTTTCTCTTAGTTGATAATTCAATTCAAATTAACATGCATTTATTAAACACCTACTATGTACCAGGTACTTTATGAGGTACTGAGTATATAAAAAGAAAAAAAGCAAAAAAAGTCCTTATCCAAACAGGGTTTGCATTTGCAAAAGAAGGGGAGAAGAAATACAACATACATGCAGAGAAGTAAACACAATGAATACACAATGATACAAAATAATTTCCAGCAAAAAGGATCACTGTGGGGTGGAGGGAAATTAGGGAAGGTGGTGTTGAGGAAGTAAGACTTGAGCAGGGCTTTGCAAGAAGTCATGGATTCTGTGAAGCAAAAGTGAGAATGCCAAGAGATGCCTATAAAATAACGTGGTTAAAAGAGCATTTCTCATACATCGAAACTGCAAAAACCTGGACGAGTGCTTTGGGTATGCAGAAGAATTTCCTGTCCCTGGACCGAGCACCAGACAGGAAAGGAAGTATGGTCAGAGCCCTGGAAACACTCCTAGCAGGTAGTGGTGGAAGGCAGAGACAAATTCCGTCTTTGCCTGAAGCAGAGCCTGAGGTCATGATTGGGATTCTCACTTCACTTTTCTTTGGATCTGTTTTCAGTAGGAAGTTGAAAGGCCATTAGTCAGTCAACAAGCGCTTAGAAAGTGACAATTATGAGCCAGGCGCTGTGCTAAGTGATGGGGAGAAAAAGCAATAAGTAAAAGGAGAGACAGTTTTTGCCCTCAGGGAATGAAGGATTCCTGGGTCCTTCCTCAAAATGGAAGATCTGGAAGGAATTCCCCAATGGAACAAGGGGTCTATGGGGCAAAGGGATATTCCAGTGTGAGAAGGCTTATGGGAATAAGGAAACTTCCATGGTAGCACAGTCTGGAGAGTCAGAAGCAGAGCCACAAGAGGAAAGAGGCAGTCTGTTCATCTCAGGAGGGTCAATTTTCTAGGCTAGTCCTCAGAGTGAGAAGGCATGGTTTCCCCTTAGGTGAGATCATTCTCTCCTAGATGAGATTTTATCCTACTCTCAAGTCACCAAGTCCCTGGATTATTTTTTCTCTAACAGGTGTTTGACAGGAGGGGAGCTGAACTGATTGAGATTAAACTGCTACCCTCTCAGCTTGGTGGAATTATTTCTCTCCAAAGCAACCAGGAACTGTCTTCTATTTTTATGTATATTGGAAATAGGGCAGCTATTGGTGGCATAGTGGATAGACTACACAGGTCTGGAGCCAGGAAGACTCATCTTCCTGAGTTCAAATCTGGCCTCAGGCACTTACTGGCTGTATGACCCTAGACAAGTCACTTAATTCTGTTTGCCTCAGTTTCCTCACCTGTAAAATGAACTGGAGAAGGAGGTGGAAAACCACTCCAGTATTTTTGCCAACAGCAACAAAACAAATGAGGTCACAGAGTTGGACATGACTGAACAACGATATATTGGAAATATATGATATGTAATAGATAAGCATTATTCTTCCCCCAATACCCTTTATGAAGAGAGTAAAGGAGGGATCACTCGATCACAGTCACCCTCCTACTCTCCACAAAGGCTGTTGTTGATCTTGATAAGGTTCCAGCAAAGGAGAATGAAAAGAAGTGATCAGAAAAGTAAAGAACCAGGAGAGCAGTGACCTGAAAAAAGTGACCCAGAGAGAAACAAGAGCGAATTTGGTCACCAGTGTCAAAAGCTGCAAAGAGGTCAAAGAGAATGAGGAGTGAGACAAGGTCATTGGATTTGACAACTAAGAGATCATTAACCTCTTTAGGCCAAAGTGTTCTATGTGGCATTTAGGGTCCTTTCCACCTCTGAGTCTGTGTTCCCGTGATCCTAAATTCTTTCTGTGAGAGGAAGCAAACTTGCAGTAGAACCTTGAAAGAAGGTGAAGATTAAAAAGCATGAAGATAGAAGGCATCCCAGGAGTGGTAGAAGACAGCTTATCCTAAGGTCCAGGGGTAAGTCATAATATAATGTTTGGAAATAGCAATTAGACCAGTTTAGCTGGAATATAGAATATGTGAAAGGGAGTATTGTAAACTAAGCCTAGAATGATAAGCAGGGAGTCAGAATGTGGAGGCCAACAGAGCATTTTGTGTTTTATCCTAAAGGTAATAGGGAACCTTTGATGATTGTTTATTAGGAGAGAGACCTAGTCAGAACAAAGTTAGAGGAAGATTGTTTTGGCAGCTGTGGGGATACATTGGAGAGGGGAGAGCCGGGAAGCAGGAAGAGTGATTGGAGAATATTGTAACAATCCAAGTGATGAGGGTCTGATCTGGGGTGGTACCCTAAGTGGAGAGAAAGGTATAGGTGTGACAGATGTTGCAGAGGTAGAAGTAATAAGACTTGGCAACTGATTCAATATGGTTGGTGAAGGAGGAGACAAAGAAGATAATCAGGAATGTCTTTAAGGTTGGGAAGCTGAATAACCATCCCCTCACTATGATTTGTCCTCTGACCTCTTTCATTAGTGTTCCATAAACTTGGCAAACTGAATGTCTCCAACATTTTCCTCTGTCATGGCCAACATGTCTTAGGAGGAAAGACAGCTATTTGAACCTTCAGAAGTGAGGTATTTTTGCTGGAATATGGGGAAGAAGTCTCTAAGGATGAATATTATAGAAGTTTTGTTCTGTTATACTTTATTGTCCAATGACTTGGAGACAAAGAATGTATGCTTATCAAATACGGGGATGACAAGATGGTTGTTGGATGAGTGGGAGTGCCAGATAATACATAGAATGGTGGGGTGGCTCAATCAGGTGCCAAATAGATCACAACAGACTAGAGCAATGGGAAAAAATTTTAATAAGACGAACTTTGATAGACATGAATGTCCTGTGCTTAGGTTCAAAAAACCCTAGCTGAACAAGTGCAAGATGGAAGGAGATCCTGCTGGATAGCAGTTCATAAAACAAAACAAAAACCCCTTGGAGTTTTAATATCCTGAAGTCTCAATATCAGTACTGTGACATGGCAACGAAAAAGGCTATTGCAATAATATGCATTAATAGAATACAGTGTCCAGAAGGAAGTAGGTGAGCATCGTGGGGTATCCTGATCAGACAGTTTCTGGATTATTGTATTCAGGTCTAGGAGCTACAGTTTAATAAGTACATTGATGAGCTCTATCATGTCGTAGGGAGAGCAACTGGTTATAAGAATTAATGATATTTAACTTGAAGAAAATATGTGGGATAAAGTAGGGGTAAGAAAGCATGAATCCAGTCTTCTTATCTTTGAAAGGTTATCATATGAGAGAAAGTCTAGATGGGTTCTGCTTGGTGCCATAGGCCAGAACTAGGCCCAATGGCTGGATGTTCTAGATCGCAAGATACAGGAAGATAGACATTCAGCATTAAGGAAGAACTCAATAATTAGGACTGTTTTGTGAGGTTCTTCATCAACAGCAGCCTTTAAGTAGAAACTGAATGTTACCTGAGCAGATGTTGTAGAGTGGATTGACAGTTTGGGTATAGGTTGGATGAATGGCTTCTAAGATACTTTTCTTCTCTAAGAGTCCTGAAGGAAGTTCCAATATAGCACACTCAACCTAATTTGGTTAGTTTTAGAAAAATATGATGTTGGGTGAAGCAACCTCACACAAGTTAATTTCAAAGAAACAATGAAATGGTTTCACAGGAAATTAATTCCTGGAAAACTAAATTTGGCCTATAAAAGTTTTGAGTCACTCTTTACAATGACCTGAGCACCCAGGAATGTGCTGGAGTCTTCTCAGATTGATTTGGAAAGGCCAATTTTTAACTTTCAGTGTGATAGTAGCACCAATATTGTAATGATGATCAACTGTGAAAGACTTAGCTACTCTGATCAATACAATGATCCAAGACAATTCTAAAGGACCCATGATAAAAAATCCTATTCGCCTCAACAGATAGAGCTACTGAACTCTCTGTAGTATGGAACTCTCTGAGTGCAGATTGATAAATTTTATTTTTCTCACTTTTTTTTGCAACATGGATAATATAGAAATAATGTTTTGCATGACTTCGCATATAGGGTATCATATTACTTGCCTTCTCATTGGATGGGGAGGGACTGGATGGAGGGAGACGATTTGGAAGACAAAATTTTAAAGGTAAAAATAGATGGGGGGTGGAGGGCAGAGCCAAGATGGCAGAGTAAAAAAAGGGACTTGTAGAGCTCTCCTCGCAAAACCAGCCATATACCTGTAAAAATGACTCTAAACAAATTCTGCCACTTCAGAACCCACAGGATAACAGAATGAAGCAAATCTCTAGCCCAAGACAGCCTGCAAGGTCTATGGGAAGTGTCTATGGCCAGGCTGGGAGAAGAGGGCAGCCCAGTGTGGGCCAAGCAGGCACAAACAGGACCTGAGTAGGCCTGGGCAGGGCTGGAGTGGGGGGTAGTCCTGAATCACTGGCACCTGTGGCAGTTTCCAGACTTCATGACCCCAAAATGCCAAGAACAAAATGGAAAGTCAGTGGAAATAACCTGTCAGGCTTGTGTGAGAGAGGAGCATGGTCTGGAGAAAAAGTGATGGAGAAAAAGTAAATAATTCAGGTTAAACTTAAAAGTACAGTGATGTCTATAGAGAGTCCATTGTTAAAGATTTACCAGCAAGCTCCACCCCAATCAAGTCCAACTCCTTCATTTTAAAGAGAAGACTGAAATGCAGAGAAGAGAATTGACTAATCTTAGAGAACACACAAGGAAATAAGCATTAGAGGTAGATAGATCTGAATTCAGGTCGTCTGCCTTTGGAACCACTATACTTTCCTATCTGTAATTGAAAATCAAGGCTCCAGAGCTCTGGAAGTCAGTGGATCTCTCCGAGGTGAAGGGGGATAAGCTAGATGTGGGCAGTAGGTAAGTAGGAGGTATATAGTATATATTAATAAGTAGTAGGTTCTTACTGGGGTTCTTACTGCTGCTGACCTCAAAGGAGTTCTAGCCCAGGGGTTCTTCACCTTTATAGTGTCACAGACCCCCTTGGGTAGTTTTGTGAATCAGTCTATAGAACCTTCACAAAGGAATGTTTTAAAAATACACAAACAAAATACAAAGGATTACAATAGAAACCAATTATATTGAAATACAATAATAAAAAAAATTCAGAAAAGTTCACAGACCCTCAGGTTAAGAATTCTTGATCTAAAAAAAGAAAGAAAAGAAGTTGTAGCCTTTGGGGATAGGGTTTTGATCATGGGTTTTGCCTATAGCCTGGAAAGAAGAAAAACCATGCAGCATGGGAGTAGGGGACAGGACTGGATCTGTATGGGAGGGGAGGGGCTCAGGAGCAGCTGGGAGCAAATCAGATTAGAGGGAAACTTAATGGCATCATGATCCTCCTTCTAGAGAGCAACCATTTGGTTTTTGGTCACAACAACTTTATACTGATGTTTAATTGTGTGAGGACTGGTGATCATATTAAAGTTTGGAGTAATGAAAGGACTGCTGGACCAGAAAAGAAAGATCTGGTTCAAATCCCATTTCTACCTATAAGCTCCTTGAGGTCAGGGTCTATCTTTTGCTTCTCTTTGCATCCTTAGTCCTTAGCACAGTGGCTGGTATACAGTAGGCACTTCTTTAATGCTTGTTTATTGATTCATAATTGAATGATAAGATTTATAATTGGGCGATCATGGGCCAGGGACTTCTCTGGACCTCAGTTTAATCAGGGGACAACAGCTCCTTCCTCCCAGGGCTGTTACGAAGATCAATATATGCCAAGTAATTTGCAGACCTTGACGTGCTAGCTAGAAATAGCAGCTGTTCGTAATATGAAGGCTGTTGCTAATCCAATAACTTTAGGCTGGAGATCGATGCAGATATTCCTGCAGTAGAATATCAGTCATCAACAGCAGGGCTGGGATGGGAGCGATGCCCCCTTCAGATCTTCCCTGGGACGCTTCTGCCTGCTTTGGGGGCCTGATGAACGAGAATTAGCATAAGAAGCTGCTTTAGAATTGACCTTCAAATCCCTGCTTGAGGATTCAGAGACAATAGGATGTATGGATCCTTAGAAAGGTAAATCCTGCCATCTACTGTTAGACTGCAGAGAAACCTGGAAACAAGCTGTTGAATTGACCATAGGAAAGGATCTCAGACACCTTCCGATAGTGGATTCAAGTTTTACGGAACAAATTCTTTTATGAAGGGGATTTGTTCTGTGAACTTTGGATTCAGTCAAAGGGCCGCACTTGAGGACCTAGAGGGCTACCTGGGATTTTGAGACTGTAGGTTCACCACCCCTGATTCTAGTCTAACCCCCTTGTTTTACAGATGAGTAAACTTCCCTGTCATTTACTAGCTGTGTGACCCTGGACAAGTCGCTTCACCCCGTTTGCCTCAGTTTCCTCAGCTGTAAAATGATCTGGAGAAGGAAACGGCAAACCACTCCAGTACCTTTGCCAAGAAAACCCCAAATGGGATCATGAAGAGTCAGACATGACTGAAATGAATGAGTAACAAAAAAGTGGAAGCTGAGCGAAGCCCAGGCGTTGCCCAAGGTCTCATGGGTAGTAAAGTGTCAAAAGCAGACTAGGAATCCAAATCCTCTGATTTCACTGTCATTTACCAACTTGCATTGACTTCTCCATGACTTTTACTTAAAGTAGAGATTCTTAACATTTTTTAATATTACAACCCTCTTTGGCAGGCTGGTGTATTTGTTAGAATAGTTTTTAAATACATAGAACACAAAGGATGACAAATGAATTCTATTGAAATACAGTTATCAGAGTAGCTAGGGGATGAAGTGGATAAAGCACCAGCCCTAAAGGTAGGAGGACCTCAGATATGTAGTTGCTGTGTGACCCTGGGCAAGTCACTTAACCCCAATTGCCTCAAAAAAGAAAGAAATACAGTTATCAATTTAAAAAATAAAAACCAAGACCAGAGACCTCCAGGTTAAAAACCTCTGACTTAAATGGACTCTGAAAATCATCATCTAGAACAGGAGTGGGGAACCTGTGGCCTTGAGGCCACCCACATGTGGCCCTTTAGGTTCTCAAGTGCTGTCCTTTGACTGAATCCAAATTTCAAGAACAAAAGTTTGAATTCAGTCAAAGGGCCTCACTTGAAGACCTAGAAGACTGCATGTGGCCTCAAAGTCATAAGATCCCCTCCCCTGAGAGAGTTAGACCAGTATATCTCTAATTCAAACAAACTGATAATTAAGTTCTTCCCCATGTCTAGCATCTTGGTATCCAAAGCTGGGAAGGACCCAAGAAGTCACTTAGTACAACCCTTCTCATTTTTCAGCTGAGGAAACTGAGGCCTGGGGAAGAGAAACAACTTTCTCAAGGTCATAGGGATTCAAACCAAGGCATGAGATCATAGATCTAAGGCTGGAAGGAACCTTAGAGACCATCTAACCCAGGGGTGGGGAGCCTGCATCCTCGAGACCACTTGTGGCCTTCTGGGTCCTTTTGGCTGAGTCTAAATTTTACAGAATAATTCCTTTTATTCAGGGGATTCGTTCTGTGAGGTTTGGATTCAGTCAATGGGCCACCCTTAAGGGTGTCCTCAAGGCCACAAGTTCCCCATCCCAACTCTAGACTCCACAAATTTTCTAGTCTAATCCTCTTACAGAGGAAGAAACTGAGGCTTTAGAAGTTAAGTGATTTTACTGAAGTCATATAGGTAATAAAAATCAGAGTTAGGGCTTGAAGCCCACCGTCCCTTCTCTTTCTGCTACATTCGTGGCTCCTTCAGGTACCATATTCATTCTTTGTAGAGTACCCCACAGGCTTTGTTTAACAAGATGGAGAGAGGGAGTAGAAGGGCAATTTTGAAAGCATTCATTGAGCTAAGGAAAAGTCTTTATTTGGAGGCTGGTCAGCAGATGAGAAAAGAACACGAACTAAAGTTACAGTGAGAAGGATTTAGGTTAAGGCCTGGGATGGGTTTCCAAGAGACAACACGAAGTCTTGTCCTGGGTAACATTGAAAGTCTACCAGGTCACCATCTGGGATAGCTTAGGTGGAGTATAGACTGCTTTATTTTAATTAACTTAGGAGAGAGCAAGAAAGGCCTGTTAACCACTTCCACAACATCGTAATGGATTGGGGGTGGAGTTGTAAGGCAGGCCCCAGCTTATCAATGGGCTGTATTCCAAAAGTTCATGTGTAAGTCTTTGGAACTCAGTCAACATTTTCTTATAACAACACTGTTATATGAAGTGATCAAGTTCCTAACTGACCCCTAAACCCCAGTTGAACTGGGTGATCTGGTGCTGAATTACAGATTAAAACCTGGCTAATGGAAAAGACAAGTGGTTTTGGAATCCAGAGGACTGAGCTAAAAATCCTTTTTCAGAGTAAGATCGCAGATTTAGAGCTGGACTGACATTAAGCCCAACCCTTTTCATTTTGCTTATGAGGAAACTGAGGCAGAGAGTGTTTAAGTGACTTGCCCAGGGTCATGCTTCTAGTAAGTGTCTGGGGTGGGATATGAGTCCAAGTCTTCCTGGCTCCCAGATCAGTGCCTCCTCACAATAATATGCTGCCTCTCAAGCCATTCTAACACTATATGACCCAGAACAAGTCCATTAAGTAAGCAGGACCATCCTATAAAATATGCATAGGAATGAGTTTGTACTCTGGTTCCTCCAGTGGGGCACATAGGGTTGGCCCTTTGCCTTGGACATGAGTGACCAGAGGCTAGTGCTTGGCTCCTGGTTCATTTGAGTGGAGGGGAAGGTGTTAAAGAGGACTTGCAAGAGCCAGGAAGAACCATTCCCTCAGCCAACAGATAAGGGAAAGAGGAGAAAAGCTCCTCTCTCCTTCCATGAAGACTTTCTGCTGGGGTCAGAGGCAACCCTGGGTCTCCCTTAGACTTCCAGGGACCAGGAAGAGGAGTCAAGGGGTCAGAGGCAACCCCAGATCTCCCTTAGATTTTCAGGGAGCTATGAAAAGGAGTCAAGGGATCAAAGGCCACTCCCGGTCTCCCTTAGACTTCCAGGGAGCCAGGAAGAAGAGTGGAGTCACCATCCCCGGCACCTATGGTGACTGCAGGCACACGGCAGCTAGAAGACGTGCTTGACTGTGTGACTAGACCTCAAGTTCCTGACTGCCTCTTCTTTTTCATCATCTATAAAATGGTTGGGGGAGGGGAGAGAGAGAGAGAGACACCTGTCCTTTCTAACTCCTAGGGTTATTATGACAAAATCATTATAATTGTAAGCTGTTCTTGCTAGGATCATAGCATTTTCACCTAGAAGGGACCGTAAAGATTATCTGAGTTCCTATCAGATGAGGAAACTAAGGCACAGAGCATTCAAGTGACTGGCCCACCATCACATAGGTAGTAAGTGGCAGTTATAGGATTTGAACCTAGATTCCCCTTCACCCTCCTCCCCATCCAGTGCTCTTAGCATTATACCATACTAGTGGAACTGAATCATCATATGCCACAGGGATGGGGATGGGGAGGAGGGGGAAGGAGACCAGTGGGGAGAGGGTGGTAAGGAGCTGGAGATGAGAGTTCAGAAAGGAAGGAAGGAAGGAAGGAAAGAGGGAGGGAGGAAATGGAGAAAGGGGAAGGAGGGAAGGAAAGAGGGAGGGAGGAAATGAAGGAAGAGAGGAAGGAAGGAGGGAGGGAAGGAGTGGGGATGAAGGCTAAGGATGGTAAAGAGGCTGGTTGTGGCTCTGTTGTGGAAAGTAGTAAGTTCTGAGAGGGGGATCCAAGAGTAAAAAGGAAGCCAGCAGGTTTGCTTTTCTTTATTCCTTCATCTCCTCCATGGCCAATGGTCACTGAAGCTGTTTAAGAGGAAATGGTCAAAGGGACAGGATGAGAGCCCTATGGGATCATCAATTTAGAGTTCAAAGGGAGCTGACAGGTTATTTAATTCAACCCTTTCATTTTACTGATGAAGAATTTGGTTGCCTCATTTCAGTCATGTCCAATTGTTCACAACCCCATTTGGCATTTTCTTGGCAAAGATACTGGAATGGTTTGCCATGTCCTTCTCCAGCTCATTTTACAGATGGGGAAACTGAGACAAACAGGATTAAGTGACTTGCCCAAGGTCATGCAACTAGTATCTATGGCCAGATTTGAACTCAGAAAGTCAAGTCTTCCTGACTCCAGGTCTGGTGTCTTGTGAACTATGGCACCACCTAGCTGCTCCATGATGAGGAAACTGAGGCCTCAAGATGTTAAATAGACTTGCCCAAGGTCACACAGGAACTAAGTAGCAGAGGCAGGATTTAAAATCAGGTCCAGGGACTCCAAATTCAGCACTTAAGGTCCAGAGGTCCTCACCCCACTGTTCTAACTGTACCTTCCTGTTCTGACTTACTTAGATTCATTTAAAGCCTTCCCTCCCTAACTCCAAATCCAAGGCTTTCCCAGTCTACCAGAAGAGAATGGATGAGCCAATGTCTGACTTCTCTCAGGGAAAAGGAAGGAGAAAATTGCCCTTGAGAATTCAAAAAACATAATTCAATTCATTCTGATAAATATTTATTAAGTACCTACCATGTTGGAGGCACCAAATTAAATAAAACAAAAGCCCCCACTCTTACCAGCTTAAATTCTACTAAATACGACCTATGCACAAATAAGTGTAATAAAAGAAACTAGGAATTTTTGTATCTGAAGCAAACACCATAAACCATGGGTCAGGCAAGTAACTTTAGCAGCCTTCTTTAGAGCAGAGGGTGGTCCTCACACAAGGGATGGGGGTGGGGGTGGGCAGGGCAAAGGCATCTTCCTTTGCTTGAGATTCCTGGATAACGGTCCCATGTGCAGAAACCTTGGGACACTAGAAGGCTAAGGCAGGGGAAGTGGCTCTAGGAGAGAGGAAGCAGACCATATGGTGTCTTACTACTTTAATTAATTATTCTTGGTAACTAGGTGCTAAATAAGGTTAATTGCTTTTTCACACTTGGCACCTAAGAAACTTGATTGGGGGGTTGGGGTGGAGTGGTAATCAAAGTGTGTGTGGGGGGGTGTTGAAATCAACCCCTTTACAACTCTAAAAATATTATGAGATGATGTTAGAGCCAGAAAGAGCTTTAGGGATCTAGATCACAAAGGAAGGTTTATTCAAGTCTTCCTGAACTTGAGCTTGGGTGAGGTCCAATGGGATTGTAATGCTATGGGCTTTTTATTATTGTCATCGTTTAAGGGTCAGACTTGCCCAGGGTCACACCACTAGTAAGTGTCTGAGTTTGGATCTGAACTCAGGTCTTCCTGACTCCAGGGCCAGTGCTTTAACCACCGAACCACCTAGCTCCCCTCAAATGCCACAGACTTATTGACTGACAGAGATAGATGAGACCTTAGGAAACCCCTTCCTTTGTCTGATTCCTTTATTTTATGAAGGAGAAAATACAGGAGTAGAAATAGAGTTAGAGCAGGGACTACCTCCAGGTCTCCTCCCTCCAGACTCTTTTAGTCAAGTTTTTGAAATGTGACCTTCGTTTCTTAAATAAGGACATTCCTGAACACAGCTCCTGATCTCATGACTCAAGACAAGCAGGTGAGAAGGAAGAGAATTATCTTTTTGGGATGTCCTTGCTTTCCAAATTCACCCACCCCAACTCGTCAAACTTCTCCAAGGGAGTAGGACAGGAGTCTGGTCTCTGAGCTGTGGACCAGGTATCCATCGCCCCAATCTTCTTCCCCTTCTCTTTGTCCTGGGCAACAGAAGCCCACCTCCAGGCTGAGGAGGCTTCCTGTGGCCTCTGCCCTCACTCTCCCTCACCCAGAGAACTCATTACCAAAGCTGATCACTTCCCTAGCAGGAGCTTGAGGATTTCCTGAGGAAACTAGGAAACATGGTGGGAGGGGAAGTATGTTGATCTTGGATTTGGGAGACTTGTGTTCGAATCCTAACTTGCCGCTTATTCCCTTTATGACTGAATTCTTTCCCTATCTGGGAAAGAGGGGTAATGGTGAAAGGATTTCCTTCTGAATCCTTTACCTTGTCCTTTCTCTCTCTGTCCTATGTCCTTTCTCTTTTAATCTTTTTTTGCTCATTTTTCCTTTTTCCTTTTGTTTAACTGACTATACTATAGATGATTTTGTCCTTCAGTTATGTCTGACTCTTTGTGACCCCATTTGATGATTTCTTGGCAAAGATGCTGGAATGATTTATCATTCGCTTCTCCAGTTCACTTAACAGATGACGAAACTTGAGGCAAATGATTAAATGTAATGATTATTTGACCCCAGTAATGCGCTGCACACCTGTTGTCCAAGGAACAGCCTAGCCAAGTTCAGAGAGGCTTATTACCAGGTTGACCTCTGGGTAACTGGCCTTTTTTGGAATTCGTGTCTCTTGAAGTCATCTACTAAGACACAGAGAGCTTGGGATAAACTTCAATGGAAGGTGTACTCATATCAATCAAAATACAAAACCTTGAAGTGCTGAAAACTTAATATCATTCATTGTAATATTGATTAGACAGTGACATAAACCAATTAGATTAGGCCCCTTTTACTCAGAGGAAGGAGATAAGTAGATAAAAGACAGCTAGAATTACTTCATGAGTATTTCCTGATTCAAAAGGAATTCTGTCAATCCTTGTGTTTAACCATATTTTCATGAGTGTATCCCCTTGACTCCAAAAGAATTCTATTAACCCCTGTGTTTAACCTTTTGCGACCTATTCTTGGTTGGCTCACTCCTAGGTGGTCGGGGATTGCTTAGCCTTGATTAGAAAATCCAACTCCCTTTGTCCACCCAATGTATAATTACAAGGTCCTTAATAGCTGTGGGCCGTATGACTATTTATTGGGCATTATCTGGACAGAGTCACCCTTCTGGGACCTATTAAGCATATTGCTTAATTTCCACTGGCCAAATTGTCTCCTCATTAAATGGCAGAGAGGCAGTTATATGTGTCTCTGTATCTTTCTGATATGAGTGATTACATCCACATGGATTATATATTAATCTATAATCATTTCAGTTCAACTAAGTGAGAATAAGGATTTATCTAAGTTCCTGAAACCTAATTCTCAAAAAGCGTTTCAAGTCCTTATTTATTAATTAAAAATGAATGGAACATCATATTTGTCTTGGAAAAGTTTTAACAAACCAAAATAACTGACTGTAGGATAAATAAATAAATACGTGATGCTTAATTATTTTTCCTCAGTAGAGAAAGATTTCCCATCTCGATCTCATTAGGATATCTTTCTTACGGTTTTTCTAGCCATATGAATTCCTGAGAAAAGGCATCCAGGAAACTAATTTCACTAGCTGGAAGTCATTTTTCCTACATCCCCACTGCCTTTTTCCTGTCCCATTTGAAACTCTTGGAGACATTTCCAGATGACTGTAGGGAGTGAAACTCAAACTCAAACCCTCATCAGCAGAAGGGGTCAACTTTAGGAAGAGTTTCAAATTACCGATCAGTCACCTACCACTGAGAGCCTACTATGTGCTCAGGGCTATGCTGAGGTATTTGGATTAGTTATGGATTTAAAATTTAAATTTAAAATGATAAAATATTAAAAGTATTCCTGATTTCCTTGGCAACAGACCACTGAGAGTAATTGGATTGTGAAAATCTCGAGATATCTAGAACTCCCTGGGCAATGAGTTGCTTCGGATAGCCAAGTTTTCTGGATGCTTCACCCTCCCTTAGGAGGACTAGAGAGTTTTCATTTTATTTTTGGGTGGCAATTTTTCTAAACTATTATAGGCATCTTTGCCTTCTTAAATAGAGTATGCTATATCTATTTCAACTTTTTCTTAGTGGCTCCAGGTCATCATTATGAATGTTGATTGTTGGATTGGGTTCTAACACAAATGCCCTTAGGGACCATGGGGGAGGAGGTTGAGTAGAGAGGAAGCTGTTTGGTTCTAAAATATGCCTAGGCTGCTGCTTTTTAGAATTTGTAGTTTTCTATTTATTTCTCTTCTGTCAGCTGTCTAGCGTAGAGGATGGAGTGTAAGATCTAGAGTCAGGGAGATCTGAGTTCAAATGTGACCTCAGACACTTACTAGCTGTATGTCCCTGGATAAGTCACTTAACCTCAAGCCTGCCTCAGTTTCCTCAACTGTAAAAGGAAAATACTAATAGGACTCTTCTTCCAGGGTTATTTTGAGGATCAAATGAAATAATGTTTGTAAAGCACTTTAAAGTACTATAAAAGCAATGTAAGTTTTGCTGTATAAGTGAACCTTAAAGTACTATAAAAATGCTAACTTTTATTATTCTTTTCCTACAAGCAGACCTACCTATGGCAGTCCTCTCTCCTCCCTTGTAAATTGTTTTTTTTTTTATCTGCTATTCACTTGGAAATTGGATGATCAAGATATGGATACGAACAGTGCTCTAAGGGTTGGAAGGGATTAGTTAGGGTCATTTTCCCAGGCCCCTGCTTGACGCTCATTCTGCAATTCCAGAGCCTATAACTTAAGGGTGTCTTAATGCCCTTTCCCCTTTATCTTGGAATACCATACAACTTGTACTTTATCCTGTGTTCCCTCTCCTGTCATTCATCTTCCTCATCCTGTGTCATGACAACTTTTCCTTATCTTTTAAGTAACCACATTCTTCACCTTGTTTGTACTTATCCTGACCCTAAATCTCTAACCCCTATAAGAAACCCTAAAATTACATCATCGTCCTAGGCTGTATAGCTTCCTGTCTATATGTCTGGGTTTTTTTCTATCTCTGGACCTTTGCTTAGCTCCTTGCTAAATCTCAGATCTGTGTGTTTTTATATCAGTAAAGCTCCCATTAGCTAAAGAGAAAGTTTAAGTGAATTCTTTCACATCTGAATCAGCTCTTCCTACTGGCATCTCAAGAACCAAGCTTATTAGAACTAAGTGTAAAGGATGAGTAAGTCGTCTGTGAGCCAGGTTCTGAGAAAAGGGCAGGGACTTTATTGCTCAGACTTGAGTTTGATAGCCCTTTAGTCTTTTTTCTTTTTAAACTTACTTCCTGATCCATGACTGCTTTCTGGTTTAGAGAAGTTGTCAGTTGACTGAATTATAGATAAGTGAGATATTACAGTCCTTGACTTAATGAACATTTTATACTAAAATCTGGGAAGTGTTTTTCTCTCCTCCAACCTCCAACAAATTATTGCACTTTATTTTCACAACATTCTTGTGAGGTATGTTAATATACCCATTTTACAGAGAGGTTACATAGGGATACATTCTTACAAGTTCCAGTGGAGACTCCTCTTTCTAGAGCTGATCCCATAGTGGGAGAGGATAAGCAGCTGTTTTGTTAATGGCTTTTACTCTCTATCAAGGATGCTGACATTACCCTACTGTGTAAACTGATTCATATGATAGAATTTAGGTCCAATAAAACCCAAATGGAGTTTATGCTCACTTTTTATTACATTTGGAAGATGCCTAGAATGCTATGAACAGGGTAACACATTAAATTACTAACAATAAAATGGTCATCTTGGCACTATAAAGGGACAGTAAAAGGGAGCTCGCTACTAGTTTTCTCAGTTCTCTTTGGTAGTGAGCTGTTTTCTTTATCAGCTGAAGGCAGCACACAAGGGGGTTTAGTTAAATTGCAGCAGAACAACTGAGGTCGTCTGCAGAGCAATTACCACCCCCCAGATCTGTGGTTTCAACTCTGCACTCTAACATATTAGAATTGTGGGGTAGGTGCAAAGAGTTAAAAGACTTTTGTATGAACTATGCGTGCGAAGTGAGAGTTAAAAGGCTTTTCGATTTCTCATGGGGACAAGAACTGAGAACTTTAACAATGAAACTGACACTCATTTGTTGGTATGGAAGGCTTCCTGCAAAGACAGGTGTGATTTCAATATACAGGTGGGTGCCTCATCAGAGTTACTTAGAACCTGTTTGGAAAGCCAATCTAGAAGATAAAGATAGAGTCCCTGACTTAGAGGTGGTACAGTGGGGTCTGGAGTCAGGAAGACCTGAGTTCAAATCCAGCCATAGACACTTATAAATTGCGTGATCTGGGGCAAGTCACTTAACCTCTTTTTGCCTTAGTTTCCTTCTCTGTAAAGTGGGGATAATAACAGCACCCCCTTCCCATGGTTGTTGTGAGCTCAAATGAGATTAATCATTGTAAGGCCCTTCGTACAGTGCCTGACACATAGTAAATACCATATAAATGTTAGTTATTATTATAATTAGGTATTTGTAAAGCACTTAGCCCGAAAGCTTAGCACAAGTACTTAATAATTTAGTTCCTTCCTACTTCTGGAGATACCTTCACTTCCCTATAACATGTACAAAGATTGTCACAGTTTGCATTCAGACCATTAAAGGTCTCTGTCCCAGGTGGTGATAGCACTGTGTGGTGAGATCTCACCAGTGCCATTGTGACAATGTGGTTTTCAATAGTCATTTTTACTATTCTCTCTAGCCCTTTCTTTGCGACAATAGCCACGCAAGAGAAAGTCGTCCAGCACCCTAAGGTCATAGAGCTGGAAGGGACCTCAGTCCAAACCTCTCATTTTTCAAATAAGGAAATGGAGGCCCAAGGAGGGTCAATGGCCTGCCCTGGCTCTTGTAGGTATTAATGTCAGGGGTGGAATTGTACTCAGGTTTTCTGACTTTAGAGCCAGTGCTCTTTGTTAATGGAGTCTGTGCTTCTCATCCTTTCCTCTCCCATGCCCATTCCTCTATTGAATGTCAGATATAAACTTAATAAAGAGCCTTAAGAGGCAGAAAGGGGTGGGGGGAGAATACACATTTATAGTCTCATGGGTAGACAGTAGATAGGTAGGAACATCTGAATCAAGAAGACTACTGTTCAGTAGGGAGTTGGAATATCTTTCTGTCTGCCATGTTGATGAGAAGCCCAATCCAGAAGCAAGATATGATGGATCATAAGACAACATTGGAGGGGACCTCAGAGATCTTTTCTTCCAACATTCTCATCTTATAGATGGAAAAAAAATGTAAGACCCAATGCCATGAACATTCTATATGCCAATCTGCTGACCAGGGAAGCAAACACTGGACATGGTCACTGAAAGGGCACATTTTAGTCTGGAATAAGTACTTGAGATCTCAGGGAAAAGAAAAGGGAGAAATAGTGCTTTCGTAGCTGGGCCATATTCAGACATTTTGTACTAAAGGGATCCCAGAAATACTTAAGGGGCACATGGAAATGTAAGCAGCTGGATGAGACCACCGAGAAACACCAAGTTGAGACCCAGGCATGCCCAAATGGGGCGGTGTGTCATCTCCTTGTACCACTTTTACAGCCATGGCCTTAGTTTCTGATCTGAGTTTAGAAAATATATCAGGAAGTGGTTGATGGAAGTGTAGGAGTGGAGGGGAAGAGGTAACATTTTGGGAACAGAAGCTGACATTTTATTAACTTAAGGACAGAAAGACACTCATGTATGCCTAGCATAGTATCCCACACATTTTAGGCACCTAATAAGTATTTTTATTGGGAACATTGAAAGAAGACCTTTTATCCTAATTCTAAGTTTCTGTATCTGACTTTGAGTATGTATTTCTCTCACGCTCATATCTCATAAGAAGCCTTCTAGTTTTGCACAATAGGAACAGGACAGACATGGTTTTAAACATGTTTATAATTACAAATACACTTGAAGATAAGTACAGTCAGCTCTCAATGCCAGTGATGGTGACGTATGTATATTACAGTTTGTGGGACAAACTTTCCTTCTAGAGCTACTGCCTTTTGAGGTTACTAGCCCTCAGGCGGATCACGCCATTCATTAACAGCTCTTATCTGCTCCATTTCTTTCTTCATTTTTTCTGTGCAGCCTGATGGGAAGAGAGCTCCTTGCACTGCAGATTCAGCTCCCTGCCCTAGTCCAAAGATTTTAAAAGGCGTAGGTCTGCTAAAGTGGGTACTTAATGAGAGCGTGCTCCTTTCTCTTCTCACTGTAGAGAAGGAGTTCTTTCTTCCAAACGAAAGTGCAGTTGAAATGAGCTGAAGTGCCAGATGAAGGAAGGCAAGGGAGGGAAGTAGATATTTCTCCTGCTCCATTTCACATCTTCACCACAACAGGGCCTCGTTCTTTGGTCTGAGGTGAATTCCCAGAACATCAGACACAAATAAAATCAAGCAAATACAAAATTAGCCTTGACATTGACACTTTCTATTTGGACAATCCGTCATGGAGGATTATCTGTGCTTCTGCTGAATTTCTTCAGTGAGAATGATGAGGGACAACTGGCTAGCATGAGATCCATCTCATGCCAGTTTCTAAAATGACCTCTGCTGGAGACTATTAGAGGCACTTTGGGGCCAAGATTTTTGAGGTACTGCACCTTTCCTTCTTGGGCTCCTGGTTGGGTTGGCTAAGGAGAGTGTAAAGTCATCAAAAATGACTCCACTGGACAGTGGAGGCTCCAACATTTCCTGAAGATGAGAGGGACCAGCCTTAGTCACTCAGTTCCCACTTGCTCCTAATTCCATCCATTGTCCCTACCTCCAACACAGCTTCCTTTCTCTTTCCAGCCTATAGACATAGCATGTTCCAAGCACCTACCACAGCCAAAATATTAAGTCCCAAGAGACTACTTGCAAAAAAAAAAAATCCATATACTCCTTTCTTTATCTCTTTTAGAAAAGGAAATAACCACTCTGTGTTACCAGCAAAGTGTTTCTCCACATGGTCCCTGGCCTCTGGCCCAGAAAGAAGGTCAGTGTTCTGTATCCTGGGTGGTTAGAGTCTCCAACTGGGCTTTATGTTGCAATTCCCTTCTTTGAGGGTCCAAGCTCCATTTCTTTGGACATTGGAATGCCCTAAGTGGAGAGTCCTGCTCAGATCCTGAGAAGTGACTGGCTGACCTCTGTTGAGGTCAGAACTCTGAATAAGGGGCTAGCCCTTGGCGCCAC
Organism: Bettongia penicillata ogilbyi; assembly: GCA_023548195.1. NCBI lineage: Eukaryota > Metazoa > Chordata > Mammalia > Diprotodontia > Potoroidae > Bettongia > Bettongia penicillata. The sequence continues at coordinate 3,128,167 of JAJHZJ010000133.1, forward strand.
ATCCCATGGAAGCTGGAGAATCCTTGGCCAAGGGTTACATGGTAATACAGATCAGATACACATTTATAGAGCTCAGTTAAGTAGAGCATTTTTGAAAAAGTAAAAAAAAGGGTCAGTTTTTCTCCTCTCTTTCCCAGTTACAAAAAAAAAAGAAAAACTATTTGTTAACTTTAGTAAATACCAGCTTTGGGGGAATGGGGTTGGGAGAGGGATGCAGCTTGGAGTCCAGTTCTTCTGGAGGTCATAGCTGGGGTAAATGAAGAATGCTAAATCAGCCCAGATGCTTTTTCCTGTACATTATACTCTTTATTTTTCTTCACCCTCCAGCTGATGAAGATGAGCAGTAGTAACCCCAGGGCTTTGTAGCCCATCTGCAGTCCCAGATAACTGCCAAGAGAAAAGAGAATGGGCATTATAGGAAAAGGCTCTCAGCTTTTACGGAAAGTCCCTTTCATTAGTCTCAGGAGGTCTGAGGTGTGGGAGACGCTCATAATAGATTTAGAGCTGGAAAGCACCGTAGAGGACATTTAATCCAAACTTCTCATTTCACAGTTAAAGAAACAGAGAGTCAGAAGGGCTCAATCAGTCACTTAGGTGGAAAGTGGTAGCCCTGGCATTATAATGATAACAGCAGCTATATTTCCTTTTAGAGTCTGAAAGGTGTATTATCTTATTTGATGCTCACAACAGCTGTAAGGTAGGTCATTTTAGAGATGAAGAAAGGGAGGCTGCCAGAGGTTAAGTGATGTCATCACCACCACCACCATCATCATAGTATTTCTATAGCACTTTTAGGTTTACAAGATACTTTACAAATATCTCATCTTATCCTGACAGCAAATCTGGGAGGCAAGTATCATTATTGTTCCCATTGTACAGACGAAGAAACTGAATCACGGGTGTGGAAAAGGTTCGCTATGCCTGGGTTAATGATTTACTCAGAGTCATACAGCAAGTACCTGAGGTTACGTAGGAACTCAGGACTTTGTGACTCTGAGTCCTTACTCTTTCCACTGTACTACCAAGCTGTCTGGATTTAAATCTCAATCTTCTGAATCCAAATACAAAACTCTTTTCTAGTGCACCCCACAGTCCCCAGAGAAGGCTAGAGCTAATTAGATAATGCAAGGAAGTAGAGGACAGCAGACTCTTGTCCACAAGTGAAGCTTATGTGGAGAAAAGTAATCCTGTATTCCAAATGGTCCTGATTCCTGAGATCAGTGGATTTTTTTATTATTTCAGACTCCAAATGGGAAGAGGTGTTTTTTTCCTACATCTTTTCATCTGAATCTTTTGCTCTTGACACAGGATCATAGGATCCTGTGGATCGTAGGATCACGAGAACCTCAGGAACAATCTAGTCCAACCCCTTCACTGTAGCCATCCTCACTCTCCTCCCCACTACCCTTCAGGATCCCTTGTGGTCCTCAGTGAAGTGGAAGTGGAAGTGGAAAGATAGCAAATCTTCATTAGGTTCTCCCAGTCTGTGGGTCTCAGGCTAAGGACAGAGCTGTTAGGAATAGCTTTCTGACGTCATCTTCAGGACTGGCCAGTGCTGGGTGGTAGAAGGAGCATTGAAAGGAAGTTAAGAAGTAGGTGCTCCAGTCTTGCCAATTCTATTTTTGATTATGTATGGTTTATAAGGTTTCTTCCTTTTCCCTGGCTTCAATTTTTCTATTTGTAAAGTCAAGGGATTGGACTGGATGTTTTCCAATGTTTCTTCCGACTCTAACAAATGATGATTCCTATAGGAGTCCTCTTTTCTCTGTGTCCCTAAAAATGGGGGTTTTGGAGTTCAATTTCTTATCCACTTCTCTTTTTCTGTTCTATGTGTATTGAAATGTTAAGACTTGTTTGTTAAGTTCAAAATACTGATTAAGGGAGAAATCATTGTGGAAAAGGGACACACTTTCCTTATCGCCACTAACAACAGTTGATGACCAACTGGTACTAATAGGCAGATTGGTACAGGAGCCCTAGGAATGGTAACAGTGTTCCCTCATCCCTGCCCTTACCATTGGTCCTGCTTTCTCCATCATCAAAGTAAGAGACTTCTGGGAGGAAGAGGCCAGTCATCCCCACCAGCTCCCAGCCAACCGCCTCTTCCAGGACAGACAAACCAGCCTAGTTGAAGCAGCAAGGCATCTTGAGGGAGACATAGGAGGCAAAATGTGCCACGCAAGTCAAGCCACCATCACCACTACTTTGGCTATCATATCTCCTCAGTTCTTGATGGAGATGGCATAGGATCCTGAACCCAAGAGCAACTTGCTCTTACAGATATTCTAGCCACAGCTACTGAAGACCCAGGAAAGAAGCTTCTTGTCACCAAAGTCTTTGACAGTGTTAAATGGTTGTCATCAAAAATTGATAGGATTTTAACAGTTAAAATGATATTAAAGAAAAGGCATGACCATCTGTTTTGCCACTGTACCTTATCCACTCTCTCATCTGCAAAGTGAGGGGCATTTTGAAATGATGACCTCTGAGGTCCTTTCCAGCTCTAAATCTGTGGTCTTATAAGCCTTTCTTCCCTTCTCTGAACCCTGAGGACAATGGGACTTTTTCATCTGACTTGTCCCGGAAACTTCCCATATGTCTCATCTCCCCACTAGAATGTGAGATCTTTGAGAGAAGGGGCTGTTTTACTTCGCACACAGTAAACACTTAATAAGTACTTTATTCAGGGCAGCTAGGTGCTGTGAATAGGGCACTGGGCTTGGAGTCAGAAATGTTCATGATCCTGAGTTCAAATCTGGCCTCAGACTCTTATTAGCTGTGTGACCCCGGGCAAGTCACTTAATCCTGTTTGACTTAGTTTCTTCATCTGTAAAATGAGCTGAAGGAAATAGCAAATCACTCCAGTATCTTTGCCAAGAAAACCTCAAAGTGGGTCACAAGGAGTTGAACATGGCTGAAATAACTGAACAATAAAAAATGTTTTATTCATTCAAATAAAAAAGGGGGAAAATTTTTAAGGGGGTACATTGGGGATACCTTAGCTAGTTTTGCACACAGGGCAAACATAACTTTGGGGCCTGAAGAAAGTAGCATTAGCTTCTTCATCACTAAGATGTTCTTACCCATCTCTGCATGCATAGATTGTTTTCTTTCCTTTCTGAAGAAACCACATTAACTTTCCATGAGACCAGATTAACCTTCCTCTAAAATGCTATTTTTGAGATACGTATATTCCTCTACCTCTTCCTTTATCCTCTCTCCTTTTACCCATGACCTAGAATCAAGAAGACTTGAGTTCAAATCTTGCCTCAAACTTACTAGTTGGGTGACCTTGGGCAAGTCACCTAATCTGTTTTAGCCTCAGTTTCCGTACCTGTAAAATGAGGTGGATGGTATGAATGGCTTCTAAGGTCCCTTCCAGCTCTCTCTCTTCCGTGAACCCTAACCCCAAACCAAAAATAAGATAAAAAAAAACAAGCAAAGGCAGACTGATTTTCTTTAGACCTGCTGCAGCTAATGGTACAGTAGATAGAGCACTGGGCCTGGAAGACTTGAGTACAAATCTGGCCTCAGATAGTTAATAAACTGTGCAACCCTGGGCAAATCACTTAACCTCTGCCTGCCTCAGTTTCCAACAACTATAAACCAGGGATCATGGCAGCAACTATCTCATGGGGTTGTGGTGAGGATCAAATGAGATACTATTTGTAAAGTGCTTAGCAGTGTCCCTTGCACATAGTAGGTGCTATATAAATGCTTAATCCCTTCCCACCCTCTACCTGAAGATATATAATGAGCACATCTGGAAAAACCATCCACATACAGAGGCATCCCTTCACTTCTGTCACCTGTTTCGAAGGGTGTCGTTGTCGTAGTAAGCACAGGCCCCTTTCTTCCCTGAGCACAACGTGTTCCACCGGATGCAGGAGTAATCAATGGTAAGGCCATACAGGGCTGGAGAGGGCAACCAGGCTGCCAGGAGACAAAGGAGGGAAAATGCCAGGTTAAATATTTGCTGCAAGAGTAAAGAATCTTGGCAGCCCCAGGCTCTCTCAGGGGACTTCCAAATGTTGTAGTTACCTGGTGGTACATTCCTTTTTCAAAGGGAAAAGGGACAGAAATCCTATCACAGAATGGCTCTGTATCCCAAAGGAAATCTCTTAAAAGATAAGTATCTTTTCATGAACCGTGGATTTCTTTTGCAACAGATAACAGAAACAGAGCAGGGACACATCTATTCACACAATGAGTTATGGAAGTTGGGTTAAGTACCAATTGAAAGATTTGAAAACATTGTTAAAAGCCACACTTTCAGATATTGGATTTGCACAGACCCTTTCTGCCTAGGAGCTCAGACTCTTTTGGAAGCCTTCCTGCACGTTTGTGGGAACATCCCAGTAAGATGGGGAAGGGAGCAAGACCTTGTCTCCCTGTTTTACTGATGGCTCCTGGGGTGTTTAAAGGATGTCAGGGATGTAAGAAAGCCCACAGAGCTCCCCAACTTTGAATCTTAGACTCTGTCCTCAGAAATTATTTAGGCCAGCTCTCTCATTTTACAGATGAGTATACAGATGAGGTTCAGAGAAATGAAAAATTACTTACCTGGCCAGAACTTGTGTCTCTTGCTCCCTTTGTCTAGTGCTTTTCCCATAATTCTACGTTGGAGAATTGCTTTGTATTTTAGGCTGTAGACATGGGGAATCCCAAAAGTCTTAGTGCAGTAATTTTAGCATGGAGAAGTTTTTGCACTAAGGCTTTTGGGGTACCCCATATCTACAGACTAAATATATAAGGTAATAAACTTAAAACTGTACTAAAACTTTTGGGACACCCTATTTTTTATACACATATGTGTGTACATATTGTCACCCCCAGTGGAATGCAGGCTTCTTGAGGAAAGGAGATTGTTTTATTTCTCTTTGTATAGACTCAGGTTGCGGCACAGTGTCCAGCATGGAGCAGGTACTTAAGAAATTTTGATCCGTTTTGTAGGTGGATGACAACTGAGCTAGCTTTGGTTACTTAGTTCATTGTTCAGAATTACACAAACTGTATCTGGCACAGGATAAAGCTGGAAACTTGCAATAATGGGAAACTGTGGCTAAGTTTTTAACAATATAGAAAACACTTTCTCTTCCCTTTTAGTAATGATGAAATGATAGGCAAATTGGTATCCTTTAAAAGATATAGCACTGAGACAGTTATATGGTTATGCCCAGTCAGAGGACCAAGAGATCTCTTGTCCTAACCAGTGGTGGGAAACCTTCGGCCGTGAGGCCACATGTGGCTGTCTAGGGACTCAAGTGCAGCCCTTTGACTGAATCCAACAAATTTGTTCAGTGAAATTTGGATTCAGTCAAAGGACTGCATTTGAGGCCCTAGAGAGCCACATGTGGCCACAAGGCCACAGATTCCCCACCCCTCCCTAAACAAAACTAAATAGATCAGATGTAATTGGAGAAAGCTGCTCTGAGACTAATATTTATGTGAATTAACAAGAAGCTGGTTTTTCTCTCTGATCTTCTTCCACATTTCCATGGTCACCAACATGTTTCTGAGACAGGGAAATTAGCAAGGATAGAGAATCACAATCTCTACCTTGCTCCATTTGAAACTAAGTCCAGATGGGAAAAATTTCTATTAGCATGTGCTGGGAAGTAATTTTAAACCTGCCCAAGTTTAAAAATACAAAGCATTTTTTATATATTAGACCCAAGTTGCATTCTTTGGTGATGAGTACAAGCCTGAACTTTATAACTTTGGCCACTTTGAGTTATCTGAGCTCAATTTAGTGGGGGAAAAGGAAGAAAAAAACATACAAAAAACCAAACCTTCTGAATGCTTGTAGCCACAGAAAAGGTCATTTTTTCCCCCAAGTTCACCAGAGGTAGCAAGGACTCAATTTATTTAGCTCACATTTAAGTTGCCTTTTAAGCTATGTCAAGAATGGAAAGTTTCAGTCTCTACAGGGAGTTTTTGGATAGAATTTAACTGAACAAATATAAGAAGTTGCAACAAAAATAGGTCTTCTACTTTGAATGTGAACCATATACAGTGTGCATTTTACTTTGGTCTGATAAGGTACAAGAGAAACTAACAGGTCCACCAGATCAAAGAGGAGACAACAGTGTGACATTGGGGAAAGAATCCTGGATTCCATGACACTACCATTAGCTATGACCATTCCTAGTTGGTCCTATTTTCCCAACAAGTCCTAAAAAGAACATTCTTTCCATCCTTTTTTCCTTAGGCAGTCCTATCTTCGTCTTTCTTCTGATCCTTGAAGATACTGCTTCATATGGTCCTCTTGTTAATCTCATAAAAGATTTAACCTTCTACTTTTCAGAAAAGAGTGAGATCTTCTGGTCTACACCCCCTTAAATACTTCCATCTTCTGATTATCTCTACATTTATCCTCTCCTCTTTCCTTCCAGAGTTAGAGTAGAAGGTATCTTTCTACTCTACACCTGACCCCTTCACTCTAGACTTCCATTCCCATAAACATCCCTACCATATCTACAATCTTAGCCTCTTCCTTTGCAAGAGCTTCTCTATGACTCCAAACATATCCAGGTCTCTAACTTCCAGCACCTAGGACAGAGCCTTGCACATAGTAGACACTTAATGTTTCTTGAATTGAACTGATTCCATCCCTCCTAACTTTTCACTGACAAACTTCTTGAACCTGTGTGGTCTACACCCACAACATTTTATCCATCCATTCCTTTCTTAACTGGATGCAACCTCAATCCTTCCTTTCCTTATTTCTTTCGTAACTACTTTTTCAGAGATTATCAGTGACCTCCTTCTTACCAGATCTGTAGGATCTTTTTCACACTTTATTTTCTACATGGTATAGTAGGAAATTGAGTCCTTGCTACCTCTGGTGAACTTGGGGAAAAAATGACCTTTTCTGTGGCTACAACAAACAAACAAAGGACACCCCTACTCTTCCACTTACTATCTCTGTAACTTAGGGCAAATTATTTATCAATAAGTCTCAGTTTTCTTATATGCAAAAAGAGTATGTTGTACTACATCATTCGTGCCAGACTCAAATAGAAACAGATCTGTGGGGGGCATATTGGCTGACAAAGTTACAGATTAGCATTATCTATGTTGTATTATAGTTTTATTTATTTTGTTAAACATTTCCCAATTACATTTTAATCTGGTTCGGGTTGCATTTAGGAGTTTTATGGGCTATGAGTTTGACACCTTTAGAATAAGTAACCTCTAAGACCCTTTCTAGCCTTAAATCTATGATCCTATGGATTATTATTTGATAGCACCCTCCTCTGCCAATCAAAATACTCATCCCCTTTATTTTCTTTCTTTGATTTTTTTTAACGTATAAGCCTAATAGTGGTATAGCTGGGTCAAGGGGTAAGCATACTTCAGAGCATAGTTCAAATTGTTTTCCAGAATGGCTAGACCACTTCATACCTATTTTCCTACAACTATTCCAGCATTTATGATTTTCCTCTTTTGTCATCTTTGCCAGTCTGATAGCTATAAGGTGGAAGCTCAGAGTTGTTTTAATTTGCATTTCTCTAGTTATAAGTGATTTAAAGCGTTTCCCATAAAGTTATCCCATAATAATTATTTCCATATAATTATTCCATGTAATAATTATTGAGAATTTACCTGTCTTCCTTTGAAAACTATCTCGTCATATCTTCCTTTGTTTTCCACAATTCAATACTTCGTGGTTTTCCTCCTCTCTCTGACCATTCCTTTCGGTCAACTTTGCTTGTGCCTCTACTTTCTTCTGTTACCTTCAAATACGTTCTTAGGGTAGCTATGGGTATCTGTCCTCAGTCTTCAGCTATTTTTTTCTCCATATTCCCTCCCTCAATGTATTTCTAAGATCTCAACACCATCTTTCTGTTAACAACATGCTAAAGATAACTAAATCTCCATCTTCAGCCCTAAACATTCACCTCTGTTCCAATCCTTCACAACCAGTCTGCCTACAGAACATCTCCACATAAATGTCCCACCATCTCCTTAAAACTTACACCTACCAAACTGAACTATCTACACCAATTCCATTTCCAGATTGGCCCATTTCTTCTAGGACTTCGCCCCATTCTTCTAGTCTCCCTTGCTTGGAATGCTCTCCTTTCTCTTCTCCACCTCCTGCCTTCTCCATTTTCCTTCAAGCCCCACCTCCCAATTTCCCTTAATCCTAGTGCCTTCCTTTTGTTATTTCCAATTTATCTTCTGTATAGCTTATTTGCACATGATTGTATCGTATTGTTTCTCCCATAAGATGGTGAGGTCCTCAAGGGCAGAAACTGTCTTTTGCCATTTTTTTTTTATTCCCACCATTTAGTACAGTGCCTGGCACATAGTAGGTGCTTAATGAAAGCTTACTATCCTTCCTAGTTTACAAACTAGGCTAAAAACCTCATCATCTTTAAAAGATTTGTAATCTATGGCTTAGCACAATAACTGGCAAATAGTGATGCTTGTATGCCTTTAAAAACATTATTCTGAAAAGGCATCACTGGGTTGGCCAAGGAATTATGACCAGAAACAAAAAGTTAAGTACCCTTGCTTTAACTCAAAACAATGTGCTAATTCTTCCACTTTCTCTCATTAATGCAGGGATTCATTGCCATAAATCTCCTTGTTTTATACCTTTGAATACCTCTCACATATTTTAAAATATGATATTTGTGTCATATTTTAAATATTCTGTTACCAGTTTTTAGATTTGGAGTTCATCAGCTCCTTTCCTTCTGCAGGCTATTATTTCTTGTCAATTTGAAATATCTTTTTATTTGGTAAAAAAAAAAAAAGAATAATTTTAACTCAATTATAATACTTTAAAAAAAAACTTGAACTCTGATTTGACTTTTTCTCTCCTTCAAAAAACTTATCTACTTTTTTTTTTGTGATTTCAATGTTTAGCAGTAAGAGGTTTAAAGTATATTATTATTTTGTTAAGTTCTGATCGTTCAACCTGTCTGGAACCCTTCCCCAGATGCTTGCAGGGATCTTTTTAATTGTGGGGTTTTGTTCATAAATTCTTTGAGGCTTTGTTGATTTTTGAAAGACCCTCTTCTGTCTTCAAATGACATGCTAAAGCTTGTAGTATATATAATTTTGGGCTCTGATCCTATGCCTTTAAGACTTGAGTATATTTTGTCTAGTTTTTGTCTTTCTCATGTTGTAATTGAGATGTCTGATGGTATTCCAATTCTTTTTATGAGCAATTTCTCTTTTCTTTCTCCACACTTGAAGAAGTCTTTCTTGCCTTTATAATTTTGAAATTTAATAATTATTTGTCTTGGGAGACTTGCACTGAAGACCAATGGATTATTTGAATTTGCAAAGCAATGCCTATTCTTGCCCATTCTGGGAAGTTTCCTCTAATTAGTTCCTCAAATATAGTGTCTGGCTTTTTTCCTTTTTTTCTGTCTTCATAGCTCCCTGGGAGCTCAATGACTCTACAGTTTAAACATCTCAGTCTATCTTACAAGTATTTTATTCTGCCCTGTATATTCATTAGTAGCTTTTTAATTTCTTTTATATTCTGGGCTTGCTCTTTAGTTGATTTTATCATCCGTTAAGCTTTGTTTGCCTAAATTTATTCTGCTATTTGCTACTTCCATTGATGTTTTTAGGAATTCTATTACTTTACATTTTTAAACAAAATCGTCCTTTTATCTCTTCCCATGTATCCTTCTTTCTACTATTAGAGTCTTTCTTTAATGTATTCATTAGTTGATTTTTGTTCTCCTTTGTGTTTCTTCTGGTATTCTTTATCATACACTTCTGGAGAAATTGTATCCCTAGAATCTTTTGTGTTACAGAATATTTTATGTCATTGTGATTTTTTTCTGAGTTTCAGATAAA